>CM051243.1:138268022-138715187 GCA_027917425.1 Gastrophryne carolinensis | reverse complement strand
CGGATAGGGGGACACCCCTGTGTAAATTCAATTGTAAACCATTGGCAGCTCATACGTGACACCGACCGTTTGTTTAGGCCTTTGAGGAAGCTACATTATTAGTCAGTTGCCAGGGACTATGAGATGAACGATGAGATTCCACTGCTTCATGTACTACAACACATGTTGGAAAGCATGGCTGGTCAGGGCACTGGAGACATGGCACATACAATTTCACAGCCACATGAAGCTGTGGGGGCTGAAGTGGAGGAGGAGGAGGGGTGGGGCACAGCAAACCACAGTTTAGGTTTCACAAAATGACCATTTTATCTAGTCATCTGACAGGAGAGGAGTGCAGCCACAGGAGCTAGAGGGGTTGTGAGTAAGGCGAGACAGAGGACCCAGACACACCATGGCTGTTTACAGTGGAGATGGAGACAGGTAGTCCCTCCGAGTCACTTGCACAAATGGCACGATGCATGCTCACATGCATGCGTACTAGTGAGCGCAGAATTGTCTCCATTTGTCAGCGGGAAGACTTCTGGCTCTCCAACTTATTGGACCCTCGCTTCCGGCACAAAATGGGGGCATTTTTTACGCCCACTGAGAGGGAGGAAAAACTGACCTACTACAGAGACATCCCACGTAGTCAGTTGGGCGATGTCTATTTGCCGCCATGGCCCATACTCCCGCAGAGTCTGACTCTAGGGAACTTTGCGATCACCTTCCACTGCCATGGCTGCTGGGGGGTGGAAGGAGCAGCAGCAGCTCCATCTGCAGCAACCTCAGTCTTCAGTCGCTAGTGAGTAGCTTTCTACACCGCATAGTGAGTCTACTCATGAGAAGCAGGAAGACCTGGAGCTGGACCTCAAACAGCAGGTCATGTCATACCTTGACATGACCATGGCAAACACACCTTCAAGATCCACTGGATTTGCTGGGAAGCCAACTTGACTTGTGCCCGCACTAGCAGAGTTTGCCCTGGAAAAGCTGTACTGGCCGGACAGTAGTTGATTTAGATGGCAACTGGGCTGCTCTATATAACGAAGCAAAATGGCAAATTTACCTCACTATATAAGCTATTGCCCCTCAGATTTACACAGGGGCTGCTCTATATTATGCTGCAAAATGGCAAATTAACCTCACAATATAAGCCATTGCAGCTCTATATAAATAAAAAAATAAAAAAAGGGCCTGTAGAAGCTTATTTAGTATAACAGATAGGGTGACATGTGCTGGTTTGGGATGCCCATATGGGCTAGTGTTTTGGCAGCAGTACAAAAACCAATGCAAAATGCAATAGCTTAATAAAGCTGATGCTGATCAACGCTTATTTAGTATAACAGATGGGGTGCAACATGCAGGTTTGGGATGCCCTGCGGCCTGGTGTATTTAAAGCAGACCAAAACCAATTCAAAATGCAATAACTTAATAAAGCTGAGGCTGTAGATGCTTATTTAGTATAAACAGGTAGGGTGCAAGGTGCAGCTTTGGGGTGCCCTGCGGCCTGGTTAAATGAAAGCAGTCAAAAAGGAAGTGCAAACTGAAGTAGCTTAATGAAGCTGATGCTGATCAACGCTTATGTTGTATACCAGATAGGGTGCAAGGTGCAGCTTTGGGGTGCCCTGCGGCCTGGTTTATTAAAATCAGTCAAAAACAAGTGCAAACTGAAGTAGCCTGATCAACGCTTATGTTGTATAACAGATAGGTTTAAAATAGCATGTGCCTTGGGATGCCCGTGTGGCCTGTTATATTTCAAGCTGAACAAAAAGTAACAATAATCCAAGTATGAGACATCATTTTGACCTTCTTCACAGCGCCATACTTTGAAAAAAAAAAATTAATTTCATGCCGATCAATCCAAAGGTCAATGCCCCTAACAAAAATAGTGTTCGGTATAAGTTTTCCTTCTGGAAGGACGTAACCTTTAGTTTACATGGTTGGGGTAGGTTATCTTACAAATTGGGATACCCCACTGTATATGAAACCGAATATAAATGCACACCCAAAAGTGGACACTCAGCCTCCAAGAGGCCTGCTTAGTTTAAATAAGAGAGCTGCTTAGTATGGTAGGTAGGTTATGTTATGTTACAGAATGGGATGCCCCAAGCAGACTTGAGATCAGTATATATGCACACAGCAGCAGTGTGTTAGCAGGCTCATACAGGCCAAATTTCTTTAAATAAATGTGCAGCTTACAGTAAATGCAGAGGCTAATGGTATGTTAAAGAATGGGATGTCCCAAAAACCAGAGAGCACCTGGCAGGCAGCAGTAAGACTATGCACAGCAAAAGTGTCTTTATCATGCCTAATTTCAATTAGAATAGGTGCAAATGGTTAGGTTCTTAAATAGAGGCTGGTGTAGTCACAGAATGGGATGCCCTAAAAACCAGCAGTAAGTACACCTGGCAGGGTCCAGTAGTGCTATGCCCAGCAAAAGTGTCTTTATCAGGCTAATTTCAAATATGATAAGAGCAAATGCTTATATGGTCTTAAACAGAGGCTGCTTTAGTCACAGAATGGGATGCCCCCAAAAAAAGATCCAGTAGTACTATGCCCAGCAAAAGTGTCTTTATCAGGCTAATTTCAAATATGATAAGAGCAAATGCTTATATGGTCTTAAACAGAGGCTGCTTTAGTCACAGAATGGGATGCCCCGGGCAGGAATCGAGCTGGCAGGGTCCAGTAGTGCTTTGGCCAGCAAAAGTGTCTTTATCAGGCCTAATTTCAAATATGATAAGAGCAAATGCTTATATGGTCTTAAACAGAGGCTGCTTTAGTCACAGAATGGGATGCCCTGGGCAGGAATCGACCTGGCAGGGTCCAGTAGGGCTTTGGCCAGCAAAAGTGTCTTTATCAGGCCTAATTTCAAATATGATAAGAGCAAATGCTTATATGGTCTTAAACAGAGGCTGCTTTAGTCACAGAATGGGATGCCCTGGGCAGGAATCGACCTGGCAGGGTCCAGTAGTGCTTTGGCCAGCAAAAGTGTCTTTATCAGGCCTAATTTCAAATATGATAAGAGCAAATGCTTATATGGTCTTAAACAGAGGCTGCTTTAGTCACAGAATGGGATGCCCTGGGCAGGAATCGACCTGGCAGGGTCCAGTAGGGCTTTGGCCAGCAAAAGTGTCTTTATCAGGCCTAATTTCAAATATGATAAGAGCAAATGCTTATATGGTCTTAAACAGAGGCTGCTTTAGTCACAGAATGGGATGCCCTGGGCAGGAATCGACCTGGCAGGGTCCAGTAGTGCTTTGGCCAGCAAAAGTGTCTTTATCAGGCCTAATTTCAAATATGATAAGAGCAAATGCTTATATGGTCTTAAACAGAGGCTGCTTTAGTCACAGAATGGGATGCCCTGGGCAGGAATCGACCTGGCAGGGTCCAGTAGGGCTTTGGCCAGCAAAAGTGTCTTTATCAGGCCTAATTTCAAATATGATAAGAGCAAATGCTTATATGGTCTTAAACAGAGGCTGCTTTAGTCACAGAATGGGATGCCCTGGGCAGGAATCGACCTGGCAGGGTCCAGTAGGGCTTTGGCCAGCAAAAGTGTCTTTATCAGGCTAATTTCAAATATGATAAGAGCAAATGCTTATATGGTCTTAAACAGAGGCTGCTGTAGTCACAGAATGGGATGCCCCGGGCAGGAATCGAGCTGGCAGGGTCCAGTAGGGCTTTGGCCAGCAAAAGTGTCTTTATCAGGCCTAATTTCAAATATGATAAGAGCAAATGCTTATATGGTCTTAAACAGAGGCTGCTTTAGTCACAGAATGGGATGCCCTGGGCAGGAATGGACCTGGCAGGGTCCAGTAGGGCTTTGGCCAGCAAAAGTGTCTTTATCAGGCTAATTTCAAATATGATAAGAGCAAATGCTTATATGGTCTTAAACAGAGGCTGCTTTAGTCACAGAATGGGATGCCCCGGGCAGGAATCGAGCTGGCAGGGTCCAGTAGGGCTTTGGCCAGCAAAAGTGTCTTTATCAGGCCTAATTTCAAATATGATAAGAGCAAATGCTTATATGGTCTTAAACAGAGGCTGCTTTAGTCACAGAATGGGATGCCCTGGGCAGGAATCGACCTGGCAGGGTCCAGTAGGGCTTTGGCCAGCAAAAGTGTCTTTATCAGGCCTAATTTCAAATATGATAAGAGCAAATGCTTATATGGTCTTAAACAGAGGCTGCTTTAGTCACAGAATGGGATGCCCTGGGCAGGAATGGACCTGGCAGGGTCCAGTAGGGCTTTGGCCAGCAAAAGTGTCTTTATCAGGCTAATTTCAAATATGATAAGAGCAAATGCTTATATGGTCTTAAACAGAGGCTGCTGTAGTCACAGAATGGGATGCCCCGGGCAGGAATCGAGCTGGCAGGGTCCAGTAGGGCTTTGGCCAGCAAAAGTGTCTTTATCAGGCCTAATTTCAAATATGATAAGAGCAAATGCTTATATGGTCTTAAACAGAGGCTGCTTTAGTCACAGAATGGGATGCCCTGGGCAGGAATGGACCTGGCAGGGTCCAGTAGGGCTTTGGCCAGCAAAAGTGTCTTTATCAGGCTAATTTCAAATATGATAAGAGCAAATGCTTATATGGTCTTAAACAGAGGCTGCTTTAGTCACAGAATGGGATGCCCCGGGCAGGAATCGAGCTGGCAGGGTCCAGTAGTGCTTTGGCCAGCAAAAGTGTCTTTATCAGGCCTAATTTCAAATATGATAAGAGCAAATGCTTATATGGTCTTAAACAGAGGCTGCTTTAGTCACAGAATGGGATGCCCTGGGCAGGAATGGACCTGGCAGGGTCCAGTAGGGCTTTGGCCAGCAAAAGTGTCTTTATCAGGCTAATTTCAAATATGATAAGAGCAAATGCTTATATGGTCTTAAACAGAGGCTGCTGTAGTCACAGAATGGGATGCCCCGGGCAGGAATCGAGCTGGCAGGGTCCAGTAGTGCTTTGGCCAGCAAAAGTGTCTTTATCAGGCCTAATTTCAAATATGATAAGAGCAAATGCTTATATGGTCTTAAACAGAGGCTGCTTTAGTCACAGAATGGGATGCCCTGGGCAGGAATGGACCTGGCAGGGTCCAGTAGGGCTTTGGCCAGCAAAAGTGTCTTTATCAGGCTAATTTCAAATATGATAAGAGCAAATGCTTATATGGTCTTAAACAGAGGCTGCTTTAGTCACAGAATGGGATGCCCTGGGCAGGAATCGACCTGGCAGGGTCCAGTAGGGCTTTGGCCAGCAAAAGTGTCTTTATCAGGCCTAATTTCAAATATGATAAGAGCAAATGCTTATATGGTCTTAAACAGAGGCTGCTTTAGTCACAGAATGGGATGCCCTGGGCAGGAATCGACCTGGCAGGGTCCAGTAGGGCTTTGGCCAGCAAAAGTGTCTTTATCAGGCCTAATTTCAAATATGATAAGAGCAAATGCTTATATGGTCTTAAACAGAGGCTGCTTTAGTCACAGAATGGGATGCCCTGGGCAGGAATCGACCTGGCAGGGTCCAGTAGTGCTTTGGCCAGCAAAAGTGTCTTTATCAGGCCTAATTTCAAATATGATAAGAGCAAATGCTTATATGGTCTTAAACAGAGGCTGCTTTAGTCACAGAATGGGATGCCCTGGGCAGGAATCGACCTGGCAGGGTCCAGTAGGGCTTTGGCCAGCAAAAGTGTCTTTATCAGGCCTAATTTCAAATATGATAAGAGCAAATGCTTATATGGTCTTAAACAGAGGCTGCTTTAGTCACAGAATGGGATGCCCTGGGCAGGAATGGACCTGGCAGGGTCCAGTAGGGCTTTGGCCAGCAAAAGTGTCTTTATCAGGCTAATTTCAAATATGATAAGAGCAAATGCTTATATGGTCTTAAACAGAGGCTGCTGTAGTCACAGAATGGGATGCCCCGGGCAGGAATCGAGCTGGCAGGGTCCAGTAGGGCTTTGGCCAGCAAAAGTGTCTTTATCAGGCCTAATTTCAAATATGATAAGAGCAAATGCTTATATGGTCTTAAACAGAGGCTGCTTTAGTCACAGAATGGGATGCCCTGGGCAGGAATGGACCTGGCAGGGTCCAGTAGGGCTTTGGCCAGCAAAAGTGTCTTTATCAGGCTAATTTCAAATATGATAAGAGCAAATGCTTATATGGTCTTAAACAGAGGCTGCTTTAGTCACAGAATGGGATGCCCCGGGCAGGAATCAAGCTGGCAGGGTCCAGTAGTGCTTTGGCCAGCAAAAGTGTCTTTATCAGGCCTAATTTCAAATATGATAAGAGCAAATGCTTATATGGTCTTAAACAGAGGCTGCTTTAGTCACAGAATGGGATGCCCTGGGCAGGAATGGACCTGGCAGGGTCCAGTAGGGCTTTGGCCAGCAAAAGTGTCTTTATCAGGCTAATTTCAAATATGATAAGAGCAAATGCTTATATGGTCTTAAACAGAGGCTGCTGTAGTCACAGAATGGGATGCCCCGGGCAGGAATCGAGCTGGCAGGGTCCAGTAGTGCTTTGGCCAGCAAAAGTGTCTTTATCAGGCCTAATTTCAAATATGATAAGAGCAAATGCTTATATGGTCTTAAACAGAGGCTGCTTTAGTCACAGAATGGGATGCCCTGGGCAGGAATGGACCTGGCAGGGTCCAGTAGGGCTTTGGCCAGCAAAAGTGTCTTTATCAGGCTAATTTCAAATATGATAAGAGCAAATGCTTATATGGTCTTAAACAGAGGCTGCTTTAGTCACAGAATGGGATGCCCTGGGCAGGAATCGACCTGGCAGGGTCCAGTAGGGCTTTGGCCAGCAAAAGTGTCTTTATCAGGCCTAATTTCAAATATGATAAGAGCAAATGCTTATATGGTCTTAAACAGAGGCTGCTTTAGTCACAGAATGGGATGCCCTGGGCAGGAATCGACCTGGCAGGGTCCAGTAGTGCTTTGGCCAGCAAAAGTGTCTTTATCAGGCCTAATTTCAAATATGATAAGAGCAAATGCTTATATGGTCTTAAACAGAGGCTGCTTTAGTCACAGAATGGGATGCCCTGGGCAGGAATCGACCTGGCAGGGTCCAGTAGGGCTTTGGCCAGCAAAAGTGTCTTTATCAGGCCTAATTTCAAATATGATAAGAGCAAATGCTTATATGGTCTTAAACAGAGGCTGCTTTAGTCACAGAATGGGATGCCCCGGGCAGGAATCGAGCTGGCAGGGTCCAGTAGTGCTTTGGCCAGCAAAAGTGTCTTTATCAGGCCTAATTTCAAATATGATAAGAGCAAATGCTTATATGGTCTTAAACAGAGGCTGCTTTAGTCACAGAATGGGATGCCCTGGGCAGGAATCGACCTGGCAGGGTCCAGTAGGGCTTTGGCCAGCAAAAGTGTCTTTATCAGGCCTAATTTCAAATATGATAAGAGCAAATGCTTATATGGTCTTAAACAGAGGCTGCTTTAGTCACAGAATGGGATGCCCTGGGCAGGAATCGACCTGGCAGGGTCCAGTAGTGCTTTGGCCAGCAAAAGTGTCTTTATCAGGCCTAATTTCAAATATGATAAGAGCAAATGCTTATATGGTCTTAAACAGAGGCTGCTTTAGTCACAGAATGGGATGCCCTGGGCAGGAATCGACCTGGCAGGGTCCAGTAGGGCTTTGGCCAGCAAAAGTGTCTTTATCAGGCCTAATTTCAAATATGATAAGAGCAAATGCTTATATGGTCTTAAACAGAGGCTGCTTTAGTCACAGAATGGGATGCCCTGGGCAGGAATCGACCTGGCAGGGTCCAGTAGGGCTTTGGCCAGCAAAAGTGTCTTTATCAGGCCTAATTTCAAATATGATAAGAGCAAATGCTTATATGGTCTTAAACAGAGGCTGCTTTAGTCACAGAATGGGATGCCCTGGGCAGGAATGGACCTGGCAGGGTCCAGTAGGGCTTTGGCCAGCAAAAGTGTCTTTATCAGGCTAATTTCAAATATGATAAGAGCAAATGCTTATATGGTCTTAAACAGAGGCTGCTGTAGTCACAGAATGGGATGCCCCGGGCAGGAATCGAGCTGGCAGGGTCCAGTAGTGCTTTGGCCAGCAAAAGTGTCTTTATCAGGCCTAATTTCAAATATGATAAGAGCAAATGCTTATATGGTCTTAAACAGAGGCTGCTTTAGTCACAGAATGGGATGCCCTGGGCAGGAATGGACCTGGCAGGGTCCAGTAGGGCTTTGGCCAGCAAAAGTGTCTTTATCAGGCTAATTTCAAATATGATAAGAGCAAATGCTTATATGGTCTTAAACAGAGGCTGCTGTAGTCACAGAATGGGATGCCCCGGGCAGGAATCGAGCTGGCAGGGTCCAGTAGGGCTTTGGCCAGCAAAAGTGTCTTTATCAGGCCTAATTTCAAATATGATAAGAGCAAATGCTTATATGGTCTTAAACAGAGGCTGCTGTAGTCACAGAATGGGATGCCCCGGGCAGGAATCGAGCTGGCAGGGTCCAGTAGGGCTTTGGCCAGCAAAAGTGTCTTTATCAGGCCTAATTTCAAATATGATAAGAGCAAATGCTTATATGGTCTTAAACAGAGGCTGCTTTAGTCACAGAATGGGATGCCCTGGGCAGGAATGGACCTGGCAGGGTCCAGTAGGGCTTTGGCCAGCAAAAGTGTCTTTATCAGGCTAATTTCAAATATGATAAGAGCAAATGCTTATATGGTCTTAAACAGAGGCTGCTTTAGTCACAGAATGGGATGCCCCGGGCAGGAATCGAGCTGGCAGGGTCCAGTAGTGCTTTGGCCAGCAAAAGTGTCTTTATCAGGCTAATTTCAAATATGATAAGAGCAAATGCTTATATGGTCTTAAACAGAGGCTGCTGTAGTCACAGAATGGGATGCCCCGGGCAGGAATCGAGCTGGCAGGGTCCAGTAGTGCTTTGGCCAGCAAAAGTGTCTTTATCAGGCCTAATTTCAAATATGATAAGAGCAAATGCTTATATGGTCTTAAACAGAGGCTGCTTTAGTCACAGAATGGGATGCCTCACAGCAGACTTAAGATCAGTTCAGTATATATGCACAGTTAGTTACTATAAGCAGCCTGAAAACGCTAACAAAGGCTGGATGAAAAAAAAAAAATCTCCCTGTCAGCCAGCTCCGTTTTTCCTACCTTTCCCTGGCTTTCTGTCTGTCTCCTGTCTGTCTCCTGCCTGTCTCCTGCCTGTCTCCAGCCTGTCCCTGTCTGTCCCTGTCTCCAGCCTGTCTAACTGCCTCAGCTACACAGCGTTCTGTCTGTCTGTCACGAATGCAATAGAGAAATGAGGAAAAGCAAGATGGCCGCCGTTAAATACCGCTGTGTGACGTCACCGGGCTTGCTGGCTGCTGATAGGCTGCATGTGACTGCCCCAGCTTGCACTGGCGCGGGATACATGTCCAGACATGTCCCGTCCGCCATCTTAGAATGCCTGTAATGTAAATGAATGGATGTTAAAGGAAAACTTCGAGTGATCGAATCGCGGGGAAATTCGGATTCGATCCGAATCAAATTTTTCCTGAAATTCGGATCGAATCCGGGTTCGTCCGGATCGATTCGCTCATCCCTATCTATTATCATCCATTAAATTCATACTCTATTATCATCCGCCAGGCTCACACTCTATTATCATCCATTAAATTCATATTCCATTATCATCCTCCAAATTCATACTCTATTATCATCCATTAAATTCATACTCTATTATCATCCGCCAAATTCATTCTCTATTATCATCCATTAAATTCATACTCTATTATCATCCACCAAATTCATTCTCTATTATCATCCATTAAATTCATACTCTATTATCATCCACCAAATTCATTCTCTACTATCATCCATTAAATTTATACTCTATTATCAGCCGCAAAATTCATACTCATATTATCATCCACAAAATTCATACTCTATTATCATCCGCCAGGCTCACACTCTATTATCATCCATTAAATTCATATTCCATTATCATCCTCCAAATTCATACTCTATTATCATCCTCCAAATTCATTCTCTATTATCATCCATTAAATTCATACGATGTTATCATCCTCCAAATTGATACTCTATTATCATCCTCCAAATTCATACTCTATTGTCATCTTCCAAATTCAATCTCTATTATCATCCATTAAATTCATACTCTATTATCATCCACCAAATTCATTCTCTACTATCATCCATTAAATTCATTCTCTATGATCATCCACCAAATTCATTCTCTATTATCATCCATTAAATTCATACTCTATTATCATCCTCCAAATTCATACTCTATTATCATCCATTAAATTCATACTCTATTATCATCCACCAAATTTATTCTCTACTATCATCCATTAAATTCATACTCTATTATCAGCCGCAAAATTCATACTCATATTATCATCCGCAAAATGCATACTCTATTATCATCCGCCAGGCTCACACTCTATCATCATCCATTAATATCATAATCCATTATCATCCTCCAAATTCATACTCTATTATCATCCATTAAATTCATACTTTATTATCATCTGCCAAATTCATACTCTATTATCATCCATTAAATTCATACTCTATTATCATCCGCCAGGCTCACACTCTATTATCATCCATTAAATTCATATTCCATTATCATCCTCCAAATTCATACTCTATTATCATCCATTAAATTCATACTCTATTATCATCCACCAAATTTATTCTCTACTATCATCCATTAAATTCATACTCTATTATCAGCCGCAAAATTCATACTCATATTATCATCCGCAAAATGCATACTCTATTATCATCCGCCAGGCTCACACTCTATCATCATCCATTAATATCATAATCCATTATCATCCTCCAAATTCATACTCTATTATCATCCATTAAATTCATACTTTATTATCATCTGCCAAATTCATACTCTATTATCATCCATTAAGTTCATACTCTATTATCATCCGCCAGGCTCACACTCTATTATCATCCATTAAATTCATATTCCATTATCATCCTCCAAATTCATACTCTATTATCATCCATTAAATTCATACTCTATTATCATCCGCCAAATTCATTCTCTATTATCATCCATTAAATTCATACTCTATTATCATCCACCAAATTCATTCTCTACTATCATCCATTAAATTTATACTCTATTATCAGCCGCAAAATTCATACTCATATTATCATCCACAAAATTCATACTCATCCGCCAGGCTCACACTCTATTATCATCCATTAAATTCATATTCCATTATCATCCTCCAAATTCATACTCTATTATCATCCGCCAAATTCATTCTCTATTATCATCCATTAAATTCATACGATGTTATCATCCTCCAAATTCATACTCTATTATCATCCTCCAAATTCATACTCTATTATCATCTTCCAAATTCAATCTCTATTATCATCCACCAAATTCATTCTCTACTATCATCCATTAAATTTATTCTCTATGATCATCCACCAAATTCATTCTCTATTATCATCCATTAAATTCATACTCTATTATCATCCTCCAAATTCATACTCTATTATCATCCATTAAATTCATACTCTATTATCATCCACCAAATTTATTCTCTACTATCATCCATTAAATTCATACTCTATTATCAGCCGCAAAATTCATACTCATATTATCATCCGCAAAATGCATACTCTATTATCATCCGCCAGGCTCACACTCTCTCATCATCCATTATAATCATAATCCATTATCATCCTCCAAATTCATACTCTATTATCATCCATTAAATTCATACTTTATTATCATCTGCCAAATTCATACTCTATTATCATCCATTAAATTCATACTCTATTATCATCTGCCAGGCTCACACTCTATTATCATCCATTAAATTCATATTCCATTATCATCCTCCAAATTCATACTCTATTATCATCCATTAAATTCATACTCTATTATCATCCGCCAAATTCATTCTCTATTATCATCCATTAAATTCATACTCTATTATCATCCACCAAATTCATTCTCTATTATCATCCATTAAATTCATACTCTATTATCATCCACCAAATTCATTCTCTACTATCATCCATTAAATTTATACTCTATTATCAGCCGCAAAATTCATACTCATATTATCATCCACAAAATTCATACTCTATTATCATCCGCCAGGCTCACACTCTATTATCATCCATTAAATTCATATTCCATTATCATCCTCCAAATTCATACTCTATTATCATCCGCCAAATTCATTCTCTATTATCATCCACCAAATTCATTCTCTATGATCATCCACCAAATTCATTCTCTATTATCATCCATTAAATTCATACTCTATTATCATCCTCCAAATTCATACTCTATTATCATCCATTAAATTCATACTCTATTATCATCCATTAAATTCATACTCTATTATCATCCACCAAATTCATTCTCTACTATCATCCATTAAATTCATACTCTATTATCAGCCGCAAAATTCATACTCATATTATCATCCGCAAAATTCATACTCTATTATCATCCGCCAGGCTCACACTTTATCATCACCCATTAAATTCATAATCCATTATCATCCTCCAAATTCATACTCTATTATCATCCATTAAATTCATACTCTATTATCATCCGCCAAATTCATTCTCTATTATCATCCATTAAATTCATACTCTATTATCATCCACCAAATTCATTCTCTATTATCATCCATTAAATTCATACTCTATTATCATCCACCAAATTCATTCTCTACTTTCATCCATTAAATTCATACTCTATTATCAGCCGCAAAATTCATACTTAGGGCCTTATTCATCAAGGGATAGCGCCAGGTAGTGTCTCACTAGCGCCAGGTAGCGCCAGCTATCGTCGGCTACCGACTGCAGAACGCCAGGCTGCGAACACAATCACGTATTTATCACGCTAAATGAGGCTAGCGCCGGCGAAAGCGTCAGCTAGCGACGGATTCATCATGTAGCCGACTGCAACGAACAGCGCCGCTGCTAATCCCATCACAGCGACCGGTCTGACCTGTCGCTACCTGGCGCTCTCCCATGCATTTCAGTGGCAGACACTGCAATGATTTTTTTAAGTGGTTCCTGTGTTCTTGTTTTCATCTAAAAATACAACACATGTTGTTTAGGATATGTTGATGATTCTGTATTGTTTTTAATATATTTGTGTAGAAATATGTAATTTTGATACAGGAATGTTGAGAGTGCAATATGAAATGCATCTCCTTGCACAAAACACATTAGCCTCAATTTAACTTGCTTGCAGAGCACCCATGGCTTGTAAATCTACTTTTTAGTCAGTCATGGTTGGCGCTCACGTTCGCTCAGTGAAATTGTCAGCGCCCAAGCTATTCTGCGGCGCTGTCCTTGTTGAATCTGTGGTGGTCAGTGTTTTTGCAGTCGCTGTTGTGATTCGCTATGTGGCGGCGCTAGCGGCGCTGTGCTGTTCATACATGTGGCTTTATGCATTTTGCCAAGAATTCACTTGCAGCGACCCCAGTCGTTCTTAATGAATACACTGTAGTTCTGAGCGTGCATATGTCCACATTCTGCAGGATTATTTCAGGAGTACAAGCTCATAACAACCCCTTATGCATTCTCCTGTGTGCCACATTATCATGTTGTTGTATACATATTTTTATTTTTTTATTTTATTAAGGGTTTTTTTATTTGTTTTTATGCAACCAGATCTGTTTATGCTGTGACCTATGCATTGCCGGATATTGAAAACGCAGCTAAATCAAGCTAATAATTAATATCGCTTTGTCCAAAGCTTGTTGTAATGCGTAAATCTATTTCCGCCACTTAGCTTGCACATAGCGTATATTAGCTTGTTCCTGGTGCGCGTAGCTTTTTTTTTTTTCTCTGTTGCTTTCGTCATATCCACTTCCGGTTTCCTCCTTTGCGTTTCAAAGCAAAATAAACCCCCCAAAACTACTAGCGCTTTGTCAAATAGCTTGTTGTAATGCGTAAATCTATTCTAACCGCAACTTTGCTTGCACATAGCGGATAATAGCCTGTTCCAGGTGCGCGGAGCGTTTTTTTTTTTTTCATTCGCTTTCGTCATATCCGCTTCCTGTTTCCTCCTTTGCGTTTCCACCATGATGCCTAGGAGAAGAGTCATGCGCCTCCCCAGCTCCTCCTCTGACTCTGGCCCCCCCACCCCTCCCCCACCTCCCCCGCCTACCTCACCTCCCCCACCTAACCCCCCTCCCCCCCCGGGCATCCCAAACTCTAACGGAAAAGGGTGGATAGCCGCGTAAACGGCCAGGTGGTCAAAGTGAGTATGTTTATCTTGGATTATATGTTTAATCTGTTCGCAGTATAAATATTTAGGCCATTGCTCTTATGTCATGTATTGATAATTTTTTTTTTTTTTTATGTTTCCTAGGATTTCTGCATCCACCAGTATGACTATGCCCGTGGAGGAAAAAAGCGCATAGCCCTGGAGGTGAAGGCCACAGTGTCCCGGCGCTTCAACACCAACCTGAGCATCCGGGCCATTATGCAGAAATGGTCCGATTTTAAGCGCCGGGACCCTGAAGGCGTATACCGCCTATATGATGCGTATGCTTCCGGTAAGTAAAAGTTTATGCTATGTTTAGACTTTAGTGCAAATGTTTTAGAAAGCTGTGTACATTTTGGTTTTAAAATATTAATTTTTTGATTCACCCCCTCAACACAGGTAAGCGTCCTCCCCTGGGGAAACACGGGAAGGGATTCCTCCCCCGAACGAGGCAGGTGGACTCGGGGGAGTCATCGGGGGAGGGTCCCTCTCGGGTTTCGTATTTAGAGGACCCAGGGGAGAAAGGGGATGACGCCCCAGAGGAGTGTGCTGCTGGGGGGCTGGCAGGATGGAGCCTCAGCTCCTCACACTCTGACTCTGAGGAGTCACTCCAGCCAAGGGGCCACTCTCAAGTGGGGGACTCTCCCACACTCCCTGAAGGAGCAGGGAGTGAGAGGGAGGAGGGTGGCCCTTTGGCTGGGGGATCTTCGGAGCAGAGTGTGAGGAGCCAAGGCTCCCTGCCTCCTCCTCAGAGCCCTCCCTGGGCTTCAAGTGGCAGTTCATCCCCTGGTGAGTGCACATTTAGTCAGTGTTAGTCTGTGACAGCATCAATATGGCCATTTGTACTTAGCCCTCGCCATTCCTCTCTAATTTCCAGCGCATCATATAGGCGGCACCTCCAGGGGCTTTGTGCAACGCCTTCTCCACGGGCATAGTCATGGTAAGTTCTTTTTTTAATCCCTCACATTCCATATGTTATGACATTCCTTAAAGTGGTCCAACACCCATTTTTGCTTGGGATTTGACACTATTAACTTCCCTGCCCAATCACCTCCCTCAATGCGGGCCCCCCCCCAAAACAACACAAACTCAATACCTCATTTTGTGTGGCCAAACACACCACCGCCGTCTCCTGCGTGCCCCTCTAGATGTGTGTGTGCCTGCGTTTTCCATTTGAGAATGGACTGCGCGTGCACACGCACTTGAGGAGTGTCGCGCGGAAGGCAGCGGTGGCGGATGGCTTTCTGCTCAAATTTGGTTGCCCTGCCAAAGTGGCGCTAATAACTGAATAGTCTAAATCCTGGGTCTTTGCCCAATTTAAACATTAATGTTTCCTGGTCCACAGTGCAAGCTGGTTTTGTAATGTATATTAACATCACAAACACCACTACAGTGCAATCCAACTGGATACCACCCCTATGTTTAAGCACACACCATGATGGGGCCTAGCAAATGTGTTATTTTTATAAGTAGTTCCGCTTAACACATGTTGCACACTATTAACATTCAAAAATCAACTGGTAATTAGTCCTTAACATTGCACTGTTAAGGTTAGAGTCACATTATCTTTATGTGTCCATGTAGCAACCAAAAATTAGTTACATGAACTCATGGACCAGGAAATATGCTAATGTTGGACAACATGTGTGTAACCATGCAAGCATTTGTTTTTGCAGACTCCATAACCAGATGGATGTCAAATAGTCATGTGTCATTGACCCACTAATTTTGCTTTTCTCTTTTGCTTTATCCTGACAGATGTTGCCACGCAGACGGATCCAATGTATGTCACCACCAGACCTCCCAGGATGGCCAGCAGCATGGGCCCCAGCCACAGCTGCGATGGTGAGTACATCCCACTTCATATGACTTTAAACTTGTGACCCCTATGTCTTCTAGCAAATTATGCAGACATTGCGATAGTACATATAGGTTACATGTGTTTGGCCAACAATCCTACATGCATGTCTGCATGCTTGATTGTTGGCTAACATTCTTTATTTTGCAACATAGAGGCAAATTGTGGAATCAAACCTACTAAATTGTGCTGCTTACGTGTTGACCTCTAAGATTCTTTCCAAAAATTTAATTTATTTTTGGACTTTTGCCCTGATGTTTGGCAGTAACTAAACAAATAACTTCCCTCAATGGGACTTATACCTTCTTTGATTCACAATAGTTAAGAGTAAAGGTATGCTTGGGATATTGTTGCAAACCCAATACACAGGATAGATTTTTAGTATCCTGGGTATTGGTCCACTTCCCCGGGGCCCGCTGTGTCAAACCCCCAAGAAAGGGCCCAAAACTCACCTCTCCACCCTCCCATGTGTCTTCGCCGTCCATTAGGCACCAACGGACAAGCTGATTGACAGCGACGGACAAGCAGCTTGCCCGTCGGCGCCTCCCGCGCGTCACTCTTGACATGTGTGCGTCCGCGCCGGCCATTCAGAGATGGCCGGCGCGGCCGCGCACACGTCTAGAGGAGCGCTAGTGCGGCGGCGGCGGAAGCAGCGGATTGTAAAGACATGTATTTAGGTTGTTTGGTGGAGTTTCCACCATGCGGGACAAACCGATCTCTGATGTCCCGCGGTGTGTGAGGTGATTGGCCCGGAAATCTTCTAGATTCCCGGGCCAATCACCTCAGGGTGTTGGTCCACTTTAAGGCACACACTAGTACTCATATAATGTTAACAACTAAGGGCACAGTGGCCAACAATGTGAATGTGAGCGTCAGCTAATTGTAGCCACTTACATTACATTGCTACATCTGTGTCTGTTGAGGTAACATTCGTGATTGTGATTTTTGTCTTTTTATACTCTCTACAGCTTGTGTCAACCAGCATCGCAGACTGTGGCGGTCGATCCGGCGCCTTCGCCTTATGCTGTTGGCCTTGAAGAGGCGTCTTTAGGGTGTGGGGAACGGGGTTTGGCTCTTGCCGGCCAATTATTGGGCCTGTTGCCCAGTTTTTAAAATAAATTTTTTACCTTTGGTTAATTACAGTGTGTTGTGCCTTGTCATGCATAGTTTAAGTGTCTACTAACCCATTCTTAGAAAAATGTTGGGGTACCTTTGTAGCCATTTCATGTGTAAACCATAGTAAGATCTGGTCACCAATGTGTGGAATGCATTTTTAGCTACATTTACATATATAGATGCAGACACTCATCCCTGACTGTGTACTTAGCTATGTCTTATGAAATACACCATTAGAGGTGGCTTAATCAAATATATTTCACACATTCAAACAAATAAACAAAATCAATTTTCTTGGCTTGGGGGCCGGGGAGGTTGGGAGTCATTGCTAGGGGTGGTGTTGGGGGCCAACAGTGCAGTAAAAAAAAATAGACTGCTGTTCTATGAGCTGATGTAACAACAACAAAGTTTGGTCCTGCCGCTGTAATGATTGTTCTATGCCATGTGCGAGACGCTCCAGGAGTTGGTTGGTTGGTACTTGATGAGCTTGTCGTACCTCCTGGAGCTGCCGCTGTAGGTTCTCCATTTGTTGCTGATACATCTGCACCTGAGTTTCCAACGCCGCAATGCGCTCATTAGTTCCAGCACGCGGCTGTTGGCGACTGTAGTCCTCCAGCATCCGGACCCCTAGCTCATAGAAGTCTGCACTGCTTGGTGCAACCCCTCCTCTTGTTCTTTGTTCAGGCTAAAAAATATAACAATACAAATTAAGTTAAGCAGAAACAATGCAGGTATGGTTAAATAATTTATCTAGCCAAAGTGTAACTATCACACTTACCCTTGATTCAGCCTCAGGAGCTTGCCCGGATTGTAACTGGGCAGAGGTCCCAGGTTGGGGTTCAGGTCCGGCCGCCTGCAAAAACAAAAACAAAAAAAAAGGTTACATGTTGGTTTCAAAACTAACAACAAACATTTCAATGTGGTTAGTGATCCTCTAAAACAGACATGATACCTCAGTGCCGTCCGCCCCAAGTATCTCCGGGGTCTGGCTGCCAGAAAGGGGCAAATCGACATCTGAGAGATGGGGCAAGCTGGCATATGCTAAACAGGAAAATCATGTTAGTAGGTCATTGGGCCAAAGTCACATGTAATAATGATAGACTATTGAGGCCATACATCCACAAAGTGCTAGATTACACACTAGGCAAAATGGATCTGGTCAACTCATATTGCTTACATGTATGTAAGAGGAAGAAGAGGAAATTATTGGTCAAATAAAAAACAAAGACATTGCTCTAATTACACATACCCGCCATCTCCCAGATGTCTGTACTTCTGCCCTCACTTGAGCTTTGCCCTTTAAAAACTTTGCCCAAATAAATATTACACAAACTTCTTCAAAATCATTACTAGATAATTAATTATAAAAAACTTACCCTCATCTCTGGCAGCCTGAACGTGAAGGGCCCTTTCCGGACAGCCACTTCCGATATTCTGGCCAACTAAAAAACAAATATAATGTATTAAATTCTTCTAAACAATACTCAGGTGAATGTTTAGCTTTAAAGAGACCAACACAATGCATTGCATTTTCTCTCAAAATTTACATATTGAGCCTGGGGATGGGAAATCCTACACAAATTGACATCTTCAAGTTTAACAAGCAAACATGTAGATTATTAGACTAACCAAATAGAACCAGTATAACATAAACATCATAAAGGATACATTTTGGTTGGCAATACACACCAACAGGGTCCTGTTGACCTGCAACATCGGAAGTGGGGTCCAAAGATGCAGCACTCACTTGGCCTACAAAGAAAAAAGAGGAATGAAAGACATGCACTTGTGGTAAAGCGGCAAAAGCAAGGTTGACACATGCACTTACCGGCATCCAACGAGTACCTTGGCTCCTGAGGAGATGCTGGTGCCAATGGGGGTGCAGCTAGGCAAAAAATAAACATAAATTATTACAATTGGTAATGTGCGGCACTAAATAAAGCATGCATTAAGGTGTGTGTGAGCAGATCAATCAATAAGAATCACTAAACAAGGCCAGTGTGGCTTACACATGTATATGCAGATATATGGCCACACATGTCTGCCTTCTAACAAAGCTACACATGTTATGCCCTTGTTAGTTGCAGAGAGTGTCAAAGTGGCCATGAAAATAGTCCGCATGCACATATTATTAATCCTAAACAGTGGTCACATCTATTTTTTTTGTTGCTCACACACCCATTTTATCTAATATAAATCAGCCCCTAAATGAGTGTTAACTACCTTCAATGGCAGACTGGGTTAGGCTTGAGGTTGGCTGAAGTGCTGGTGGAGTGGTGTCCTGAGGCACAGCATCCACAACACCATGTGCACCTAGGCATAAAACAACAGACAGGAAAGTAAAAAAATTTTAAGCTATAATGTACTACTTGACATGTCATACTGTTTCCCAAAAGAGACAAAGCAAAGCACATAAAATCACATTTACATGCAAATACATGCATACAAGATGTACCTTCAGTCCAACCTGTGGTGTCATCCCCAGCATCCACACCCTGCAGCCGAACAAGTGGGATTTTGACCTTCAGCATCTCCTCATATGGCCTGTAGGTACTCTTAGGAGCCTGGATGGTCCCAGTCTCGACATCAAGATCATGCTGCATCTTTTGAATAAGGGCCCTTCTCAAAGTGTAGAAGCGTTTTCTGCAGGCTGGGCCACTACGTGGGTGTTGAGCACTGCTAGTAAGTAGAGATGAGCGAACTTTTGAAAAATTCGATTCGACTGATTCGCCGAATTTTCCGACAAAAATCGTTTCGACCCGAATAAATTCGCGACGAATCGCTATTAAAAACGGCTATTTCTGAGCCTCCTACAGCCTCAATAGGGTTGTAAACCATTCAGCCTTGCTGTAACACGCACAGGATGCGTGCTGGGTTAGTTAAATAATACTTTGAAGAAATATCACATGCAGATCAGAGGCATCGCTAATAGAATCGCAGAGCGGCACAATTGCAGAGAGTTGAAGTGGCATCACTATGAGGGGCAGAAGGAGCCCAAATATACACTGGAGTTGGCCTCAGGAGCCCAAAAATTGGATGAATCACACCCTGGAGTTGGCAGGAGTTGGCAGCAGCAGCAGCAGGAGCCCAAATATACACTGGAGTTGGCTTCAGGAGCCCAAAAATTGGATGAATCACACCCTGGAGTTGGCAGGAGTTGGCAGCAGCAGCAGCAGGAGCCCAAATATACACTGGAGTTGGCTTCAGGAGCCCAAAAATTGGATGAATCACACCCTGGAGTTGGCAGGAGTTGACAGCAGCAGCAGCAGGAGCCCAAATATACACTGGAGTTGGCTTCAGGAGCCCAAAAATTGGATGAATCACACCCTGGAGTTGGCAGGAGTTGACAGTAGCAGCAGCAGGAGCCCAAATATACACTGGAGTTGGCCTCAGGAGCCCAAAAATTGGATGAATCACACCCTGGAGTTGGCAGGAGTTGACAGTAGCAGCAGCAGGAGCCCAAATATACACTGGAGTTGGCCTCAGGAGCCCAAAAATTGGATGAATCACACCCTGGAGTTGGCAGGAGTTGACAGTAGCAGCAGCAGCAGGAGCCCAAATATACACTGGAGTTGGCCTCAGGAGCCCAAAAATTGGATGAATCACACCCTGGAGTTGGCAGGAGTTGACAGTAGCAGCAGCAGGAGCCCAAATATACACTGGAGTTGGCCTCAGGAGCCCAAAAATTGGATGAATCACACCCTGGAGTTGGCAGGAGTTGACAGTAGCAGCAGCAGGAGCCCAAATATACACTGGAGTTGGCCTCAGGAGCCCAAAAATTGGATGAATCACACCCTGGAGTTGGCAGGAGTTGGCAGCAGCAGGAGCCCAAATATACACTGGAGTTGGCTTCAGGAGCCCAAAAATTGGATGAATCACACCCTGGAGTTGGCAGAAGTTGACAGTAGCAGCAGCAGGAGCCCAAATATACACTGGAGTTGGCCTCAGGAGCCCAAAAATTGGATGAATCACACCCTGGAGTTGGCAGGAGTTGACAGTAGCAGCAGCAGGAGCCCAAATATACACTGGAGTTGGCCTCAGGAGCCCAAAAATTGGATGAATCACACCCTGGAGTTGGCAGGAGTTGACAGTAGCAGCAGCAGGAGCCCAAATATACACTGGAGTTGGCTTCAGGAGCCCAAAAATTGGATGAATCACACCCTGGAGTTGGCAGGAGTTGACAGTAGCAGCAGCAGGAGCCCAAATATACACTGGAGTTGGCTTCAGGAGCCCAAAAATTGGATGAATCACACCCTGGAGTTGGCAGGAGTTGACAGCAGCAGCAGCAGGAGCCCAAATATACACTGGAGTTGGCTTCAGGAGCCCAAAAATTGGATGAATCACACCCTGGAGTTGGCAGGAGTTGTCAGTAGCAGCAGCAGGAGCCCAAATATACACTGGAGTTGGCCTCAGGAGCCCAAAAATTGGATGAATCACACCCTGGAGTTGGCAGGAGTTGACAGTAGCAGCAGCAGGAGCCCAAATATACACTGGAGTTGGCCTCAGGAGCCCAAAAATTGGATGAATCACACCCTGGAGTTGGCAGGAGTTGACAGTAGCAGCAGCAGGAGCCCAAATATACACTGGAGTTGGCCTCAGGAGCCCAAAAATTGGATGAATCACACCCTGGAGTTGGCAGGAGTTGACAGTAGCAGCAGCAGGAGCCCAAATATACACTGGAGTTGGCCTCAGGAGCCCAAAAATTGGATGAATCACACCCTGGAGTTGGCAGGAGTTGACAGTAGCAGCAGCAGGAGCCCAAATATACACTGGAGTTGGCCTCAGGAGCCCAAAAATTGGATGAATCACACCCTGGAGTTGGCAGGAGTTGGCAGCAGCAGCAGCAGGAGCCCAAATATACACTGGAGTTGGCTTCAGGAGCCCAAAAATTGGATGAATCACACCCTGGAGTTGGCAGAAGTTGACAGTAGCAGCAGCAGGAGCCCAAATATACACTGGAGTTGGCCTCAGGAGCCCAAAAATTGGATGAATCACACCCTGGAGTTGGCAGGAGTTGACAGTAGCAGCAGCAGGAGCCCAAATATACACTGGAGTTGGCCTCAGGAGCCCAAAAATTGGATGAATCACACCCTGGAGTTGGCAGGAGTTGACAGTAGCAGCAGCAGGAGCCCAAATATACACTGGAGTTGGCTTCAGGAGCCCAAAAATTGGATGAATCACACCCTGGAGTTGGCAGGAGTTGACAGTAGCAGCAGCAGGAGCCCAAATATACACTGGAGTTGGCCTCAGGAGCCCAAAAATTGGATGAATCACACCCTGGAGTTGGCAGGAGTTGACAGTAGCAGCAGCAGGAGCCCAAATATACACTGGAGTTGGCCTCAGGAGCCCAAAAATTGGATGAATCACACCCTGGAGTTGGCAGGAGTTGACAGTAGCAGCAGCAGGAGCCCAAATATACACTGGAGTTGGCCTCAGGAGCCCAAAAATTGGATGAATCACACCCTGGAGTTGGCAGGAGTTGACAGTAGCAGCAGCAGGAGCCCAAATATACACTGGAGTTGGCCTCAGGAGCCCAAAAATTGGATGAATCACACCCTGGAGTTGGCAGGAGTTGGCAGCAGCAGCAGCAGGAGCCCAAATATACACTGGAGTTGGCTTCAGGAGCCCAAAAATTGGATGAATCACATCCTGGAGTTGGCAGAAGTTGACAGTAGCAGCAGCAGGAGCCCAAATATACACTGGAGTTGGCCTCAGGAGCCCAAAAATTGGATGAATCACACCCTGGAGTTGGCAGGAGTTGACAGTAGCAGCAGCAGGAGCCCAAATATACACTGGAGTTGGCCTCAGGAGCCCAAAAATTGGATGAATCACACCCTGGAGTTGGCAGGAGTTGACAGTAGCAGCAGCAGGAGCCCAAATATACACTGGAGTTGGCTTCAGGAGCCCAAAAATTGGATGAATCACACCCTGGAGTTGGCAGGAGTTGACAGTAGCAGCAGCAGGAGCCCAAATATACACTGGAGTTGGCCTCAGGAGCCCAAAAATTGGATGAATCACACCCTGGAGTTGGCAGGAGTTGACAGTAGCAGCAGCAGGAGCCCAAATATACACTGGAGTTGGCCTCAGGAGCCCAAAAATTGGATGAATCACACCCTGGAGTTGGCAGGAGTTGACAGTAGCAGCAGCAGGAGCCCAAATATACACTGGAGTTGGCCTCAGGAGCCCAAAAATTGGATGAATCACACCCTGGAGTTGGCAGGAGTTGACAGTAGCAGCAGCAGGAGCCCAAATATACACTGGAGTTGGCCTCAGGAGCCCAAAAATTGGATGAATCACACCCTGGAGTTGGCAGGAGTTGGCAGCAGCAGCAGCAGGAGCCCAAATATACACTGGAGTTGGCTTCAGGAGCCCAAAAATTGGATGAATCACACCCTGGAGTTGGCAGAAGTTGACAGTAGCAGCAGCAGGAGCCCAAATATACACTGGAGTTGGCCTCAGGAGCCCAAAAATTGGATGAATCACACCCTGGAGTTGGCAGGAGTTGACAGTAGCAGCAGCAGGAGCCCAAATATACACTGGAGTTGGCCTCAGGAGCCCAAAAATTGGATGAATCACACCCTGGAGTTGGCAGGAGTTGACAGTAGCAGCAGCAGGAGCCCAAATATACACTGGAGTTGGCTTCAGGAGCCCAAAAATTGGATGAATCACACCCTGGAGTTGGCAGGAGTTGACAGTAGCAGCAGCAGGAGCCCAAATATACACTGGAGTTGGCTTCAGGAGCCCAAAAATTGGATGAATCACACCCTGGAGTTGGCAGAAGTTGACAGCAGCAGCAGCAGGAGCCCAAATATACACTGGAGTTGGCCTCAGGAGCCCAAAAATTGGATGAATCACACCCTGGAGTTGGCAGAAGTTGGCAGCAGCAGCAGCAGGAGCCCAAATATACACTGGAGTTGGCTTCAGGAGCCCAAAAATTGGATGAATCACACCCTGGAGTTGGCAGAAGTTGGCAGCAGCAGCAGCAGGAGCCCAAATATACACTGGAGTTGGCTTCAGGAGCCCAAAAATTGGATGAATCACACCCTGGAGTTGGCAGGAGTTGACAGTAGCAGCAGCAGGAGCCCAAATATACACTGGAGTTGGCCTCAGGAGCCCAAAAATTGGATGAATCACACCCTGGAGTTGGCAGGAGTTGACAGTAGCAGCAGCAGGAGCCCAAATATACACTGGAGTTGGCTTCAGGAGCCCAAAAATTGGATGAATCACACCCTGGAGTTGGCAGGAGTTGACAGTAGCAGCAGCAGGAGCCCAAATATACACTGGAGTTGGCCTCAGGAGCCCAAAAATTGGATGAATCACACCCTGGAGTTGGCAGGAGTTGACAGTAGCAGCAGCAGGAGCCCAAATATACACTGGAGTTGGCTTCAGGAGCCCAAAAATTGGATGAATCACACCCTGGAGTTGGCAGAAGTTGGCAGCAGCAGCAGCAGGAGCCCAAACATTACTTTAAACAGACCCTGGGGTTGGCCTCAGGAGCCCAAAAATTGGATGAATCACACCCTGTGGAGAGTCATGTGGAGAAAAAGTAGCTTAGTTAGTAATATCTACATAAAATTATGAATAAACAAATGCAAAAGTTTGCCAAAGTGAAGTTTTGTTTGAGGGTGTGTTTCCACCTTTTAATTAAATCAGAAACAAGAAGGTGTCATTGCCTCTGACTAATTAGCCCTCAAAAATTCTTGGAATTTTTAATCTGGAATCATGTCTGATCCGTCTTATCCGAAGAATATTAATAAAAAGTAAGAGTAACGTAAAGGATTTTTTATCAATACTTACTTGTGGTCCGATGCGGAGGAATGTCTGTAACTTGAGAGCAGCGCCTTAAATCTGTTTTGCACGATCCATCTTTCTTGGTCTGGCCCCGTCATCAATCTACTGGAATACATCAGGCATTGTTGGGAGGAAAGCTTGGCTGATCCATGCGCCATTCATTTCCACGCAGGGCAGTCTCTGGAAAAAAAAAGTCTGTATAAACCAGGGTCTTTTTCATATAAAAACAAATTGTTATTCTTGCTTTTCAACCATATGTTCCACAGCTTTACCAGTCATTGTGTCAGCCAATGAAGCAACTTTGTCTGGAAGTGCTGCAAAAGCAGTCCACTGCATCACAAGTGGCATCTGACACCCCCAGTCAACTGTCTGCCTGTTATGCTTTGGGTTCAGCTCCACTATCCATTGATCTGATATCCAAGATCTGATAATCATAAAATTCAGCAGCTACTGCCCAGCCAAGAAGTGGAGGAGACACTCGCCTCTTCTTCCACTATCCGGCAACTAGTGATGAGGAGAGTGTCGTGGGAGGAGGTGTTGCAAGCCGAGGTAGTGGAAGAGGGTCCCTGGAGCCTGCGGCGGTGGCGGCGGCAGCAGCAGCGAATTATTGCGGACTGTTGGTAGGAAAAATCAGCTACTCAGCGATGTGGCAGTGTTCCATGCAGCATCCTGTGGAGAAAAAGTAGGTTAGTTAGTGTATATACATAAAATTATGAATAGACAAATGCAATAGTATTGCGAAAGTGAAGTTTTGTTTGAGGGTGTGTTTCCACCTTGCAATTAAATCAGAAACAACTAGCTATCATTTGCCTCTGAATAATTAGCCCTCAAAAATTCTTGGAATTTTTAATCTTGATGTCTGAGGGATTTCTCCTCTCAGACAGCGTCACCATAAGTCCAGCCTGCTGCATTACCCAGTGGTGGACCTTTCAGAGAACTGATGGCTTGTGCCGAGCCGAGGTGGAGAGTCACATGGCATGGTTGTTGAACAGAAGGTGGGCCAGTCCTTTAGCCTGTCAGTGTGTACCAAAGTGCACAGTGTTGTCTACGCCTGGAGCTGTAACTATAGACTCATGGTGGACAATATATATCCTTTTAGGCCCCCTTGGTGATTGTTGTTTCACGCTGTTCTTCACATGGTTTTCCTTGACCATCAGAGTCACACATGGGAGGAACTACTAAAAATGAGAACTCAATCCATGAAAGCATTGCTTAATCCACGAAAACTGCAAATTTGGACCCATGGTGACTGACACTTGGAAGAACATCTTGTTTGCGCTGCGACAAGGAAGCCAGAGTCATGCGTCCTGACATGGCACACGTGTTCAGTCTAGTTTTGAAGTCTTGCCCCCATCTGAAAGACATCCGAACAACAGGAAAGAAAGTTAGCATGCACTTCTGGCACTCCTACACCACCAAGCACAACCTTATTGAGCCTCAGCGTCACAAAGGTGTACCCCACCATAGTCTGATTTGCGATGTTTCCACCCGTTGGAATTCCACCCTCCATATGCAGGATCCACTATAGCAGTGGTCCCCAACCCTGTCCTCAAGGCCCACCAACAGGCCAGGCTTTGCAGATCTCCACAAAGATGCTCAGGTGGAGTAATTAGTGCAGCTGCAGAGCAATAGAGCTGGCTATTTGGAGATCCAAAAAACATGACATGTTGGTGGGCCTTGAGGACAGGGTTGAGGACCACTGCACTATAGGAACAGAGAAAAGCCATCACGGATTTCTGGATGATCCAAACGGATAGGGGGACACCCCTGTGTAAATTCAATGTAAACCATTGGCAGCTCATACGTGACACCGACCGTTTGTTTAGGCCCTTTGAGGAAGCTACATTATTAGTCAGTTGCCAGGACTATGAGATGAACGATGAGATTCCACTGCTTCATGTACTACAACACATGTTGGAAAGCATGGCTGGTCAGGGCACTGGAGACATGGCACATACATTTCACAGCCACATGAAGCCTGTGGGGGCTGAAGTGGAGGAGGAGGAGGGGGTGGGGCACAGCAAACCACAGTTTAGGTTTCACAAAATGACCATTTTATCTAGTCATCTGACAGGAGAGGAGGTGCAGCCACAGGAGCTAGAGGGTTGTGAGTAAGGCGAGACAGAGGACCCAGACACACCATGGCAGTTTACAGTGGAGATGGAGACAGGTAGTCCCTCCGAGTCACTTGCACAAATGGCACGATGCATGCTCACATGCATGCGTACCAGTGAGCGCAGAATTGTCTCCATTTGTCAGCGGGAAGACTTCTGGCTCTCCAACTTATTGGACCCTCGCTTCCGGCACAAAATGGGGGCATTTTTTACGCCCACTGAGAGGGAGGAAAAACTGACCTACTACAGAGACATCCCACGTAGTCAGTTGGGCGATGTCTATTTGCGCCATGGCCCATACTCCCGCAGGTCTGACTCTAGGGGAACTTTGCGATCACCTTCCACTGCCATGGCTGCTGGGGGGGTGGAAGGAGCAGCAGCAGCTCCATCAGCAGCAACCTCAGTCTTCAGTCGCTAGTGAGTAGCTTTCTACACCCGCATAGTGAGTCTACTCATGAGAAGCAGGAAGACCTGGAGCTGGACCTCAAACAGCAGGTCATGTCATACCTTGACATGACCATGCCAACACACCTTCAAGATCCACTGGATTTGCTGGGAAGCCAAACTTGACTTGTGCCCGCAACTAGCAGAGTTTGCCCTGGAAAAGCTGTACTGGCCGGACAGTAGTTGATTTAGATGGCAACTGGGCTGCTCTATATAACGAAGCAAAATGGCAAATTTACCTCACTATATAAGCTATTGCCCCTCAGATTTACACAGGGGCTGCTCTATATTATGCTGCAAAATGGCAAATTAACCTCACAATATAAGCCATTGCAGCTCTATATAAATAAAAATAAATAAATAAAAAAAGGGCCTGTAGAAGCTTATTTAGTATAACAGATAGGGTGACATGTGCTGGTTTGGGATGCCCATATGGGCTAGTGTTTTGGCAGCAGTACAAAAACCAATGCAAAATGCAATAGCTTAATAAAGCTGATGCTGATCAACGCTTATTTAGTATAACAGATGGGGTGCAACATGCAGGTTTGGGATGCCCTGCGGCCTGGTGTATTTAAAGCAGACCAAAACCAATTCAAAATGCAATAACTTAATAAAGCTGAGGCTGTAGATGCTTATTTAGTATAAACAGGTAGGGTGCAAGGTGCAGCTTTGGGGTGCCCTGCGGCCTGGTTAAATGAAAGCAGTCAAAAAGGAAGTGCAAACTGAAGTAGCTTAATGAAGCTGATGCTGATCAACGCTTATGTTGTATACCAGATAGGGTGCAAGGTGCAGCTTTGGGGTGCCCTGCGGCCTGGTTTATTAAAATCAGTCAAAAACAAGTGCAAACTGAAGTAGCCTGATCAACGCTTATGTTGTATAACAGATAGGTTTAAAATAGCATGTGCCTTGGGATGCCCGTGTGGCCTGTTATATTTCAAGCTGAACAAAAAGTAACAATAATCCAAGTATGAGACATCATTTTGACCTTCTTCACAGCGCCATACTTTGAAAAAAAAAAATTAATTTCATGCCGATCAATCCAAAGGTCAATGCCCCTAACAAAAATAGTGTTCGGTATAAGTTTTCCTTCTGGAAGGACGTAACCTTTAGTTTACATGGTTGGGGTAGGTTATCTTACAAATTGGGATACCCCACTGTATATGAAACCGAATATAAATGCACACCCAAAAGTGGACACTCAGCCTCCAAGAGGCCTGCTTAGTTTAAATAAGAGAGCTGCTTAGTATGGTAGGTAGGTTATGTTATGTTACAGAATGGGATGCCCCAAGCAGACTTGAGATCAGTATATATGCACACAGCAGCAGTGTGTTAGCAGGCTCATACAGGCCAAATTTCTTTAAATAAATGTGCAGCTTACAGTAAATGCAGAGGCTAATGGTATGTTAAAGAATGGGATGTCCCAAAAACCAGAGAGCACCTGGCAGGCAGCAGTAAGACTATGCACAGCAAAAGTGTCTTTATCATGCCTAATTTCAATTAGAATAGGTGCAAATGGTTAGGTTCTTAAATAGAGGCTGGTGTAGTCACAGAATGGGATGCCCTAAAAACCAGCAGTAAGTACACCTGGCAGGGTCCAGTAGTGCTATGCCCAGCAAAAGTGTCTTTATCAGGCTAATTTCAAATATGATAAGAGCAAATGCTTATATGGTCTTTAACAGAGGCTGCTTTAGTCACAGAATGGGATGCCCCGGGCAGGAATCGACCTGGCAGGGTCCAGTAGTGCTTTGGCCAGCAAAAGTGTCTTTATCAGGCCTAATTTCAAATATGATAAGAGCAAATGCTTATATGGTCTTAAACAGAGGCTGCTTTAGTCACAGAATGGGATGCCCTGGGCAGGAATGGACCTGGCAGGGTCCAGTAGGGCTTTGGCCAGCAAAAGTGTCTTTATCAGGCTAATTTCAAATATGATAAGAGCAAATGCTTATATGGTCTTAAACAGAGGCTGCTTTAGTCACAGAATGGGATGCCCTGGGCAGGAATCGACCTGGCAGGGTCCAGTAGGGCTTTGGCCAGCAAAAGTGTCTTTATCAGGCCTAATTTCAAATATGATAAGAGCAAATGCTTATATGGTCTTAAACAGAGGCTGCTTTAGTCACAGAATGGGATGCCCTGGGCAGGAATCGACCTGGCAGGGTCCAGTAGTGCTTTGGCCAGCAAAAGTGTCTTTATCAGGCCTAATTTCAAATATGATAAGAGCAAATGCTTATATGGTCTTAAACAGAGGCTGCTTTAGTCACAGAATGGGATGCCCTGGGCAGGAATCGACCTGGCAGGGTCCAGTAGGGCTTTGGCCAGCCAAAGTGTCTTTATCAGGCCTAATTTCAAATATGATAAGAGCAAATGCTTATATGGTCTTAAACAGAGGCTGCTTTAGTCACAGAATGGGATGCCCCGGGCAGGAATCGAGCTGGCAGGGTCCAGTAGTGCTTTGGCCAGCAAAAGTGTCTTTATCAGGCCTAATTTCAAATATGATAAGAGCAAATGCTTATATGGTCTTAAACAGAGGCTGCTTTAGTCACAGAATGGGATGCCCTGGGCAGGAATCGACCTGGCAGGGTCCAGTAGGGCTTTGGCCAGCAAAAGTGTCTTTATCAGGCCTAATTTCAAATATGATAAGAGCAAATGCTTATATGGTCTTAAACAGAGGCTGCTGTAGTCACAGAATGGGATGCCCCGGGCAGGAATCGAGCTGGCAGGGTCCAGTAGGGCTTTGGCCAGCAAAAGTGTCTTTATCAGGCCTAATTTCAAATATGATAAGAGCAAATGCTTATATGGTCTTAAACAGAGGCTGCTGTAGTCACAGAATGGGATGCCCCGGGCAGGAATCGAGCTGGCAGGGTCCAGTAGGGCTTTGGCCAGCAAAAGTGTCTTTATCAGGCCTAATTTCAAATATGATAAGAGCAAATGCTTATATGGTCTTAAACAGAGGCTGCTTTAGTCACAGAATGGGATGCCCTGGGCAGGAATGGACCTGGCAGGGTCCAGTAGGGCTTTGGCCAGCAAAAGTGTCTTTATCAGGCTAATTTCAAATATGATAAGAGCAAATGCTTATATGGTCTTAAACAGAGGCTGCTTTAGTCACAGAATGGGATGCCCCGGGCAGGAATCGAGCTGGCAGGGTCCAGTAGTGCTTTGGCCAGCAAAAGTGTCTTTATCAGGCCTAATTTCAAATATGATAAGAGCAAATGCTTATATGGTCTTAAACAGAGGCTGCTTTAGTCACAGAATGGGATGCCCTGGGCAGGAATGGACCTGGCAGGGTCCAGTAGGGCTTTGGCCAGCAAAAGTGTCTTTATCAGGCTAATTTCAAATATGATAAGAGCAAATGCTTATATGGTCTTAAACAGAGGCTGCTTTAGTCACAGAATGGGATGCCCTGGGCAGGAATCGACCTGGCAGGGTCCAGTAGGGCTTTGGCCAGCAAAAGTGTCTTTATCAGGCCTAATTTCAAATATGATAAGAGCAAATGCTTATATGGTCTTAAACAGAGGCTGCTTTAGTCACAGAATGGGATGCCCCGGGCAGGAATCGAGCTGGCAGGGTCCAGTAGTGCTTTGGCCAGCAAAAGTGTCTTTATCAGGCCTAATTTCAAATATGATAAGAGCAAATGCTTATATGGTCTTAAACAGAGGCTGCTTTAGTCACAGAATGGGATGCCCTGGGCAGGAATCGACCTGGCAGGGTCCAGTAGGGCTTTGGCCAGCAAAAGTGTCTTTATCAGGCCTAATTTCAAATATGATAAGAGCAAATGCTTATATGGTCTTAAACAGAGGCTGCTTTAGTCACAGAATGGGATGCCCTGGGCAGGAATCGACCTGGCAGGGTCCAGTAGTGCTTTGGCCAGCTAAAGTGTCTTTATCAGGCCTAATTTCAAATATGATAAGAGCAAATGCTTATATGGTCTTAAACAGAGGCTGCTTTAGTCACAGAATGGGATGCCCTGGGCAGGAATCGACCTGGCAGGGTCCAGTAGGGCTTTGGCCAGCAAAAGTGTCTTTATCAGGCCTAATTTCAAATATGATAAGAGCAAATGCTTATATGGTCTTAAACAGAGGCTGCTTTAGTCACAGAATGGGATGCCCTGGGCAGGAATCGACCTGGCAGGGTCCAGTAGTGCTTTGGCCAGCAAAAGTGTCTTTATCAGGCCTAATTTCAAATATGATAAGAGCAAATGCTTATATGGTCTTAAACAGAGGCTGCTTTAGTCACAGAATGGGATGCCCCGGGCAGGAATCGAGCTGGCAGGGTCCAGTAGTGCTTTGGCCAGCAAAAGTGTCTTTATCAGGCCTAATTTCAAATATGATAAGAGCAAATGCTTATATGGTCTTAAACAGAGGCTGCTTTAGTCACAGAATGGGATGCCCTGGGCAGGAATGGACCTGGCAGGGTCCAGTAGGGCTTTGGCCAGCAAAAGTGTCTTTATCAGGCCTAATTTCAAATATGATAAGAGCAAATGCTTATATGGTCTTAAACAGAGGCTGCTTTAGTCACAGAATGGGATGCCCTGGGCAGGAATGGACCTGGCAGGGTCCAGTAGGGCTTTGGCCAGCAAAAGTGTCTTTATCAGGCTAATTTCAAATATGATAAGAGCAAATGCTTATATGGTCTTAAACAGAGGCTGCTGTAGTCACAGAATGGGATGCCCCGGGCAGGAATCGAGCTGGCAGGGTCCAGTAGGGCTTTGGCCAGCAAAAGTGTCTTTATCAGGCCTAATTTCAAATATGATAAGAGCAAATGCTTATATGGTCTTAAACAGAGGCTGCTTTAGTCACAGAATGGGATGCCCTGGGCAGGAATGGACCTGGCAGGGTCCAGTAGGGCTTTGGCCAGCAAAAGTGTCTTTATCAGGCTAATTTCAAATATGATAAGAGCAAATGCTTATATGGTCTTAAACAGAGGCTGCTTTAGTCACAGAATGGGATGCCCCGGGCAGGAATCGAGCTGGCAGGGTCCAGTAGTGCTTTGGCCAGCAAAAGTGTCTTTATCAGGCCTAATTTCAAATATGATAAGAGCAAATGCTTATATGGTCTTAAACAGAGGCTGCTTTAGTCACAGAATGGGATACCCTGGGCAGGAATGGACCTGGCAGGGTCCAGTAGGGCTTTGGCCAGCAAAAGTGTCTTTATCAGGCTAATTTCAAATATGATAAGAGCAAATGCTTATATGGTCTTAAACAGAGGCTGCTGTAGTCACAGAATGGGATGCCCCGGGCAGGAATCGAGCTGGCAGGGTCCAGTAGTGCTTTGGCCAGCAAAAGTGTCTTTATCAGGCCTAATTTCAAATATGATAAGAGCAAATGCTTATATGGTCTTAAACAGAGGCTGCTTTAGTCACAGAATGGGATGCCCTGGGCAGGAATGGACCTGGCAGGGTCCAGTAGGGCTTTGGCCAGCAAAAGTGTCTTTATCAGGCTAATTTCAAATATGATAAGAGCAAATGCTTATATGGTCTTAAACAGAGGCTGCTTTAGTCACAGAATGGGATGCCCCGGGCAGGAATCGAGCTGGCAGGGTCCAGTAGTGCTTTGGCCAGCAAAAGTGTCTTTATCAGGCTAATTTCAAATATGATAAGAGCAAATGCTTATATGGTCTTAAACAGAGGCTGCTGTAGTCACAGAATGGGATGCCCCGGGCAGGAATCGAGCTGGCAGGGTCCAGTAGGGCTTTGGCCAGCAAAAGTGTCTTTATCAGGCCTAATTTCAAATATGATAAGAGCAAATGCTTATATGGTCTTAAACAGAGGCTGCTTTAGTCACAGAATGGGATGCCCTGGGCAGGAATGGACCTGGCAGGGTCCAGTAGGGCTTTGGCCAGCAGAAGTGTCTTTATCAGGCTAATTTCAAATATGATAAGAGCAAATGCTTATATGGTCTTAAACAGAGGCTGCTTTAGTCACAGAATGGGATGCCCCGGGCAGGAATCGAGCTGGCAGGGTCCAGTAGTGCTTTGGCCAGCAAAAGTGTCTTTATCAGGCCTAATTTCAAATATGATAAGAGCAAATGCTTATATGGTCTTAAACAGAGGCTGCTTTAGTCACAGAATGGGATGCCCTGGGCAGGAATGGACCTGGCAGGGTCCAGTAGGGCTTTGGCCAGCAAAAGTGTCTTTATCAGGCTAATTTCAAATATGATAAGAGCAAATGCTTATATGGTCTTAAACAGAGGCTGCTTTAGTCACAGAATGGGATGCCCTGGGCAGGAATCGACCTGGCAGGGTCCAGTAGGGCTTTGGCCAGCAAAAGTGTCTTTATCAGGCTAATTTCAAATATGATAAGAGCAAATGCTTATATGGTCTTAAACAGAGGCTGCTTTAGTCACAGAATGGGATGCCCCGGGCAGGAATCGAGCTGGCAGGGTCCAGTAGTGCTTTGGCCAGCAAAAGTGTCTTTATCAGGCCTAATTTCAAATATGATAAGAGCAAATGCTTATATGGTCTTAAACAGAGGCTGCTGTAGTCACAGAATGGGATGCCCCGGGCAGGAATCGAGCTGGCAGGGTCCAGTAGGGCTTTGGCCAGCAAAAGTGTCTTTATCAGGCCTAATTTCAAATATGATAAGAGCAAATGCTTATATGGTCTTAAACAGAGGCTGCTTTAGTCACAGAATGGGATGCCCTGGGCAGGAATGGACCTGGCAGGGTCCAGTAGGGCTTTGGCCAGCAAAAGTGTCTTTATCAGGCTAATTTCAAATATGATAAGAGCAAATGCTTATATGGTCTTAAACAGAGGCTGCTTTAGTCACAGAATGGGATGCCCTGGGCAGGAATCGACCTGGCAGGGTCCAGTAGGGCTTTGGCCAGCAAAAGTGTCTTTATCAGGCCTAATTTCAAATATGATAAGAGCAAATGCTTATATGGTCTTAAACAGAGGCTGCTTTAGTCACAGAATGGGATGCCCTGGGCAGGAATCGACCTGGCAGGGTCCAGTAGTGCTTTGGCCAGCAAAAGTGTCTTTATCAGGCTAATTTCAAATATGATAAGAGCAAATGCTTATATGGTCTTTAACAGAGGCTGCTTTAGTCACAGAATGGGATGCCCCGGGCAGGAATCGACCTGGCAGGGTCCAGTAGTGCTTTGGCCAGCAAAAGTGTCTTTATCAGGCCTAATTTCAAATATGATAAGAGCAAATGCTTATATGGTCTTAAACAGAGGCTGCTTTAGTCACAGAATGGGATGCCCTGGGCAGGAATGGACCTGGCAGGGTCCAGTAGGGCTTTGGCCAGCAAAAGTGTCTTTATCAGGCTAATTTCAAATATGATAAGAGCAAATGCTTATATGGTCTTAAACAGAGGCTGCTTTAGTCACAGAATGGGATGCCCTGGGCAGGAATCGACCTGGCAGGGTCCAGTAGGGCTTTGGCCAGCAAAAGTGTCTTTATCAGGCCTAATTTCAAATATGATAAGAGCAAATGCTTATATGGTCTTAAACAGAGGCTGCTTTAGTCACAGAATGGGATGCCCTGGGCAGGAATCGACCTGGCAGGGTCCAGTAGTGCTTTGGCCAGCAAAAGTGTCTTTATCAGGCCTAATTTCAAATATGATAAGAGCAAATGCTTATATGGTCTTAAACAGAGGCTGCTTTAGTCACAGAATGGGATGCCCTGGGCAGGAATCGACCTGGCAGGGTCCAGTAGGGCTTTGGCCAGCCAAAGTGTCTTTATCAGGCCTAATTTCAAATATGATAAGAGCAAATGCTTATATGGTCTTAAACAGAGGCTGCTTTAGTCACAGAATGGGATGCCCCGGGCAGGAATCGAGCTGGCAGGGTCCAGTAGTGCTTTGGCCAGCAAAAGTGTCTTTATCAGGCCTAATTTCAAATATGATAAGAGCAAATGCTTATATGGTCTTAAACAGAGGCTGCTTTAGTCACAGAATGGGATGCCCTGGGCAGGAATCGACCTGGCAGGGTCCAGTAGGGCTTTGGCCAGCAAAAGTGTCTTTATCAGGCCTAATTTCAAATATGATAAGAGCAAATGCTTATATGGTCTTAAACAGAGGCTGCTGTAGTCACAGAATGGGATGCCCCGGGCAGGAATCGAGCTGGCAGGGTCCAGTAGGGCTTTGGCCAGCAAAAGTGTCTTTATCAGGCCTAATTTCAAATATGATAAGAGCAAATGCTTATATGGTCTTAAACAGAGGCTGCTGTAGTCACAGAATGGGATGCCCCGGGCAGGAATCGAGCTGGCAGGGTCCAGTAGGGCTTTGGCCAGCAAAAGTGTCTTTATCAGGCCTAATTTCAAATATGATAAGAGCAAATGCTTATATGGTCTTAAACAGAGGCTGCTTTAGTCACAGAATGGGATGCCCTGGGCAGGAATGGACCTGGCAGGGTCCAGTAGGGCTTTGGCCAGCAAAAGTGTCTTTATCAGGCTAATTTCAAATATGATAAGAGCAAATGCTTATATGGTCTTAAACAGAGGCTGCTTTAGTCACAGAATGGGATGCCCCGGGCAGGAATCGAGCTGGCAGGGTCCAGTAGTGCTTTGGCCAGCAAAAGTGTCTTTATCAGGCCTAATTTCAAATATGATAAGAGCAAATGCTTATATGGTCTTAAACAGAGGCTGCTTTAGTCACAGAATGGGATGCCCTGGGCAGGAATGGACCTGGCAGGGTCCAGTAGGGCTTTGGCCAGCAAAAGTGTCTTTATCAGGCTAATTTCAAATATGATAAGAGCAAATGCTTATATGGTCTTAAACAGAGGCTGCTTTAGTCACAGAATGGGATGCCCTGGGCAGGAATCGACCTGGCAGGGTCCAGTAGGGCTTTGGCCAGCAAAAGTGTCTTTATCAGGCCTAATTTCAAATATGATAAGAGCAAATGCTTATATGGTCTTAAACAGAGGCTGCTTTAGTCACAGAATGGGATGCCCCGGGCAGGAATCGAGCTGGCAGGGTCCAGTAGTGCTTTGGCCAGCAAAAGTGTCTTTATCAGGCCTAATTTCAAATATGATAAGAGCAAATGCTTATATGGTCTTAAACAGAGGCTGCTTTAGTCACAGAATGGGATGCCCTGGGCAGGAATCGACCTGGCAGGGTCCAGTAGGGCTTTGGCCAGCAAAAGTGTCTTTATCAGGCCTAATTTCAAATATGATAAGAGCAAATGCTTATATGGTCTTAAACAGAGGCTGCTTTAGTCACAGAATGGGATGCCCTGGGCAGGAATCGACCTGGCAGGGTCCAGTAGTGCTTTGGCCAGCTAAAGTGTCTTTATCAGGCCTAATTTCAAATATGATAAGAGCAAATGCTTATATGGTCTTAAACAGAGGCTGCTTTAGTCACAGAATGGGATGCCCTGGGCAGGAATCGACCTGGCAGGGTCCAGTAGGGCTTTGGCCAGCAAAAGTGTCTTTATCAGGCCTAATTTCAAATATGATAAGAGCAAATGCTTATATGGTCTTAAACAGAGGCTGCTTTAGTCACAGAATGGGATGCCCTGGGCAGGAATCGACCTGGCAGGGTCCAGTAGTGCTTTGGCCAGCAAAAGTGTCTTTATCAGGCCTAATTTCAAATATGATAAGAGCAAATGCTTATATGGTCTTAAACAGAGGCTGCTTTAGTCACAGAATGGGATGCCCCGGGCAGGAATCGAGCTGGCAGGGTCCAGTAGTGCTTTGGCCAGCAAAAGTGTCTTTATCAGGCCTAATTTCAAATATGATAAGAGCAAATGCTTATATGGTCTTAAACAGAGGCTGCTTTAGTCACAGAATGGGATGCCCTGGGCAGGAATGGACCTGGCAGGGTCCAGTAGGGCTTTGGCCAGCAAAAGTGTCTTTATCAGGCCTAATTTCAAATATGATAAGAGCAAATGCTTATATGGTCTTAAACAGAGGCTGCTTTAGTCACAGAATGGGATGCCCTGGGCAGGAATGGACCTGGCAGGGTCCAGTAGGGCTTTGGCCAGCAAAAGTGTCTTTATCAGGCTAATTTCAAATATGATAAGAGCAAATGCTTATATGGTCTTAAACAGAGGCTGCTGTAGTCACAGAATGGGATGCCCCGGGCAGGAATCGAGCTGGCAGGGTCCAGTAGGGCTTTGGCCAGCAAAAGTGTCTTTATCAGGCCTAATTTCAAATATGATAAGAGCAAATGCTTATATGGTCTTAAACAGAGGCTGCTTTAGTCACAGAATGGGATGCCCTGGGCAGGAATGGACCTGGCAGGGTCCAGTAGGGCTTTGGCCAGCAAAAGTGTCTTTATCAGGCTAATTTCAAATATGATAAGAGCAAATGCTTATATGGTCTTAAACAGAGGCTGCTTTAGTCACAGAATGGGATGCCCCGGGCAGGAATCGAGCTGGCAGGGTCCAGTAGTGCTTTGGCCAGCAAAAGTGTCTTTATCAGGCCTAATTTCAAATATGATAAGAGCAAATGCTTATATGGTCTTAAACAGAGGCTGCTTTAGTCACAGAATGGGATACCCTGGGCAGGAATGGACCTGGCAGGGTCCAGTAGGGCTTTGGCCAGCAAAAGTGTCTTTATCAGGCTAATTTCAAATATGATAAGAGCAAATGCTTATATGGTCTTAAACAGAGGCTGCTGTAGTCACAGAATGGGATGCCCCGGGCAGGAATCGAGCTGGCAGGGTCCAGTAGTGCTTTGGCCAGCAAAAGTGTCTTTATCAGGCCTAATTTCAAATATGATAAGAGCAAATGCTTATATGGTCTTAAACAGAGGCTGCTTTAGTCACAGAATGGGATGCCCTGGGCAGGAATGGACCTGGCAGGGTCCAGTAGGGCTTTGGCCAGCAAAAGTGTCTTTATCAGGCTAATTTCAAATATGATAAGAGCAAATGCTTATATGGTCTTAAACAGAGGCTGCTTTAGTCACAGAATGGGATGCCCCGGGCAGGAATCGAGCTGGCAGGGTCCAGTAGTGCTTTGGCCAGCAAAAGTGTCTTTATCAGGCTAATTTCAAATATGATAAGAGCAAATGCTTATATGGTCTTAAACAGAGGCTGCTGTAGTCACAGAATGGGATGCCCCGGGCAGGAATCGAGCTGGCAGGGTCCAGTAGGGCTTTGGCCAGCAAAAGTGTCTTTATCAGGCCTAATTTCAAATATGATAAGAGCAAATGCTTATATGGTCTTAAACAGAGGCTGCTTTAGTCACAGAATGGGATGCCCTGGGCAGGAATGGACCTGGCAGGGTCCAGTAGGGCTTTGGCCAGCAGAAGTGTCTTTATCAGGCTAATTTCAAATATGATAAGAGCAAATGCTTATATGGTCTTAAACAGAGGCTGCTTTAGTCACAGAATGGGATGCCCCGGGCAGGAATCGAGCTGGCAGGGTCCAGTAGTGCTTTGGCCAGCAAAAGTGTCTTTATCAGGCCTAATTTCAAATATGATAAGAGCAAATGCTTATATGGTCTTAAACAGAGGCTGCTTTAGTCACAGAATGGGATGCCCTGGGCAGGAATGGACCTGGCAGGGTCCAGTAGGGCTTTGGCCAGCAAAAGTGTCTTTATCAGGCTAATTTCAAATATGATAAGAGCAAATGCTTATATGGTCTTAAACAGAGGCTGCTTTAGTCACAGAATGGGATGCCCTGGGCAGGAATCGACCTGGCAGGGTCCAGTAGGGCTTTGGCCAGCAAAAGTGTCTTTATCAGGCTAATTTCAAATATGATAAGAGCAAATGCTTATATGGTCTTAAACAGAGGCTGCTTTAGTCACAGAATGGGATGCCCCGGGCAGGAATCGAGCTGGCAGGGTCCAGTAGTGCTTTGGCCAGCAAAAGTGTCTTTATCAGGCCTAATTTCAAATATGATAAGAGCAAATGCTTATATGGTCTTAAACAGAGGCTGCTGTAGTCACAGAATGGGATGCCCCGGGCAGGAATCGAGCTGGCAGGGTCCAGTAGGGCTTTGGCCAGCAAAAGTGTCTTTATCAGGCCTAATTTCAAATATGATAAGAGCAAATGCTTATATGGTCTTAAACAGAGGCTGCTTTAGTCACAGAATGGGATGCCCCGGGCAGGAATCGAGCTGGCAGGGTCCAGTAGTGCTTTGGCCAGCAAAAGTGTCTTTATCAGGCTAATTTCAAATATGATAAGAGCAAATGCTTATATGGTCTTAAACAGAGGCTGCTGTAGTCACAGAATGGGATGCCCCGGGCAGGAATCGAGCTGGCAGGGTCCAGTAGGGCTTTGGCCAGCAAAAGTGTCTTTATCAGGCCTAATTTCAAATATGATAAGAGCAAATGCTTATATGGTCTTAAACAGAGGCTGCTTTAGTCACAGAATGGGATGCCCTGGGCAGGAATGGACCTGGCAGGGTCCAGTAGGGCTTTGGCCAGCAAAAGTGTCTTTATCAGGCTAATTTCAAATATGATAAGAGCAAATGCTTATATGGTCTTAAACAGAGGCTGCTTTAGTCACAGAATGGGATGCCCCGGGCAGGAATCGAGCTGGCAGGGTCCAGTAGTGCTTTGGCCAGCAAAAGTGTCTTTATCAGGCTAATTTCAAATATGATAAGAGCAAATGCTTATATGGTCTTAAACAGAGGCTGCTGTAGTCACAGAATGGGATGCCCCGGGCAGGAATCGAGCTGGCAGGGTCCAGTAGGGCTTTGGCCAGCAAAAGTGTCTTTATCAGGCCTAATTTCAAATATGATAAGAGCAAATGCTTATATGGTCTTAAACAGAGGCTGCTTTAGTCACAGAATGGGATGCCCTGGGCAGGAATGGACCTGGCAGGGTCCAGTAGGGCTTTGGCCAGCAAAAGTGTCTTTATCAGGCTAATTTCAAATATGATAAGAGCAAATGCTTATATGGTCTTAAACAGAGGCTGCTTTAGTCACAGAATGGGATGCCCTGGGCAGGAATCGACCTGGCAGGGTCCAGTAGGGCTTTGGCCAGCAAAAGTGTCTTTATCAGGCCTAATTTCAAATATGATAAGAGCAAATGCTTATATGGTCTTAAACAGAGGCTGCTTTAGTCACAGAATGGGATGCCCTGGGCAGGAATCGACCTGGCAGGGTCCAGTAGTGCTTTGGCCAGCAAAAGTGTCTTTATCAGGCCTAATTTCAAATATGATAAGAGCAAATGCTTATATGGTCTTAAACAGAGGCTGCTTTAGTCACAGAATGGGATGCCCTGGGCAGGAATCGACCTGGCAGGGTCCAGTAGGGCTTTGGCCAGCAAAAGTGTCTTTATCAGGCCTAATTTCAAATATGATAAGAGCAAATGCTTATATGGTCTTAAACAGAGGCTGCTGTAGTCACAGAATGGGATGCCCCGGGCAGGAATCGAGCTGGCAGGGTCCAGTAGTGCTTTGGCCAGCAAAAGTGTCTTTATCAGGCCTAATTTCAAATATGATAAGAGCAAATGCTTATATGGTCTTAAACAGAGGCTGCTTTAGTCACAGAATGGGATGCCCTGGGCAGGAATGGACCTGGCAGGGTCCAGTAGGGCTTTGGCCAGCAAAAGTGTCTTTATCAGGCTAATTTCAAATATGATAAGAGCAAATGCTTATATGGTCTTAAACAGAGGCTGCTGTAGTCACAGAATGGGATGCCCCGGGCAGGAATCGAGCTGGCAGGGTCCAGTAGTGCTTTGGCCAGCAAAAGTGTCTTTATCAGGCCTAATTTCAAATATGATAAGAGCAAATGCTTATATGGTCTTAAACAGAGGCTGCTTTAGTCACAGAATGGGATGCCCTGGGCAGGAATGGACCTGGCAGGGTCCAGTAGGGCTTTGGCCAGCAAAAGTGTCTTTATCAGGCTAATTTCAAATATGATAAGAGCAAATGCTTATATGGTCTTAAACAGAGGCTGCTTTAGTCACAGAATGGGATGCCCCGGGCAGGAATCGAGCTGGCAGGGTCCAGTAGTGCTTTGGCCAGCAAAAGTGTCTTTATCAGGCTAATTTCAAATATGATAAGAGCAAATGCTTATATGGTCTTAAACAGAGGCTGCTGTAGTCACAGAATGGGATGCCCCGGGCAGGAATCGAGCTGGCAGGGTCCAGTAGGGCTTTGGCCAGCAAAAGTGTCTTTATCAGGCCTAATTTCAAATATGATAAGAGCAAATGCTTATATGGTCTTAAACAGAGGCTGCTTTAGTCACAGAATGGGATGCCCTGGGCAGGAATGGACCTGGCAGGGTCCAGTAGGGCTTTGGCCAGCAAAAGTGTCTTTATCAGGCTAATTTCAAATATGATAAGAGCAAATGCTTATATGGTCTTAAACAGAGGCTGCTTTAGTCACAGAATGGGATGCCCCGGGCAGGAATCGAGCTGGCAGGGTCCAGTAGTGCTTTGGCCAGCAAAAGTGTCTTTATCAGGCCTAATTTCAAATATGATAAGAGCAAATGCTTATATGGTCTTAAACAGAGGCTGCTTTAGTCACAGAATGGGATGCCCTGGGCAGGAATGGACCTGGCAGGGTCCAGTAGGGCTTTGGCCAGCAAAAGTGTCTTTATCAGGCTAATTTCAAATATGATAAGAGCAAATGCTTATATGGTCTTAAACAGAGGCTGCTTTAGTCACAGAATGGGATGCCCTGGGCAGGAATCGACCTGGCAGGGTCCAGTAGGGCTTTGGCCAGCAAAAGTGTCTTTATCAGGCCTAATTTCAAATATGATAAGAGCAAATGCTTATATGGTCTTAAACAGAGGCTGCTTTAGTCACAGAATGGGATGCCCCGGGCAGGAATCGAGCTGGCAGGGTCCAGTAGTGCTTTGGCCAGCAAAAGTGTCTTTATCAGGCTAATTTCAAATATGATAAGAGCAAATGCTTATATGGTCTTAAACAGAGGCTGCTGTAGTCACAGAATGGGATGCCCCGGGCAGGAATCAAGCTGGCAGGGTCCAGTAGGGCTTTGGCCAGCAAAAGTGTCTTTATCAGGCCTAATTTCAAATATGATAAGAGCAAATGCTTATATGGTCTTAAACAGAGGCTGCTTTAGTCACAGAATGGGATGCCCTGGGCAGGAATGGACCTGGCAGGGTCCAGTAGGGCTTTGGCCAGCAAAAGTGTCTTTATCAGGCTAATTTCAAATATGATAAGAGCAAATGCTTATATGGTCTTAAACAGAGGCTGCTTTAGTCACAGAATGGGATGCCCCGGGCAGGAATCGAGCTGGCAGGGTCCAGTAGTGCTTTGGCCAGCAAAAGTGTCTTTATCAGGCTAATTTCAAATATGATAAGAGCAAATGCTTATATGGTCTTAAACAGAGGCTGCTGTAGTCACAGAATGGGATGCCCCGGGCAGGAATCGAGCTGGCAGGGTCCAGTAGGGCTTTGGCCAGCAAAAGTGTCTTTATCAGGCCTAATTTCAAATATGATAAGAGCAAATGCTTATATGGTCTTAAACAGAGGCTGCTTTAGTCACAGAATGGGATGCCCTGGGCAGGAATGGACCTGGCAGGGTCCAGTAGGGCTTTGGCCAGCAAAAGTGTCTTTATCAGGCTAATTTCAAATATGATAAGAGCAAATGCTTATATGGTCTTAAACAGAGGCTGCTTTAGTCACAGAATGGGATGCCCTGGGCAGGAATCGACCTGGCAGGGTCCAGTAGGGCTTTGGCCAGCAAAAGTGTCTTTATCAGGCCTAATTTCAAATATGATAAGAGCAAATGCTTATATGGTCTTAAACAGAGGCTGCTTTAGTCACAGAATGGGATGCCCTGGGCAGGAATCGACCTGGCAGGGTCCAGTAGTGCTTTGGCCAGCAAAAGTGTCTTTATCAGGCCTAATTTCAAATATGATAAGAGCAAATGCTTATATGGTCTTAAACAGAGGCTGCTTTAGTCACAGAATGGGATGCCCTGGGCAGGAATCGACCTGGCAGGGTCCAGTAGGGCTTTGGCCAGCAAAAGTGTCTTTATCAGGCTAATTTCAAATATGATAAGAGCAAATGCTTATATGGTCTTAAACAGAGGCTGCTTTAGTCACAGAATGGGATGCCCCGGGCAGGAATCGAGCTGGCAGGGTCCAGTAGTGCTTTGGCCAGCAAAAGTGTCTTTATCAGGCCTAATTTCAAATATGATAAGAGCAAATGCTTATATGGTCTTAAACAGAGGCTGCTTTAGTCACAGAATGGGATGCCCTGGGCAGGAATGGACCTGGCAGGGTCCAGTAGGGCTTTGGCCAGCAAAAGTGTCTTTATCAGGCTAATTTCAAATATGATAAGAGCAAATGCTTATATGGTCTTAAACAGAGGCTGCTTTAGTCACAGAATGGGATGCCCTGGGCAGGAATCGACCTGGCAGGGTCCAGTAGGGCTTTGGCCAGCAAAAGTGTCTTTATCAGGCCTAATTTCAAATATGATAAGAGCAAATGCTTATATGGTCTTAAACAGAGGCTGCTTTAGTCACAGAATGGGATGCCCCGGGCAGGAATCGAGCTGGCAGGGTCCAGTAGTGCTTTGGCCAGCAAAAGTGTCTTTATCAGGCCTAATTTCAAATATGATAAGAGCAAATGCTTATATGGTCTTAAACAGAGGCTGCTTTAGTCACAGAATGGGATGCCCTGGGCAGGAATCGACCTGGCAGGGTCCAGTAGGGCTTTGGCCAGCAAAAGTGTCTTTATCAGGCCTAATTTCAAATATGATAAGAGCAAATGCTTATATGGTCTTAAACAGAGGCTGCTTTAGTCACAGAATGGGATGCCCTGGGCAGGAATCGACCTGGCAGGGTCCAGTAGTGCTTTGGCCAGCAAAAGTGTCTTTATCAGGCCTAATTTCAAATATGATAAGAGCAAATGCTTATATGGTCTTAAACAGAGGCTGCTTTAGTCACAGAATGGGATGCCCTGGGCAGGAATCGACCTGGCAGGGTCCAGTAGGGCTTTGGCCAGCAAAAGTGTCTTTATCAGGCCTAATTTCAAATATGATAAGAGCAAATGCTTATATGGTCTTAAACAGAGGCTGCTTTAGTCACAGAATGGGATGCCCTGGGCAGGAATCGACCTGGCAGGGTCCAGTAGGGCTTTGGCCAGCAAAAGTGTCTTTATCAGGCCTAATTTCAAATATGATAAGAGCAAATGCTTATATGGTCTTAAACAGAGGCTGCTTTAGTCACAGAATGGGATGCCCTGGGCAGGAATGGACCTGGCAGGGTCCAGTAGGGCTTTGGCCAGCAAAAGTGTCTTTATCAGGCTAATTTCAAATATGATAAGAGCAAATGCTTATATGGTCTTAAACAGAGGCTGCTGTAGTCACAGAATGGGATGCCCCGGGCAGGAATCGAGCTGGCAGGGTCCAGTAGGGCTTTGGCCAGCAAAAGTGTCTTTATCAGGCCTAATTTCAAATATGATAAGAGCAAATGCTTATATGGTCTTAAACAGAGGCTGCTTTAGTCACAGAATGGGATGCCCTGGGCAGGAATCGACCTGGCAGGGTCCAGTAGGGCTTTGGCCAGCAAAAGTGTCTTTATCAGGCTAATTTCAAATATGATAAGAGCAAATGCTTATATGGTCTTAAACAGAGGCTGCTTTAGTCACAGAATGGGATGCCCCGGGCAGGAATCGAGCTGGCATGGTCCAGTAGTGCTTTGGCCAGCAAAAGTGTCTTTATCAGGCTAATTTCAAATATGATAAGAGCAAATGCTTATATGGTCTTAAACAGAGGCTGCTGTAGTCACAGAATGGGATGCCCCGGGCAGGAATCGAGCTGGCAGGGTCCAGTAGTGCTTTGGCCAGCAAAAGTGTCTTTATCAGGCCTAATTTCAAATATGATAAGAGCAAATGCTTATATGGTCTTAAACAGAGGCTGCTTTAGTCACAGAATGGGATGCCCTGGGCAGGAATCGACCTGGCAGGGTCCAGTAGGGCTTTGGCCAGCAAAAGTGTCTTTATCAGGCTAATTTCAAATATGATAAGAGCAAATGCTTATATGGTCTTAAACAGAGGCTGCTTTAGTCACAGAATGGGATGCCCCGGGCAGGAATCGAGCTGGCAGGGTCCAGTAGTGCTTTGGCCAGCAAAAGTGTCTTTATCAGGCCTAATTTCAAATATGATAAGAGCAAATGCTTATATGGTCTTAAACAGAGGCTGCTTTAGTCACAGAATGGGATGCCCTGGGCAGGAATGGACCTGGCAGGGTCCAGTAGGGCTTTGGCCAGCAAAAGTGTCTTTATCAGGCTAATTTCAAATATGATAAGAGCAAATGCTTATATGGTCTTAAACAGAGGCTGCTTTAGTCACAGAATGGGATGCCCTGGGCAGGAATCGACCTGGCAGGGTCCAGTAGGGCTTTGGCCAGCAAAAGTGTCTTTATCAGGCCTAATTTCAAATATGATAAGAGCAAATGCTTATATGGTCTTAAACAGAGGCTGCTTTAGTCACAGAATGGGATGCCCCGGGCAGGAATCGAGCTGGCAGGGTCCAGTAGTGCTTTGGCCAGCAAAAGTGTCTTTATCAGGCCTAATTTCAAATATGATAAGAGCAAATGCTTATATGGTCTTAAACAGAGGCTGCTTTAGTCACAGAATGGGATGCCCTGGGCAGGAATCGACCTGGCAGGGTCCAGTAGGGCTTTGGCCAGCAAAAGTGTCTTTATCAGGCCTAATTTCAAATATGATAAGAGCAAATGCTTATATGGTCTTAAACAGAGGCTGCTTTAGTCACAGAATGGGATGCCCTGGGCAGGAATCGACCTGGCAGGGTCCAGTAGTGCTTTGGCCAGCAAAAGTGTCTTTATCAGGCCTAATTTCAAATATGATAAGAGCAAATGCTTATATGGTCTTAAACAGAGGCTGCTTTAGTCACAGAATGGGATGCCCTGGGCAGGAATCGACCTGGCAGGGTCCAGTAGGGCTTTGGCCAGCAAAAGTGTCTTTATCAGGCCTAATTTCAAATATGATAAGAGCAAATGCTTATATGGTCTTAAACAGAGGCTGCTTTAGTCACAGAATGGGATGCCCTGGGCAGGAATCGACCTGGCAGGGTCCAGTAGGGCTTTGGCCAGCAAAAGTGTCTTTATCAGGCCTAATTTCAAATATGATAAGAGCAAATGCTTATATGGTCTTAAACAGAGGCTGCTTTAGTCACAGAATGGGATGCCCTGGGCAGGAATGGACCTGGCAGGGTCCAGTAGGGCTTTGGCCAGCAAAAGTGTCTTTATCAGGCTAATTTCAAATATGATAAGAGCAAATGCTTATATGGTCTTAAACAGAGGCTGCTGTAGTCACAGAATGGGATGCCCCGGGCAGGAATCGAGCTGGCAGGGTCCAGTAGGGCTTTGGCCAGCAAAAGTGTCTTTATCAGGCCTAATTTCAAATATGATAAGAGCAAATGCTTATATGGTCTTAAACAGAGGCTGCTTTAGTCACAGAATGGGATGCCCTGGGCAGGAATCGACCTGGCAGGGTCCAGTAGGGCTTTGGCCAGCAAAAGTGTCTTTATCAGGCTAATTTCAAATATGATAAGAGCAAATGCTTATATGGTCTTAAACAGAGGCTGCTTTAGTCACAGAATGGGATGCCCCGGGCAGGAATCGAGCTGGCAGGGTCCAGTAGTGCTTTGGCCAGCAAAAGTGTCTTTATCAGGCTAATTTCAAATATGATAAGAGCAAATGCTTATATGGTCTTAAACAGAGGCTGCTGTAGTCACAGAATGGGATGCCCCGGGCAGGAATCGAGCTGGCAGGGTCCAGTAGTGCTTTGGCCAGCAAAAGTGTCTTTATCAGGCCTAATTTCAAATATGATAAGAGCAAATGCTTATATGGTCTTAAACAGAGGCTGCTTTAGTCACAGAATGGGATGCCTCACAGCAGACTTAAGATCAGTTCAGTATATATGCACAGTTAGTTACTATAAGCAGCCTGAAAACGCTAACAAAGGCTGGATGAAAAAAAAAAAATCTCCCTGTCAGCCAGCTCCGTTTTTCCTACCTTTCCCTGGCTTTCTGTCTGTCTCCTGTCTGTCTCCTGCCTGTCTCCTGCCTGTCTCCTGCCTGTCTCCAGCCTGTCCCTGTCTGTCCCTGTCTCCAGCCTGTCTAACTGCCTCAGCTACACAGCGTTCTGTCTGTCTGTCACGAATGCAATAGAGAAATGAGGAAAAGCAAGATGGCCGCCGTTAAATACCGCTGTGTGACGTCACCGGGCTTGCTGGCTGCTGATAGGCTGCATGTGACTGCCCCAGCTTGCACTGGCGCGGGATACATGTCCAGACATGTCCCGTCCGCCATCTTAGAATGCCTGTAATGTAAATGAATGGATGTTAAAGGAAAACTTCGAGTGATCGAATCGCGGGGAAATTCGGATTCGATCCGAATCGAATTTTTCCTGAAATTCGGATCGAATCCGGGTTCGTCCGGATCGATTCGCTCATCCCTACTAGTAAGCTCAACGCCAATGGCATCCCACAATTTGCTCCTTTCTTGTTTGCCGATTGACTTGCTTTGGGAGCCAAAAATGAGCTCCCACTTTGCAAGTGTCAGACGCACAAGACAATTATTCTCAGCCAAATTAAATTCTGGCTCCCTCTTGGCAATTGGGCGCATAGCCTGGGGTGCTGCATCACCTTCAGGCTGTGCCCTTTTCCTTAAGGGAGGTCTGCGCACAGCACCCACCACACTCCTACTTGGTCCAGCTGTGGCTGGCAGATGTCCAGAATTTGGCTCCATCCTGTAGCTGCACACACACACCAATACACAACAAACAAGCACGCATGCAGACTACAGAATGGTATCACACTTTTTGGGGTTTGTGCAGGTTTTATGTGCTCAAACAGCCAATCACAAACAGGTCCACTTAATTGATTCACACATACTGGCCAGGTGCTTGTAGCAACACCTCCACTGCACTGACTGAACCATGTGTGATAGGCAATTAACTAATTACTAAGCTCAATAACTAAACCACACACAACCAAAGGCAACAATGGACTAATGTAGGTTAAACACTTGTGAAATATGGCCCTACAAACGGCTATTTAAAATAAGAGCAGCTTACCTTTCATTGGTCCCCCACAGAAGGTTTACACCTGCCCGCTGAAGCACGCTAGTATCTGCTCACGTACGCACGTGGGGTAGTTTACGCGGTTCAGCGTACAATCGCAATTTAGCGTACGCATGCGCAATCAGTTTCAAACACACCTGGGTCAGTTAATTGCAGACAGGAAGTAGCTGAGCAATGCAAGAGGCAGCAAAGCGGACCTGTCCTTCATCCAAGTGAAGTATAAATGGCTGGATTTGGTAACCTTCTGGTATAGTTCCACTGTGGCAAAGGCTGTGGTGTGGTGGTGTGGTGCTTTTGTCCCTTAGCTCATTTGAATTTCTGGCTGGGTTTTGTCCTCACTCTCTGTGGCTTGTTTAGTGATTTCTGACATCAGTGCTGTTTCTTTAGGAGATTGATTCTGTTGGCATATGCAAATATTGTGGAGCATACAGCAAGTAAGGCTTGATTTTGGGGCCTTTTGTGGGCTGTGCAGCAACTCCCCTCTTGGTTGTGCCTAACTTAGAAAGCTGGTTTTCAGCAGTCTGGTGGTTGTGACCACTATACTTCTGGTTTTGTGGTGAGCTGCATTGTAGTGAGTGTGTGAGGAGTGTGATTGTTTGTGTGTGTGGTGTGTTTGTGATTTTTTGTTTTGTTTTGCTTCTTTTGCATATCTGTTGTGTGTGAGATGGATAAGAGGGTGATGTATGGGGTATGGGTGCAGGGATGTGTGAGAATGCTGGAAGAGCAGGAGGCCAGGGAGGGGGGTGCTGTGAGGCTTAGGGCACCCCGCTCCTTTGGAATCCGCCTTTCAGTGTGGGACTTAAGTGACGAGCAGATTAGGAGCCGCTTCCGTCTGAATCGTGCTGCACTACAGTCCCTATATGATCAGATTAAGCACAAAATCGAGCCATCCACCAAACGCACTCATTCCATTCCAGGCATAGTACGCCTGTGTGCCACTCTCAATATTTTGGCACGAGGGACCTTCCAGGCAACCTCTGACCTCCTCAGCGGGATCAGCCAGGCTACAATGAGCCGCATATTGATCCAGGTAGTCCTGGCTATTTGTGACCTTATCCCTATTTACATCAAGTTCCCTGAGGATGAGGATGAGGTTGGCCAAATAAAACATGCTTTCTATCGCATGGGAGGGATCCCGAATGTGCTCGGGTGCGTTGATGGTACACATATCCCTTTCCGCCCTCCCCGTGCACAGGAGCTGCATTATCGGAACAGAAAGCAGTTCCACTCCATCAATGTCATGGTTGTGTGTGACCATGACATGAAGCTGCGGGCAGTGAGTTCTGGCTTCCCCGGCTCATGCCACGACTCTTACGTTCTGCAGCGGTCAGTCCTGTGCCGGAAGTTTGAGAACAACGAAATGCCAGCTGGCTGGCTACTGGGTAAATAACTAACCATGTCCAAGTATTTAGGCTAAAATATGTGGGCTAGTAAGCTACATTTTTAAAAATGCAATGAAAAAAAAGGACTATGACTAATTGGTGTCTCTCTCATTGTGTTTTTTCTACAGCGGACAAGGGATACGGGCAGAGAACGTGGCTTATGACTCCAGTCAGAAACCCACAGACCTCTGCCCAAGAACGCTACAATGCAGCACATCGCAAAACCAGAAGCATTGTGGAACGAACCATTGGACTTCTGTGTTTGGCACGCCCAGGAGGAGAGATGTTGTACAGTCCACAAAAGGTCTCCAAGATTATCCTCGCATGCTGTGTGCTGCACAATATTTGCATATGCCACAGAATCCAACCCCCTGAAGAAACAGCACTTGTGGCAGAAATCCCAAACTTGGCCGCAGAAACGAGCGAGGACACCCAGACTGGCTTTGAGCTAAGGGAAAGCATGATCACTACGTTTTTTGCGGTAAAGTAACTACCCTTCACTCTAATCCAAGTACTGCACTACAGGGGAATGTCATTTTGGTACCAATCTAGATTAAAAGAAAACTACTATAAGGGGTGTGTAAGATGATCAAAAACTACTATGGGGGGGGGGGATTTGACCAACATAACAATTAGGGTTGTTGTGCAAGTAGGCCCAAAATGTTTGTACAATTTTATTGGTTTATTTTTTATTTGCGAAAAAGCCACATTAAATAAAAATACTAACTGCATTTTTTAATCTTTTTCAGGCACCCTGATAAAAATCCAGTGGATCAATTATTTTTCTTTATCCAAAACAACATTTAAAACATAAATAAAATTTAAAAAATAAAGCATGTTGCAATGTGTTTACTTCTGAAGGTACTAACATTGATTTCAAGGCCACAGCAAAGCAAAGCGCAGGCGCTGTGTTGAATAGCGTGTGTCAAAATGACAGCGCCTACAAAGCTGATCTGAAACATCATATTCAGCAATGTAGGCATTGTTCCCAACAACGCGACTGAGGAGGCCTGCTATAGCGAATCGCTACCGCCCGCAGCGTACGCTAGCGGCGCTCATAGCGCCATACTTCGGTCGCTCATCTGTCGCTACCTGGCGCTATTACTGAATCGGCCTCTTTTATTATCATCCACAAAATTCATACTCATATTATCATCCACAAAATTCATACTCATATTATCATCCACAAAATTCATACTCATATTATCATCCACAAAATTCATACTCATATTATCATCCACAAAATTCATACTCTATTATCATCCGCCAGGCTCAAACTCTATTATCATCCATTAAATTCATACTCTATTATCATCCACCAAATTCATTCTCTATTATTATCCATTAAATTCATACTCTATTATCATCCACCAAATTCATTCTCTATTATCATCCATTAAATTCATTCTCTACTATCATCCATTAAATTCATACTCTATTATCAGCCGCAAAATTCATACTCATATTATCATCCACAAAATTCATACTCTATTATCATCCGCCAGGCTCACACTCTATTATCATCCATTAAATTCATATTCCATTTTCATCCTCTAAATTCATACTCTATTATCATCCGCCAAATTCATTCTCTATTATCATCCATTAAATTCATACAATATTATCATCCTCCAAATTCATACTCTATTATCATCCTCCAAATTCAATCTCTATTATCATCCATTAAATTCATACTCCATTATCATCCACCAAATTCATTCTCTACTATCATCCATTAAATTCATAATCTATTATCATCCTCCAAATTCATACTCTATTATCATCCATTAAATTCATACTCTATTATCATCCACCAAATTCATTCTCTACTAGCATCCATTAAATTCATACACTATTATCAGCCACAAAATTCATACTCATATTATCATCCGCAAAATTCATACTCATATTATCATCCACAAAATTCATACTCTATTATCATCCTCCAAATTCATACTCTATTATCATCCTCCAAATTCATTCTCTATTATCATCCACCAAATTCATTCTCTACTATCATCCATTAAATTCATACTATTATCATCCGCAATATTCATACTCATATTATCATCCACAAAATGTATACTCTATTATCATCTGCCAGGCTCGCACTCTATTATCATCCATTAAATTCATACTATTATCATCCGCAATATTCATACTCATATTATCATCCACAAAATTTATACTCTATTATCATCTGCCAGGCTCGCACTCTATTATCATCCATTAAATTCATACTCTATTATCATCCTCCAAATTCATACTCTATTATCATTCTCCAAATTCATACTATATTATCATCCTCCAAATGTATACTCTATTATCATCCGCCAAATTCATTCTCTATTATCATCCATTAAATTCATACTCTATTAATTAACTAAACAAAACAAATTCCCGCTAATCAACTAAATAAATCAGACCACAATCAAGTCCCCGAAACTTATATTCCTTTCCATTTGACTTTCATTTTATTTTCAATCATCAATTTAATTTTAATCATCAATTAATTAAGTAATAAATACATAGGGTTTGTCCTATTTCCACTACAAAACATTACCAAGTTTTTTAATGCTTTTTATAAGGAAAAGCGACAACTGAACTAATAAAGAAGAGCCGGCAATAGAGCTATCAAAGAAAAGCCGACAATAGAACTACTGCCTACAACTACATTTCCCAGCAAGCACTGGGAAACACCTGGTTCCAAAAGACAGCAAGGGCATTCCCACCCCCACCTTGAAATTGTTTTATGAAATTGGTTTAAGATTGATTTAAAATTAATTCGTTTGAGAATATGAATATGCCAGAAAAAATTGATAGAGTGAGAGGTTATATATATATATATATATATATATATATATATATATATATATATATATATGAATTATATAAAGTGAATTTAAATTATTACCTCTAGACTCATTTCTATGAGCATTACCATCAATGATACCACCGGTACAATTATATACACATATATCTCTTTCATATCAATTTAATATAACGCCATCTACTGACCACTGTTTTTATTAATTTTTATATAATTGTATTACTAGTTATTACTATTGAATACCGATTTTATACTCATTAATATTTACATCTCACACTTTTACCCCAATCATCTCTGTATAATTGGTTATGATAAATCCCACTTTGCCATTACAACTGTGCATTTGCACATGACACCCTATTAGCAGTTCTCCTATATGCTGTATATACCCTGTATATGAAATCATATACCCAAGTCATCACCATCACCTGTACATACCTGGATATGAACTACTCATTATATACAATAATTCTATAAGATAACCAATATATATGTTTGCTTATAATTAAAATGATGTACGCTTGTAAAAACTAAAAAGACAAACTCCAGACATAATCGCACACACAACACAAACATAGCACAGACATATATAATAAAAGACACACATTAGTGGTTGAATGGATGGGCTGCTGATCTGGCTGTGGTGTCTCTATCGTGGCACATGATGTAATGTAATCTGTGTGGGAAGATATTGCAGGTTCGGGCGGATTACCGCAATTAGCGGCAGGAGTGAAAAGCGGGTTACTGGCTTTTTTTCTGCTGTACTTGAGTACTTCAGTTCACCGACGCTTTCAAGGTGAAGGCGGGTCTTCTTTGGTGGTATTATAGTTATAATTATATTATAATTATATGGTTAATCAAAAATTGAATGAAATAATCAATTGTTTAAATAGAGGACTGTGAATTGTGACAGTTAATTGTACTATTGATTCAAATAAATAAATGATTATCATAATTATGATTATCTAATAAATAAATCATTATCATAATAGATAATTGGGAAAAAAATAGTTGACGTAATTAACAAATTGGTTATAATGATTAAGTGTTTAAATAATTCAATAAATAAATACATTATTAAATAACTGGATGAATTAGATCTGGATGAATGGAACTGATAAGAATGAATAAATGAATGAAGGTGAATAAAATTGATATGATTAAAAATTGAATAGAAGTTGGATAAAAAATGAGAAAGTGATCAAAGAAGTTGTTTAGAATAGATTGTTTATGCACTAGAGGATGTATATAATGAAAAAAAAAATAATAATAACAACACTAATATTAATATCATTATTATTTTTATCATCACTATTAATAATATTAAGAGAATAATATAATATAATGATCCAAGTAAAATGTATGTGGTAATTTGTGGGTGGGACATGAAAGAGATGTCTGGATAATTTATATTCTTATTAGTCTATGGAATTATTAGTAAAATATATACCGTATTTTTCACCCTATAAGACGCACCTGCCCATAAGACGCACCTAGGATTTGGGGGAAGAAAATTAGAAAAAAAAATTTTAAACCAAAAATGCACCATTACAGACAGTGGGGCATTCCCCTATCCCATTCCCATAGGCTGTGTGGGATGCCCCCATTCAATAGACAGTGTAGCATACCACCATCCCATTCCCCGTATACCCAGTGTGGCATCCCCCCTACCATTCCCCATATACCCATTGGCTGTGTGGCATCCCCCTCTCCCCCCATTCCCATTGGCTGTGTGGCTTCCCCCCTCCCCCCATTAGTATAGGCTGTGTGGCATCCCCCTCCCCCCATTAGTATAGGCTGTGTGGCATCCCTCTCTCCCCATTCCCATAGGCAGTGTGGCAATCCCCTCTCCCCATTAACATGGGCTGTGTGGCTTCCCCCTCCCCCCATTCCCAAAGGCTGTGTGGCATCCCCCTCCCCCCATTCCCAAAGGCTGTGTGGCATCCTCCTCCCCCCATTCCCATAGGCTGTGTGGCATCCCCCTCCCCCATCCCCATAGGCAGTGTGGCATACCCCTCCCCCCATTCCCATAGGCTGTGTGGCATCCCCCTCCCCCATTCCCAAAGGCTGTGTGGCATCCCCCTCCCCCCATTCCCATAGGCTGTGTGGCATCCCCCTCCCCCCATCCCCATAGGCAGTGTGGCATACCCCTCCCCCCATTCCCATAGGCTGTGTGGCATCCCCCTCCCCCCATTCCCAAAGGCTGTGTGGCATCCCCCTCCCCCCCATTCCCAAAGGCTGTGTGGCATTACCCTCCCCCCATTCCCATAGGCTGTGTGGCCCCTCTCCCCCCATTCCCACCCCCCTCCCCCCATTAGTATAGGCAGGCGCCATTATATTAAAAAAAAAAAAAGTTAAACTCACCTGTCCGCTGACTCCGCTGCACTGAGCAGCCGGCTCCGTGAATGGGGTGGGCGTGGCCTGTGCCGCAGCGTCGGCGCAGGCCACGCCCACCCCATTCACGAGCTGGCTCTACCCCGGCCCCGCCGCTGTGATCGCTGTCTTTTCAGGCAGCGATGACAGCGGCGGGGCCAGAGACAGTGCCCCCGCCACTCCTCCATCTGCTCCTCAACATTCGTGCAGGAAGGTCCGGGCAGCGGGTGGGCGTGGCCTGAGCCGGTGCAGGCCATGCCCACCCACTGCCGGGACTTTCGTGCTCGTGTGAGCTCTGAGCCCGGCAGCAGATGGAGGAGCGGCAGGGGCTCTGTCTCTGGCCCCGCCTTTGTCATCGCTGCCTGAAAAGACAGCAATCGCAGCGGCGGGGCCGGGACAGAGCCCCCGCTGCTCCTCTGGCCTCTCGCAGTGTGGCAGACAATGCGGGAGCGCCTAGAATAGGTGAGTTTTTTTTTTATTATTTTTTTACATTCACCTGATAAGGTGCACTGACATTTTCCCCCCACTTTTGGGGAAAAATAAGTGCATCTTATAGGGCGAAAAATACAGTATATATATTAATAAAATATGGACTTTATATGGTTGTGGAGGTAATTTGAATAAAATAAGTGAAAATTATGTAAGAATGTGTGAACAGTGGATATAAAATAAGTTATTTATAGGTAAATTGATTATAGGTAAAAAATAATAATAGATAAAATAATGAGACAATGTTAACCTATTAATAGGATTTTATTCAAAAAACGTTCTGGATTTTTGAATTAAACACACTCTCACCGCATGGACCCAATATAGATTTGGATTTTAATTGCTTTTTAGAAAACAACTAACTAGATTGGTTCCCCTGCAATATTGATCTGTTCCTTAGAAAATATTTGTCTGGACTTTCCCCCTACTCATCAAACTGCAGAAAAGTCGGGTGCACAGCTGAACACTTACCGCATTTTTCGCCCTATAAGACGCACCTGCCCATAAGACGCACCTAGGATTTGGGGGAAGAAAATAAGAAACAAAAATTTTAAACCAAAAACGCACCATTACAGACATTGTGGCATTCCCCTATCCAATTCCCATAGGCCGTGTGGGATGCCCCCATTCCATAGACAGTGTAGCATGCCCCCATCCCATTCCCCGTATATCCAGTGTGGCATCCCCCCTCCCATTCCCGATATACCCATTGGCTGTGTGGCATCCCCCTCTCCCCCCATTAGTATAGGCTGTGTGGCATCCCCCTCCCCCCATTAGTATAGGCTGTGTGGCATCCCTCTCCCCACATTCCCATAGGCTGTGTGGCATCCCCCTCCCCCCATTAGTATAGGCTGTGTGGCATCCCTCTCCCCCCATTCCCATAGGCTGTGTGGCTTTCCCCCTCCCCCCATTAGTATAGGCTGTGTGGCATCCCCCTCTCCCCATTAGCATGGGCTGTGTGGCATCCCCCTCCCCCATTATTATAGGCTGTGTGGCCACCCCCTCCCCCATTCCCATAGGCTGTGTGGCATCCCCCTCTCCCCATTCCCATAGGCTGTGTGGCATCCCCCTCCCCCCATTCCCATAGGCTGTGTGGCATCCCCCTCCCCCCATTCCCATAGGCTGTGTGGCATCCCCCTGCCCCCATTCCCATAGGCTGTGTGGCATCCCCCATTCCCATAGGCTGTGTGACATCCCCCTCCAACCATTCCCATAGGCTGTGTGACATCCCCCTCCCCCCATTCCCATAGGCTGTGTGGCATCCCCCTCCCCCCATTCCCATAGGCTGTGTGGCATCCCCCTCCCCCCATTCCCATAGACTGTGTGGCATCCCCCTCCCCCCATTCCCATAGGCTGTGTGGCATCCCCCTCCCCCCATTCCCATAGACTGTGTGGCATCCCCCATTCCCATAGGCTGTGTGACATCCCCCTCCAACCCCATTGGCTGTGTGGCTTCCCCCCTCCCCCCATTAGTATAGGCTGTGTGGCATCCCCCTCCCCCCATTAGTATAGGCTGTGTGGCATCCCTCTCTCCCTGTGGAGGACTGTGAATTGTGACAGTTAATTGTACTATTGATTCAAATAAATAAATGATTATCATAATTATGATTATCTAATAAATAAATCATTATCATAATAGATAATTGGGAAAAAAATAGTTGACGTAATTAACAAATTGGTTATAATGATTAAGTGTTTAAATAATTCAATAAATAAATACATTATTAAATAACTGGATGAATTAGATCTGGATGAATGGAACTGATAAGAATGAATAAATGAATGAAGGTGAATAAAATTGATATGATTAAAAATTGAATAGAAGTTGGATAAAAAATGAGAAAGTGATCAAAGAAGTTGTTTAGAATAGATTGTTTATGCACTAGAGGATGTATATAATGAAAAAAAAAATAATAATAACAACACTAATATTAATATCATTATTATTTTTATCATCACTATTAATAATACTAAGAGAATAATATAATATAATGATCCAAGTAAAATGTATGTGGTAATTTGTGGGTGGGACATGAAAGAGATGTCTGGATAATTTATATTCTTATTAGTCTATGGAATTATTAGTAAAATATATACCGTATTTTTCACCCTATAAGACGCACCTGCCCATAAGACGCACCTAGGATTTGGGGGAAGAAAATTAGAAAAAAAAATTTTAAACCAAAAATGCACCATTACAGACAGTGGGGCATTCCCCTATCCCATTCCCATAGGCTGTGTGGGATGCCCCCATTCAATAGACAGTGTAGCATACCACCATCCCATTCCCCGTATACCCAGTGTGGCATCCCCCCTACCATTCCCCATATACCCATTGGCTGTGTGGCATCCCCCTCTCCCCCCATTCCCATTGGCTGTGTGGCTTCCCCCCTCCCCCCATTAGTATAGGCTGTGTGGCATCCCCCTCCCCCCATTAGTATAGGCTGTGTGGCATCCCTCTCTCCCCATTCCCATAGGCAGTGTGGCAACCCCCTCTCCCCATTAACATGGGCTGTGTGGCTTCCCCCTCCCCCCATTCCCAAAGGCTGTGTGGCATCCCCCTCCCCCCATTCCCAAAGGCTGTGTGGCATCCTCCTCCCCCCATTCCCATAGGCTGTGTGGCATCCCCCTCCCCCATCCCCATAGGCAGTGTGGCATACCCCTCCCCCCATTCCCATAGGCTGTGTGGCATCCCCCTCCCCCATTCCCAAAGGCTGTGTGGCATCCCCCTCCCCCCATTCCCATAGGCTGTGTGGCATCCCCCTCCCCCCATCCCCATAGGCAGTGTGGCATACCCCTCCCCCCATTCCCATAGGCTGTGTGGCATCCCCCTCCCCCCATTCCCAAAGGCTGTGTGGCATCCCCCTCCCCCCCATTCCCAAAGGCTGTGTGGCATTACCCTCCCCCCATTCCCATAGGCTGTGTGGCCCCTCTCCCCCCATTCCCACCCCCCTCCCCCCATTAGTATAGGCAGGCGCCATTATATTAAAAAAAAAAAAAGTTAAACTCACCTGTCCGCTGACTCCGCTGCACTGAGCAGCCGGCTCCGTGAATGGGGTGGGCGTGGCCTGTGCCGCAGCGTCGGCGCAGGCCACGCCCACCCCATTCACGAGCTGGCTCTACCCCGGCCCCGCCGCTGTGATCGCTGTCTTTTCAGGCAGCGATGACAGCGGCGGGGCCAGAGACAGTGCCCCCGCCACTCCTCCATCTGCTCCTCAACATTCGTGCAGGAAGGTCCGGGCAGCGGGTGGGCGTGGCCTGAGCCGGTGCAGGCCATGCCCACCCACTGCCGGGACTTTCGTGCTCGCGTGAGCTCTGAGCCCGGCAGCAGATGGAGGAGCGGCAGGGGCTCTGTCTCTGGCCCCGCCTTTGTCATCGCTGCCTGAAAAGACAGCAATCGCAGCGGCGGGGCCGGGACAGAGCCCCCGCTGCTCCTCTGGCCTCTCGCAGTGTGGCAGACAATGCGGGAGCGCCTAGAATAGGTGAGTTTTTTTTTATTATTTTTTTACATTCACCTGATAAGGTGCACTGACATTTTCCCCCCACTTTTGGGGAAAAATAAGTGCATCTTATAGGGCGAAAAATACAGTATATATATTAATAAAATATGGACTTTATATGGTTGTGGAGGTAATTTGAATAAAATAAGTGAAAATTATGTAAGAATGTGTGAACAGTGGATATAAAATAAGTTATTTATAGGTAAATTGATTATAGGTAAAAAATAATAATAGATAAAATAATGAGACAATGTTAACCTATTAATAGGATTTTATTCAAAAAACGTTCTGGATTTTTGAATTAAACACACTCTCACCGCATGGACCCAATATAGATTTGGATTTTAATTGCTTTTTAGAAAACAACTAACTAGATTGGTTCCCCTGCAATATTGATCTGTTCCTTAGAAAATATTTGTCTGGACTTTCCCCCTACTCATCAAACTGCAGAAAAGTCGGGTGCACAGCTGAACACTTACCGCATTTTTCGCCCTATAAGACGCACCTGCCCATAAGACGCACCTAGGATTTGGGGGAAGAAAATAAGAAACAAAAATTTTAAACCAAAAACGCACCATTACAGACATTGTGGCATTCCCCTATCCAATTCCCATAGGCCGTGTGGGATGCCCCCATTCCATAGACAGTGTAGCATGCCCCCATCCCATTCCCCGTATATCCAGTGTGGCATCCCCCCTCCCATTCCCGATATACCCATTGGCTGTGTGGCATCCCCCTCTCCCCCCATTAGTATAGGCTGTGTGGCATCCCCCTCCCCCCATTAGTATAGGCTGTGTGGCATCCCTCTCCCCACATTCCCATAGGCTGTGTGGCATCCCCCTCCCCCCATTAGTATAGGCTGTGTGGCATCCCTCTCCCCCCATTCCCATAGGCTGTGTGGCTTTCCCCCTCCCCCCATTAGTATAGGCTGTGTGGCATCCCCCTCTCCCCATTAGCATGGGCTGTGTGGCATCCCCCTCCCCCATTATTATAGGCTGTGTGGCCACCCCCTCCCCCATTCCCATAGGCTGTGTGGCATCCCCCTCTCCCCATTCCCATAGGCTGTGTGGCATCCCCCTCTCCCCATTCCCATAGGCTGTGTGGCATCCCCCTCCCCCCATTCCCATAGGCTGTGTGGCATCCCCCTCCCCCAATTCCCATAGGCTGTGTGGCATCCCCCTCCCCCCATTCCCATAGGCTGTGTGGCATCCCCCATTCCCATAGGCTGTGTGACATCCCCCTCCAACCATTCCCATAGGCTGTGTGACATCCCCCTCCCCCCATTCCCATAGGCTGTGTGGCATACCCCTCCCCCTATTCCCAAAGGCTGTGTGGCATCCCCATCCCCCCATTCCCATAGGCTGTGTGGCATCCCCCTCCCCCCATTCCCATAGGCTGTGTGGCATCCCCCTCCCCCCATTCCCATAGGCTGTGTGGCATCCCCCTCCCCCCATTCCCATAGGCTGTGTGGCATCCCCCTCCCCCCATTCCCATAGACTGTGTGGCATCCCCCATTCCCATAGGCTGTGTGACATCCCCCTCCAACCATTCCCATAGGCTGTGTGACATCCCCCTCCCCCCATTCCCATAGGCTGTGTGGCATACCCCTCCCCCCATTCCCAAAGGCTGTGTGGCATCCCCATCCCCCCATTCCCATAGGCTGTGTGGCATCCCCCTCCCCCCATTCCCATAGGCTGTGTGGCATACACCTCCCCCAATTCCCAAAGGCTGTGTGGCATCCCCATCCCCCCATTCCCATAGGCTGTGTGGCATCCCCCTCCCCCCATTCCCATAGGCTGTGTGACATCCCCCTCCCCCCATTCCCATAGGCTGTGTGGCATCCCCCTCCCCCCATTCCCAAAGGCTGTGTGGCATCCCCATCCCCCCATTCCCATAGGCTGTGTGGCATCCCCCTCCCCCCATTCCCATAGGCTGTGTGGCATCCCCCTCCCCCCATGCCCAAATGCTGTGTGGCATCCCCCTCCCCCTCATTCCCAAAGGCTGTGTGGCATCCCCCTCCCCCCATTCCCATAGGCTGTGTGGCATCCCCCTCCCCCCATTCCCATAGGCTGTGTGGCATCCCCCTCCCCCCATTCCCAAAGGCTGTGTGGCATCCCCCTCCCCCCATTCCCATAGGCTGTGTGACATCCCCCTCCCCCCATTCCCATAGGCTGTGTGGCATCCCCCTCCCCCCATTCCCAAAGGCTGTGTGGCATCCCCATCCCCCCATTCCCATAGGCTGTGTGGCATCCCCCTCCCCCCATTCCCATAGGCTGTGTGGCATCCCCCTCCCCCCATGCCCAAATGCTGTGTGGCATCCCCCTCCCCCTCATTCCCAAAGGCTGTGTGGCATCCCCCTCCCCCCATTCCCATAGGCTGTGTGGCATCCCCCTCCCCCCATTCCCATAGGCTGTGTGGCATCCCCCTCCCCCCATTCCCAAAGGCTGTGTGGCATCCCCCTCCCCCCATTCCCATAGGCTGTGTGGCATACCCCTCCCCCCATTCCCAAAAGCTGTGTGGCATCCCCATCCCCCCATTCCCATAGGCAGTGTGGCCCCTCTCCCCCCATTCCCACCCCCTCCCCCCATTAGTATAGGCAGACGCCATATTAAAAAAAAAAAAAGTTAAACTCACCTGTCCGCTGACACCGCTGCGCTGAGCAGCCGGCTCCGTGAATGGAGGCCACGCCCACCCCATTCACGAGCTGGCTCTGTCCCGCCCCGCCGCTGCGATCGCTGTCTTTTCAGGCAGCGATGACAGCGGCGGGGCCAGAGACAGAGCCCCCGCCGCTCCTCCATCTGCTTCTCCACATGCGAGCACGAAGGTCCGGGCAGCGGGTGGGCGTGGCCTGCGCCGGTGCAGGCCACGCCCACCCACTGCCAGGACCTTCGTGCTCGCGTGTGCTCTGAGCCCGGCAGCAGATGGAGGAGCGGCAGGGGCTCTGTCTCTGGCCCCGCCGCTGTCATCGCTGCCTGAAAAGACAGCGATCGCAGCGGCGGGGCCGGGACAGAGCCCCCGCCGCTCCTCTGGCCTCTCGCAGTGTGGCAGACAACGCGGGAGCGCCGGGGAATTTTTTTTTTTTTTTTTTACATTCGCCCGATAAGGCGCACTGACATTTTTCCCCCACTTTTGAGGAAAAATAAGTGCGTCTTATAGGGCGAAAAATACGGTAATTACAATACCTTGTGACATTTGTATAATAATCTGTTACATATACATACTGCCTTTTCCCAGGTAAATACATTGTAACAAGTCTGAGAACGAGCTCTGTGCAACAGCCTCCTGGTACCATCTTGGAACTCTTTACAATGCTCATTCATTCTTGCAATGTTTGATTTTTTATTTAAATATGTGAATACATTTTTAACTGTTCATTCATTCTTTTAATGTTTATCTAATTATTTTATGCTTATTCCTTCACGCCTGAGGAAAAACATACTCCAAGCAAACACTTATCTTAACAAGAAACTAATTATCCGCAAACAGGAAGAGCAGCTCAGTTGAGACTGATAAACAGAGCCACTGCATCAGCCCGTTAATTCACAACAGACTCGCTGACAGCACGCCCAGCTGATGACTAATTAGCTGCTCTCTGGAAACTACAAGCAGAGAACTACGCCTCCCATGATCCTCTGCCTTTCTATTTATTCAGCACACAACCCACCTGAACAAACTAACTGAACCGGAAGACGTTCTTGAAGAAACCCGCGTCGTTCTACACTGAGAAGATACTTTCAGAACTTTTATAGAGGACTTTTGGAAACGTATCCCTCTATTCCAGGTATTTTAGTTTATTTTCTAGTGTTTTTATAGTGTGTACATGCCGGCATGGTGGGAGCGGGGAAGCTGGCCTTACTGTCAGCTGTGCAACCCGGCTTCTTCTGCCCGCTGACAGTGCGGCCAACTTCCTCCGCTCCCACCATACCAGCATGTAGGTAAGTGTGTGCTACATGCCGGTATGGTGGGAGCAGGGGAGGCCGGCTGCACTGTCAGCGGGAGGCGGAAGCTGGTTTGCACAGCTGACAGTGTAGCCGGCCTCCTCGGCTCCCACAATGCCGGCCTTTTATTTTTAAATTTCAGTAAAACTTCGATTGATCGTATCACGGGGAAATTCGGATTCATTCAGAATCAAATTTTTCCTGAAATTCGGAACGAATTCGGGTTCGTCCGGATCGATTCGCTCATCCCTACACATGGGCATCCCAAACCAGCATGTCCCCCTATCATTTATACTAAATAAGCTTGTTCAGCCTCAGCTTTATTAAGCTATTGCATTTTGAATTGGTTTTTGTCCTGCTGTCAAAACACTAGCCCATATGGGCATCCCAAACCAGCACATGTCACCCTATCTGTTATACTAAATAAGCTTCTACAGGCCCTTTTTTTTATTTATTTATTTTTATATATATATAGAGCTGTAATAGATTATATAGTGAGGTAAATTCGCCATTTTGCACCATTATATAGAGAAGCTCACTGTGTAAATCTGAGGAGCAATAGTTTATACAGTATTGTGAGGTAAATTCGCTGTTTTGCACTATTATATATATCAACCTAAATCCCTGTGTAAATCTGAGGAGCAATAGTTTATATTGTGAGGTAAAGTTGCCATTTTATAGAGCAGGCCCTGTCTGAAAATCTCATTTTGCAAACTATGTTATATTGTGAGCTAAATTCGCCATGTTGCACCATTCTTTAGAGTGGCCCTCCTGTGTAAATCAGAGCAGCAATAGTTTATATTGGACAATACATTTGCCCTGTTTTGCACCATTATATGGAGCAGCCCCTGAGTAAACCTGGGGGGCAATAATTTATATTATGAGGTAAATTCATGGTTTTGCACCATTACATAGAGCAGTCCCTATATAAACCTGAGAAATAGGTTATATTGTGTGAGTTAAATCCGCTCTTGGTTTTGTAGCATTCTATAGAGCAGGCCCTGTGTAAATCTGAGGGGCAATAGCTTATACTGTGAGGTAAATTTGCCATTTTGCAGCATTATATAGAGCAGGCCCTGTGTAAATCTGAGGGGCAATAGCTTATATTCTGAGGTAAATTTGCCATTTTGCAGCATAATATAGAGCAGCCCCTGTGTACATCTGAGGGGCAATAGCTTATACTGTGAGCTAAATTTGCCATTTTGCAGCATAATATAGAGCAGCCCAGTTGCCATCTAAATCAACTACTGGCCGGGCAGGACAGCTTTCCAGGGCAAACTCTGCTAGTTGCGGCCACAAGTCAAGTTTGGCTTCCCAGAAGTCCAGCGGATCCTCAAGGTGTGTTGGCATGGTCATGTCAAGGTATGACATGACCTGCTGGTTCAGGTCCTGCTCCAGGTCTTCCTGCAGTTCATGAGTAGACTCACTATGCGGGTGTAGAAAGCTACTCATTAGCGACTGAAGACTGAGGCTGCTGCTGATGGAGCTGCTGCTGCTGCCACCCCCCCCCAGCAGCCATGGCAGTGGAAGGTGAGCGCAGAGGTCCCCCTGAGTCAGACCTGCGAGAGTATGGACCATGTCGCAGATATCACCCAACTGACTACGTAGGATGTCTCTGTAGTAGGTCAGTTTGTCCTCCCTCTCAGTGGGTGTAAAAAATGCCCCCATTTTGTGCCAGAAGCGAGGGTCCAATAAGGTGGAGAGCCAGAAGTCATCCCGCTGACAAATGGAGACAATTCTGTGGTCACTACGCAAGCACGTGAGCATGCATCGTGCCATTTGTGCAAGTGACTCGGAGGGACTACCTGTCTCCATCTCCACTGCAAACTGCCACGGTGTGTCTGGGTCCTCTGTCTCACCTTCCTCACAACCCTCTAGCTCCTCTGGCTGCTCCTGCTCCTCCTCTGCTGTCAGATGACTAGATAAAATGGTCATTTTGTCAAACCTAAACTGTGCTTCGCTGTGCCCCACCCCATCCTCCTCCTCCACTTGAGCCCCCACAGGCTTCATGTGGCTGTGAAATGTATGCGCCAAGTCTCCAGTGCCCTGACCAGCCATGGTTTCCAACATGTGTTGTAGTACATGAAGCAGTGGAATCTCATCGTTCATCTCATAGTCCTGGCGACTGACTAATAAAGTAGCTTCCTCAAAGGGCCTGAGCAAACGGCAGGTGTCACTGGTAGTCCCCCTATCCGTTTGGATCATTAAGAAATCCGTGATGGCTTTTCTCTGTTCCTATAGTTGATCCTGCATATGGAGGGTGGAATTCCAACGGATGGAAACATTGCAAATCAGACTATGTTGGGGGATACCATTCTGACGCTGAAGCTCAAGAAGGGTGTGCTTGGCGGAGTAGGAGTGGCTGAAGTGCATGCAAAGTTTCCTTCCCGTTGTTAGGATGTCTTGCAGATGGGGGGAAGACTTCAGAAAACGCTTGACAACTAGATTGAACACGTGTGCCATGGCAGGACGCATGGCTCAGGCTTCCTTGTCGCAGCACAGACAAGATGTTCTTCCCAGTGTCAGTCACCATGGGTCCCATTTGCAGTTTTCGTGGAGTAAGCCATGATTTAATTTATTGAGTTCTCATTTTTAGCAGTTCCTCCCATGTGTTGCTCTGTGGCTCAAGGCAAACCATGTGAAGAACAGCGTGAAACCGCCGTGTCCTGCACACATGGTAGGCTGGAAGGGCACTAGGAAAAAAATAAATAAAAAAAAAAAACAAAATACAAAAAAAAAATTAAAAAAATAAAAATTTGTACGAAAATTCACAAAATATTAGAAAAAGACAATGGAAAAAAAATATTAAAAAAAAAAAAAAATAAAATAATATTAAATATATATATATATATATATATATATATATATATATATATATATATATCTTTTTTTTTCTTTTTTTTAATACAAAATATGAAAAACAAAAAATATCCCCCCCAAAAAAAAAAATGTTTGCTAAATTTTATATGTTACTGTTATCATGTTAGATGTTATTGTTGCTATGTTATATGTTATTATATGTTATTATTATAAATATGTTCAAATAAGATAAATGTTAACTATTAATATGTAATTGACAATTAGCCACTTTTTTCTGTGACACCATTGCTAAGTGCAAGTGCACTGTCACAGGCACAAAGGCCTAGGAGCATGGAGGCCACAGCAGAGGGACCTGTTCAAGTTGCTGTTGTGGTTGTGCAGGAACCACAATCACCCAGTGATCCTTAAAGGATATGTATTGTCCATGACCGTAGTTACAGTTCCAGACGTAGGCACTGCTGTGCACTTTGGTACACACTGACAGGCTAAAGGACTGGCCCACCTTCTGTTCAACAAAATTGTACAGGGCTGGTACTGCCTTCTTCGCAAAGAAATGACAGCATGGGACTCTCCACCTCGTCTCGGCACAAGCCATCAGTTCTCTGAAAGGTCCACCAACTTAAAAGGGAGGGACTGCAGCACCAGCAACTTATACAGGAGCACATTTAGCTTCTGTACGTTGGATGAGTGGGCACATACTGTTGTCTCTTGGACATGGCTTGGCATTGGATTGCTGGCAGAATGACTGACTAGGATTAAGAGGAGGAGGAGCATCTGGAGCGACAGAGGATGAGTATGACACACAGAAGGTGGTGGAGCCTTAGCTGGCTGGAACAGAGAGCGGCGTGCCACTGGGTAATGCAGCAGGCTGGACCACCACTTTGGAGCCAACTCTCCGAGGCCACTTTATGGTGACGCTGCAAATGCTGACGCAGGGCTGTGGGTCCAACATTGGGACCCTGGCCACACTTCACCTTCTGCCTACACATTTTTCATATAGCCATGTTAACCTCCTGCGGATGCTTGATGAAAAACTGCCACATGACCTGCTGATTTTTCCTACCAACAGTCCGCACTAATTAACTGCTGCTGCTGCCTCCTGGGAAGATAGCCTGCCGCGCAAGTGGTCTACCCCGAGCACATTTGCCTCCATACTTTCCCCTTCTGCCACCATGCTGGCCGCTAAATCTGTCACTCTCCGTCACTCCAAGCCTTTAAAAGTGCCCTCAAAACTCACTGATGACCTCCTGAGGTTCCTCAACAGTGTCTGCTTAAGAAGCCAAAACGCTTGCAACACCACCTCCCACGCCACTCTCCTCATCACTACTTGCCCGCCTAGTGGAAGAAGTGGCGAGTGTCTCCTGCACTTCTTGGCTGGGCAGTAGCTGCTGATTATCAGATCGTCCTCACTGAATAGTGGAGCTGAACCCTAAGCATAAGACATAACCGACAGTTGACTGGGGGTGTCAGATGTCACTTGTGATGCAGTGGATGATCGTGTTAACCAATGGATGATGGCAGATGGGTTGCTGGTCAAGACACGACCGCTAGCTGATCCCGGGAGATCAGTCCTCTCACTGAGACTCCTGCTGCCACTCACCCCTAGTCTGCTGCAACCTCTGCTTGATGAATTTAGGCCTCTGCTACTTCTCTGTGCCCATCCTGACACTTCTCTGCCTGCCTGCGTATATGAGGGGAGGACAAAACGCTACACTACAATTAAAACAGGATTTGTCTAAAAGAGCAGCAGGTGTGTAACTATCTATGGTCTTTAGTAACTAGGCCCTGAAGACTTTAACACGAACAAAATGATGAAACTCTTAGATGTGCGTAAGTGATGCTCTGATGAGAGCAATTCAATGTGCTCCAGTATGCTTTAAAAATGTTTTTTTTTTCAGAGACTGGTCTGCGTGGAAATGAATCAGGCATGGATCAGCCAAGATTTCCACCCACCAATGCCTGATGGATTAGAGTAGATTGATCATGGGGCCAGACCAACACTAAAGAAATCTGGATCATGCAAAACAGATTTAAGGTGCTGCTCTCCAGTTACAGACATTCCTCTGCATCAGACCACAAGTAATTATTGAGAAATTGCTTTACGTTACTCTCACTTTTTATTAATATTCTTCGGATAAGATATCTGTGCCAAAATCTTTATATGTTCTCTTAATGCTGCTGCCAACTCCAGGGTGTGTCTTTCTGGCAATTTTGGGCTCCTGCTGCTGCTGCCAACTCCAGTGTCTCTTTTTAGCAATGTTTGGGCTCCTGCTGCTGCTGCTTGCAACTCCAGGGTGTCATTCAGCCAATTTTTGGGCTCCTGCTGCCAACTCCAGTGTCTCTTTCAGCCAATGTTTGGGCTCCTGCTGCTGCTGCTTGCAACTCCAGGGTGTGATTCATCCAATTTTTGGGCTCCTGAAGCCAACTCCAGTGTCTCTTTCAAGCTATGTTTGGGCTGCCGCTGCTGCTGCTGCTTGCAACTCCAGGGTGTCATTCATCCAATTTTTGGGCTCCTGAAGCCAATTCCAGTGTTTCTTTAAAGTAATATTTAAAGAACTGCTTGCAACTCCAGGGTGTGATTCATCCAATTTTGGGCTCCTGCTGCCAACTCCAGTGTCACTCTCAGCCAATTTTTGGCCTCCTGCTGCTGCTGCTGCCAACTCCAGGGTGTCTGTCAAGCAATGTTTGGGCTCCTGCTTATGCTGCTGCCAACTCCAGGGTGTGCCTTCCAGCTAATGTATGTGCTTCTGCTGCTGCCAACTTCAGGGTGCCTTCCAGCCAATTTCTAGGCTCCTGCTGCCAACTCCAGAGTGTGTCAGTCAATTTTTGGGCTCCTGCTGCTGCCAACTCCAGGGTGTCTTTTAAGCAATGTTCGGGCTGCTGCTGCTGCTGCTTGCAACTTCAGGGTGTGATTCATCCAATTTTTGGGCTCCTGCTGCCAGCTCCAGTGTCTCTTTCAGTCAATGTTTGGGCTCCTGCTGCTTCTGCTTGCAACTCCAGGGTGTCAGTCAATATTTGGGCTCCTGCTGCTGCCAACTCCAGTGTCTCTTTCAAGCTATGTTTGGGCTGCTGCTGCTTGCAACTCCAGGGTGTGATTCATCCAATTTTTGGGCTCCTGCTGCCAACTCTAGTGTCTCTTTCAGCCAATGTTTAGGCTGCTGCTGCTGCTTGCAACTCCAGGGTGTGATTCATCCAATTTTTGGGCTCCTGCTGCCAACTCCAGTGTCTCTTTCAAGCTATGTTTGGGTTCCTGCTGTTGCTGCTTGCAACTCCAGGGTGTCATTCAGCCAATTTTTGGGCTCCTGCTGCCAACTCCAGGATGTGTTTCAGCCAATATTTGGGCTCCTGCCGCTGCTAGCTCCAGGGTGTGTTTTTCAGGCAATATAGGGGCCCCTCATAGTGATGCCACCTCAATTCACTCAATAATTGTGCCGCTCTGCGATTCTAATAGCGATTCCTCTGATCTGCATGTCCTAATTATTTACAGTATTATTTCAGTAACCCAGCACGCATCCTATGCGTGTTACAGCAAGGCAGAATGGTTTACAACCCTATTGAGGCTCTAGGAAGCTCAGAAATAGCCATTTTTAATAGCGATTCATCGCAAATAAATTCGGGTCGAAGCGATTTTTGTTGGAAAATTCGGCGAATCAGTCGAATCGAATTTTTCAAAAGTTCGCTCTCTAGTCTGGGCCAATCCCTCCACTGTCTTTCTCGGGTGCTATGTTCCAACTTAGGCTCCTAGGGATAAGGGCTTTTTGTATATATACATTTAGTGTGTTAATATGCCACCTAATAGCCATCTCTTTGTGAAGTAGATTATTTACCATTTTGACTAGATGATCAAAACTATCAGATTTCATTTCTTCCTCTTTTTCTATTATTAAATTGGATTTATTGAATTCCATTTTTACTTGAGAAATATCCATATTCCTTCTGCTCCTTATTGGTGACCAAAGGTATAAGTTTCACAGAATAGGGGTAGGTAAGGTGGGCAGGAAAAGGTGAGTAATTGCTGTTGCCTAACGATAAGGGGTCACTGCTTTATTTATTTTACAGAATAGTGTGTTGGTGATTTCCTCTTTGGGCACTTAGCTGGTAAAAGTTAGCCACTAAAATGCATAAAGTATGCAAATTTAATTTTTAATCGGTTTCAGGATGGCTCTAACTTGGGTAGTGTTAGCAAGAAACTAATTAAGCTGTAATAAAGTTTGAAGGTAGAAAAAATACTTAAAAAAGGGTGAAAAATAGGAAATGAGATGGAGGAATGTAGAAACAAATGTAATGAAGGGAAGGTAAAAAGAGTGGAAGGCAGCGAGTGTGCATAATAAAAAATGTGCATCTAGCAAACCTGATTGGCTTTTCAAGGTCATGTGGGGCCAGCACATGCTGGAATATTAAGAGGCCTGGTTATACCTGGTGTATATGTGGCATCCCACATTTGTATGCCTCCCCACTCAGGGCTACACTAGACACCTTTGAGTAATGATGTTCACAGTGGGACAGCTGGAGCTTGTAGTTACCTACGCCATAGAGAGGAAGATCATCTACATAATAGAGAACGGTATCCCAAATGCTGTTTCCCCTCTGCAGGTCTGGGTAACTACAAGCTCCAGCTGCCCCTAGGGGAACTACAAGGCCCAGTTACTTCCCCTTCAGTGCCCTAGAGAAAGAGGTCCAGCTACCCTAGGAGGAGTAACAAGGCCCAGCTGCCCCAGGAGGAACAAGGCCCAGCTGCTTCCCCTTCAGCACCCTGGAGAACAACAAGGGACAACTGCCCCAGGAGGGACAACAAGACCCAGCTGCTTCCCCTGGAGGAACTACAAGACCCAGCTGCTTCCCCTTCAGTGCCCTGGAGTGTGAGGCCCAGCTACCCTAGGATGAGCAACAAAGCCCAGCTGCCCCAGGAGGAACAACATGGCCCAGCTGCTTCCCCTGGAGGAACAACAAGACCCAGCTGCTTCCCCTGAAGGAACTTCAAGGCCCAGATGTTTCCCACAGAGAAACTATAAGGCCCAGCTACTTTACTTAGAGAAAATACAAAGCCCAGCTGCTTCCCCTGGGGGTACTACAAGGCCCAGCTGCCTCCCCTGGAGGAACTACAAGGCCCGATTGCTTCCCCTCCCAGCCCTGAAGGGACACCAAGCCCCAGCTTACGATAGAGTAACTGCAAGGCCCAGCTGATCCCAGGGTACCAACAACCTAGCTGCTACTCCTCTCCCGCCCTGGGGAACTACATGGTTCAGCTGCTCACCAGCTATAAGCCTGGAGAACTGCAAGCTCCAGCTTGGCAGATGCCCCCCTGCCACAAGAAAATCTGTAGCACTTACTTGTGTTTAGTTCAGACAGATGGAAGGACAGAAAGATCAGTAGTCACACAGAGGCCGAGCTGATAACATCCTTCCTGGTTAGACTCTCTTCCTTGGAAGTCTTAGGTCACATCACTGTGCCCAGTGGTGAAAAGACGGAACTGCAGTCTATATGCAGCCTCTGTGAAACCACCAGCCCTATTTACATTCATTTTACAACTTAAAGTGTGCCCCCTAGTGGCCATGTGCCCTACGCACGTGCCTACAGGTGCCTAATGGTAAATACGGCCCTGGTTCTGGTACAGGCATTTCATTGATGATCTGATCTGTATATGGATGGGACCAGGGAATCTGTTGCCTGATTTTTTTTATTTAATTGACAATAGTTTGAATTTAATATTTAAAGGCACTTGGCACCATGAAAAGATCGAGTATCTGGATTTGACATTGTCATTTGACTTAAAACCCCAGACCATTATTTTCACAACATACCGTAAATTGAGTACTGGGAACGGTACTTTGCACGCTTGATCATTTCATCCCAGACATTTTATTATTGGTGTCCCAGAGGGACACAGATGTAGATTTCAAAATGGGATGTAAAATCCTCCACTTTCTGGCACATGGGTTATTGACCAGATTGGTTAGATCAAGCAGAAACCATGGCACGGACTAGAAACAGGAACATGATGCTTAGGCATATAAAAGCAGAGAGGTTGTATCTATGGATGCCCATCCCAAATTGGTCTTGACCTATTCAAAGCAGTTTCAAAAGATTGTTATTAATGATCCGCCAATCTTGAAAAATGACTTTGATCTGTGTAACATCATTAAGGATGGTATAAGAATTGTACCTCAGAGGGTGCCCACTTTGGCTAAAAAGCTCTCCACATCACTTCTACCTAAAACGAACATCCAAACCTCTAGTACCTCTAGTACATGGCTAAGTTGTAAACGGATGTATCATTGTGAAGTTGTTCATCATTTGTATGCCTCCCCACTCAGGGCTACGCTAGACACCTTTGAGTAATTGATGTTCACAGTGGGGACAGCTGGAGCTTGTATAGTTACCTAGGCCATATAGAGGAAGATCCTCTACATCATAGAGAACAGAATCCCAAATGCTGTTTCCCCTCTGCAGGTCTGGGTAACTACAAACTCCACCCGCCCCCAGGGGAACTACAAGTCTCAGTTACTTCCCCTTTAGTGACCTGGAGAACGAGGCCCAGCTACCCTAGGAGGAGCAACAAGGCCCAGCTGCCCCAGGAGGAACAACAAGGCTCAGCTGCCCCAGGAATAACAAGGCCCTGCTGGTTTCCCTCAAGCGCCCTGGAGAACAACAAGGGCCAGCTGCCCAGGAGGAACAAGGCCCAGCTGCGTCCCCTCCAGCACCATGGAGAACAACAAGGCCCAGCTGCTTCCCCTGGAGCAACTACAAGGCCCAGCTGCTTCCCCTGGAGCAACTACAAGGCCCAGCTGCCCCCAGGGGAACTACAAGGCCCAACTGCTTCTCCCTTCAGTGCCCTGGAGTATGGGGCCCTAACCACAGTGTCCCCATTTGTTTTTAGCTTCATTCTAATTTTATTTACTTGCTTGTATTTTGTGCCACCATTTATCCCTGAGTTTTTTATATCTTCAGCCATGGAGTATGGGGAGTGGGGATATCTAAAGTATTGGACCTGTTAAATCCCCCCCCCCCCTTGGCTTAGCAGGCTAATGATGCTATTATAACTCAGGTGCCGAGATGATACAATGCACCTGATTGGCTATGACACACGCCTCCCGTCCATTGGCTAAATCCCGTCTCGGGATATTGGCACCATTTAAATGCCATGGGTCAGGTAGGCAGACCCAGGCTGCTTGATAAAAAGGTGTCCCTGAAATGCATCGCCTGCCTTGGGGTTTGGGGAATGGCACAGCCGATACCTGCGTGAGATGTTGTTATATATATCCATACCTACCAACTTTTCAGGGTGGGAAAGAGAGACAAATTAGGCCAGTTAAAACAATACAAACACTTTGAATAGGCACATAGGTCATTTGATGCAGATCTGCATGTTACACCTCAAAAGAGGGACAAATGGGAACAATGAGGGACAGGAGGACATGGTCTCAAAAGGGGGACAATTGTTCCAAATCAGGGGCACTTGGGAGGCATGATATATCTAGTAAAAGTTAATTTTTATTTTTATCATCCAGGAGCTCCCATCCAGGAGTTCCCTTTTAGGTTACATGTTTCTCAATGGGCTTAGCAGTGGCCCTTTTTCCCTGTATTGGGGTCTTCGCACCCCAATATTAGGCTTATTGGAGCTGAATTTCACTTTGGGGCTCTTTTTGAGGGCTCGCTTCTTGCTTTTTGTAGATCTTGTTGTACATACTTGGTTGTGCAATTGCTAATCGCAACAGGTGGTAGGTAATTAAACATTGCTAACTAACTACAATCCGTTGCTATTAGCAACTGTACACCAAGTCTGTACACCAAGATCTACAAGAAGAGAGAAGCGAGCTCTGTGCACATAGAATACTGCTGTTATGGCCACTGCCGAGGTGAGAGAGCTCACTCACACCTACACATGGCCAGCAGCAGGGCTCTGTGTGTACCAGGGATTTACATATGCAGCACTGATTGAACGAGAGAGCCTGCACATGTTCTGGTTTTGGTCTACTTAAAACAACGTGTAGCTCTGGAAAAATGTGTAGTAGAGCTATCAACAACAGACCCCAGGGCTGGCTATTTTACTAGGTTTTGGGCACCAATTAAGGATGCTCCAAGGTCAAGATGGCCAGCGCATATGGTTTTGTTCTGCTTTAAAAAAACTCTTGGGGGGTCTACCTCTTTGTAGGGTGGGCGGGGCAGAGAGAGAGGCTGGTACAGTCATGACTGGGCTAGCGTTCCATATGCCCTGCGTCATACCTCTCACCTGCCAAATAACGAATCCGAACCACCATATCGTTGGAATGATTAAATTTAATCGGCCACAGCCCAACAAATATAATAACACTGTACAAGCAGTAAAGAGTCCCCCCTATAGTTCCGGGTCTGAGAAGCCTAAAAACCCAAGAATGACGGGAAGGGGAGGGAACAAAAATAAACATCCCGACCCCCACCAAGCGGAAGCCAACATAAACTCGGCCGCAAAACCTCCTAGGCCAGGGAGCTTAATCGGGCTAACCGCCAGTGACCAAAACATCCCCTTCCCTCCCAGAACGCCAACCATCCGAAACTCATTAACCAAATCGTCCTGGCCGGTTTCCAGGGAAACAGCCACATACCCTACCCATGGAACTGCTACCTCAGACCCGAAACCCGAGAGGAGACCCGCCAAAGTCAAGCAGCACTAAAACCTTAGCGCTGCCTGGCCCGCCACAACTCCACCGCCATATCGATCCTCTCCTTCAATGACATGTTAAACAAGTCGTTCCCCATGTCATTCAAGTGGACCCCATCGGATCGATAGAACACCCTAATCCCTTCTACCTCAATGTGGCGCACACTCAAACCCCCATTCAGCCTCACAAACCTGGCTATCGCCTTGTTGACCTTAACCCGAACCTTCTCGATGGCCAACAAGTCTGTAGCGTGTCGCCAGGCAAAACGGGGGACAATCTGAGACCTCACCAACACCACCCCCGGAAATACACCCCGAAAAAACAATAAATCCCGCGTTATGGACTTGATCAGGTGCCGCATCGGCACCTTCCCCAAGTCATACCCCCCTGCGTGAATAACCAAAACCCCCGGTGGCCCCCTCCTTGCCGCCACCCGCATAGTGTGCTCCCGCATATCCTCCCAGCACAGGCCTCTCACACCGGCCCAGCTCAACCGAGCCCGATCTTCCGGAATACCCAGCTGCATTCCATTCCTCCGAACCACCGCACGCCGAGCCAACCAGTAAACATATGAATGGCCGACGATCACGACCGAGCATGCCAAATCTAAAACAAAAATAAGGAAAGGGAAGGGGAGGGAAGGAGGTGGGAAAAAAGTTATCGACTGATCCATACATTCACCTGTACAACTGATCAATCCTGTCCGGCCGAATGTACCGCCGAAACCGCGCCAATTCCCACCTCCCCAGCCTCTTTATTATGTCATCCAGCAGCCCCAGCCTAGCCGCCTCTGTTGCGGCCCCAATACGAAATGAGTGGGTACCATATTCGCTGCTTTCCAACCCCAACTCCTCAAGACACTTCCTAAAAACCGCCAAAAACTGGAACCGCGACAGGAAGGAACCATCCTCGTGCATGAGCAGCGGACCGTTCCCACTCGGCCTTACCCCCAGGAACTCCTCGACAGCAGAAGCTGGACATGAATCACATTGCCGCAACCTCCCCAAAAAGATACTAACCCCCCGCCCCCTCTGATCTGTCTTAGACCGCCTTATCCGTAACGCCACCCCTTCCTCCGACGTCACTGCGTCACCCAAACCCAACCCCCCGGGTACCCGCTTACTAGGGCTTACCAGCTCCCCCACCCTCAGGGCCCCAAAAAATGCCAGCAAAAATGCAGCCCTAAACAAACTCACTTCGAAACCCGACGCACAAACCCGGGACAAAACACTGAAAATCCCCGCCAACAAACCCCATGACACAGGCCGCCTGTTATCAGCCATCCTGTGCTCTTTCCGCCAACCCTTCAGTGCCTGCCGCACCCAAAACCCCTTGGTCATATCCACCCAGCCCTCCAGATGGCACAGGAACGCCAAAGCCGACATCTTTTTGTCAACCGAAGCCGGGGTCGCGCCGCCCTCCAACAACTCGCACACGTACAAGATCAACAACCCTTGCCTATCGACCTCCGTTCCAGGCACCCCAAACTCCTCCACCAAGGCCCACCACTGCTGCCACGTCTTTACATATGAAGCCCAAGTAGATGGTGCAACTGACTTTTGAATCAAGCCAAACAGGCGTCTTACAGGATTTCCAGCAGACATGACTCGCCGACTTCCCTCGCCTTGGGTGCCAACTTCCTGAAGCGTTCCCACTGCGAACGAGAAAGAGCGTCAGCTATCCCGTTCTCCCCCCCCCGGGGACATGCGCCGCCCTGCACCACACATTATACCGCAAACAACCCAACATCAGCTGCCTGAGCAGCACCACCACCGGTAGTGAAGACGAAGTCTGCGTGTTAACTGCCGCAACCACCGACATGTTGTCTGATCGAAAACACACCGCCTTGTTCCTCAGCACCTCTCCCCATAACGTCACCGCCACCACCAGTGGGAATAATTCCAAAAAATTCCTCACCAGGTCCGAGTCCCGCCACCGCCCTGGCCAGGGGCCCACACACCATCTCCCCCCCAAGTAGGCCCCAAAACCTACTGAGCCCGCCGCATCTGTGAAGAGCTCAAGCTCGTCATTTGCCCTCACCGGGTCCAGCCAGTACGCCAGCCCGTCGAAAGACCTCAGGAAAGTTATCCATATCCTGATGTCCTCCTTCATCGCCGCCGACAACCGGATGAAGTGATGCGGCTCCCGAACTCCCGCCGTCGCTAGTGATAGACGCCTGGTGAACACCCTTCCCATAGGCAAAACCCGGCACGCGAAGTCTTGAGCACTGACTGCAGCTGCACCAACGTGACCTTCTTGGCCCCCAGAGCCCCCTCCAAGCCCCCAACCAAATCCTCAATTTTATCCCTCGGCAGCCTATATACCCTCTTTACCGTGTCGATCTCGATCCCCAGGAATTTTATCGTGTTTTCTGGACCTTCCGTCTTGTCGTGTGCCACCGGCACCCCAAAAACCCCAAAAACATTTAACATGGTCGCCAACAACAACTCGCACACCCTGGTGCCCCCCGGCCCTACGCACAAAAAAATCATCTAAGTAATGAGTGACGGACCCCACGCCCGCTCTTTCCTTCACCACCCACTCCAAGAATGAGCTAAAGGCTTCAAAATAGGCGCATGAAATTGAACACCCCATTGGGAGACACCGGTCTACGTAATACCCCTCCTCGAAAAAACACCCCAAAAGATACAAGCTATCCGGATGCACTGGTAGCAGCCAAAACGCAGATTCGATATCGGTTTTTGCCATCAATGCCCCGGGGCCTGCTTCCCTTACCATATCCAGAGCGAAGTCAAACGACGTATAAGACACCGATGACAGCTCTTTGTCTATCCCATCATTCACCGACCCACCCCTCGGGAAAGACAGGTGGTGTATGAGGCGAAATTTGCCTCTCTCCTTCTTGGGCACAACCCCCAACGGGGACACCACCAGATCCTCCAGAGGGGGGACGCTAAATGGGCCCGCCATCCGCCCCAAAGAAACTTCTTTCCCTAACTTTTCCCTAATCACCTCAGGCCGCTCCCGAGCCGATTTCAGATTCTTAAGCGAGCGCACCCTGGGAGGCGCTGCACATGGAATCCGAAAACCCGGCTCGAAGCCCTCGCCCAGCAATCGCGCCATCCCTTGATCAGGGTACTTACTTAGCCAGGGGCCCATCTCTGCCCCTCTCACCGGAGATACCCCCTTTTCCAATACCCTCGGCCCCTCTGCGGCCGCCCCCCCCGTCCCTTCTTAAAACATCTCCCAGCTGAGTGGCTCCCTCCGCAGCCTGAACATTCATGCCGAAATTTACACGTGGGCCCCCATTTGCAGAAGGAGTCATTGAAGGAACAGCACAAACCCCGCCTGGCCAAATCCGCCCCTCCCGACCCCATTGAAGTGGCGGCCCCTTGAAAGGCTGATGATCCCCCCCCCCCCCCCGGCAGCTGGGTATACCCCCCCTCGCATTCATCACCCTCAACCACAGCCCTATATCCCTATGATCCCACCCCAACCTCTTACTCATCGACATCCGCTGCCGGAACTGCTCGTCGTACCGAAGCCAGGCCAAGCCCCTATACACCCGGTGAGCCTCCCAAATGGCGTCCAAATAACAAAAAAGCGACGAGCAGTGTTCTGGTTCTTCTCCCCAATAACGCTTGCCAGTATAGCAAACGCCTGCAGCCAATTGCCGAAAGTCCTCGGGATCAGCCGAAAACGCCTCCTATCCTCATCCTCTTCCTTCCGGTACTCCCTCCCTTTTTCCCACCCCTCATTCCCAAAACGCTCCAAGGGCAGTAACGTAAATATATCCACGTACTCCCTGCGCCATATTTTTTCCCTCACTTCCTGTTTTAAGTTCCCTCCAAGCGGACCCTCTAACACACGTAAGTGTTCCCCTTGGCCGAATCCGAAATCGGTAGGGACCTATCCCCCCCCCCTAGCTCGCCCAAACCCGTATCTTCCGCATCCCCCCCCCCCATATCTACCTGCGCCGCCCCTTGTTCCAGAGACCCCCCCCCCGGCGCCACTCGTCGCCCCCGGCAAACTGCCGCCGGACCCTGCGGCTCCCCCTTGGACCCCCCACACTCCCCCGAATCCCACCTGGCTAACAACTCCCTCACCCCAGCCATAAAACCTGCCACCCCCGCACCTATGCCCCCAGACACCCCATCCCCAGCTTGCGATACTGACATGACATTAGCAATCATTTGTGGCTCACCCTGCATGGCGCTCCCGCCGCCTGGTCCTCCCGTGCGCCGATCCAAGTCCTGGGTCCCTGAGCCCGACTGGTCCAGTGACCCGCTTCCCGCCGGACGTCCTGACACCACCGCAGTTCCTGGTGCCGCCACCACGCTGCCGGAAGATGATGGCGCCCGGAAGCCGATCGCCGCCCCCGACCGTCCGCCTGCCCGGCTGCCGCTGTCCTCCAACCGTCCTCCTGGTGCCTCGACCGCCATGCCGCCCGACACCGTGTCCTGGTCGGCAACCGCCTGCGAAGAAAAAAGGAGAGGTGAGCAGCTGGTACTGGCCGGGAAGCCGAGCCCCCGGCCGCATGCGCGCATGTCTGCAGAGTCTGGACCTAAATGGGAATGGGCCGGGGAGGACGCCATGCGCACCAACTCCCCCGGCTGGGGGGCCGTAAGGTCAAAGGGCCAGGCGCTCAGGGACGCGGGGGCCCGCCAGGCCGAGGGAGCCATGGGGGGGAGGGGGGCATCCCGCGTCACTGGGGGAAAGAGCTGCGCCGGGGGCACCAGTGGAGCGAAAAAAGGGGGGTGAGGGGGCGGGGGAGGCGCTCCCGCCAAGGGGCATGCGCTATGGGAGAAGGGGGGGTCAGCGCGGGGGGCGAAAAAGGTTGTGTGTGTGTGTGGTGTGCTGCTTGGGGGCCCCACTACTAGACCTGGGGGAGGGGGGGTCCCCTCCCCCACGGCCGCTCTCCACTCCGATTGGAGCAGAGCTTAGACCCCCGTGGAGGACCCCGGCAGAAGGGAGAAGGGAGGGGGGGAAGAGAGGGGCCCCCTCCGCCGGCTTGTACGCGGGGAGGGGGAGGGGGGGGAAAGGGGCCGTGGTTGTGGGCGAGCCCGGCCGCTCACAGCGAGCTCACCGGGCCCGCATGGTCCCCCCCCCGCTGGGGGGGGTGCTGGCAGAGGCGCAGCTCCCCGCCCACGGGGACGGTGGGGAGCAGCAGACTTCCTGCGGCCCGAGCTACACTGCTCGGGCCGCGCCGACGCGCGAGGAGGGGGGGCGGAGCCGGGAGCTCGTGTGAGGTGGGGGCGGAGCCAGCGCCCCGGCAGCAGAGGCCTCTCCCTGCCCAGCGAGGGAGAGGCAAACACTTAACGCCGGCGCGCAGCCGGCGGAGGACAACGGGGGAGGCGCAACTGCAGCACCCGCCTCCCCCCGACGAGAGCGAGCTGAGGCTCGAGGCCTCCCGCAGCCCGCAGGTGAGGGCCGCGCCGCAGTGGGAGGGGTGGGAGGGGTGGGAGGATGGAGGGGGAGAGCCGCAGGCGCCGCGTCCATCCCCCGCCGTGCGTGGCGCCGGGGTGGCGCCGGGCTAAGCCGGGCGATGGCCCGGCGTGCCCGTCGGGGGCGGGAGGGGGGTGGCGGTGAGGCGGACTGGGGGGGTAGTAAGCTCCTCACCCAGTCCTCGCCTCGTCGCCCGGCCTCCCTGCGCAGCGCAGAAAAAAGGGCCTCCATGGTCACAGTGAAGCTTTTGGTTGAAACTAACACTCTCCTTATTTACCTAACTGCTGAACTGTGTAAGGAGTGTAAAGACTTATTGTTTTGTGTGTTATTTACTCTGCGGAGCACAAAGAAAGGGAGGACGCCCTTGTTAATTTTATTTAAGAGAGTTTTTAAGGCTGTGACCACTTGGAGAAAGAAATAGCCTGAAAATATTTAATGAAACCGCACCATTTAAGTCAGCAATAACAGGACTGTTATTTTCCACCAAGATCGTTTGGTCTAAGGATAAGTGAGCTCTTCTCAGTTCTCCTCACTATTTACAGCATAGTTACAAATTTAGAGCATCATATACCTGAAGTTTATTATATATTTGTTATATATTGTAATATGTTTATTATTATATATAGAGTTCATCTTACATTTAAACAAATTGCGTGGGTATTGGTAGTGTTTAAATTACACAGAGCATACAGTGTGTTTTAAAGTTATCCAAATAAGCCATATATTTTAAAGTAACCTAGACACAGTTTTAGCCTTTGTTAAGATATCTCCCTCCCCCATATTCTTTAAAAGTAGAGGTTCCACTAAATCCTTCTACAGTCATTTATTGCCTTAATCCAATGGCTACATTTATTATACACCAACTATTGTGTTCAATACTTTGCCTAATGTTCAAATGTTAAATTCTTTATTGGTTCGCATTTATCTGGTGTGGTGTGTTTTATTCCGTTATTCATTCTACCCCACAACTTAAACTCAAAAGGGGTGTTGTGTCTTTAAAGTGGACCCAAACATGGGATTTCTTAGGGTATCCCAATTTAGAATTTAAAGCAGAAAACAAAACTCAGGGGGCAGGATAGGGAGCCCACCCATGTGTGAGGATGAGGCTGCTCTCACTCCCCATGGCCGTAAACGGAGTCATTTGCCAAGCAAACGGCTCTGATTGGATGAGAGCCTGCACATGCACCAGCATAAGGTGTATTTGTATGGGCCATCTGGGACAGTTCACATAACTGGAATGCACCCAGGGCAATGAACAAACCCAGGATAGTCAAAATCTCAGGATTTGCTCAAGTTTTTTGGGAAGCAGTTATCAATACCTCTAATCTGTTGCTATTGACAACAGATCTACAAAGAAGAGGGAAGTGAGTCCTGTACACACAGAATACTGCTGCAATGGCCACTGCTGAGGTGAGGGAGCTCATGTACCCTTAAACATGCCCAGCAACCGTGTTCTGTGTGTACAGGACCCTTTTCTTGGTGTATAGACTTGGTGTACAGTTGCCATTAACAACAGATTGTAGTAGTGAAAATTGTTTCCATAAAACACGCATTTACTTACATAAGAAAAAAACACTAGATAGGATAAAAACCTTTAGAACACCTTTTTTGGCACAAAAGATTTACACTTTCAAGTGCCTTTGGGGCATCCCAAATCAGGATGTCCAACTGTGTGAGCCCCTGTACAGGCCTTCACACTAGCCTCATATAAATCTAATACTATTACCATGGTTGTCATTGGTAGCATCGCTGCTTGCAAAGTGTCATGCGCAGGCGAGAAGAAGCCAGTGACAGACAGCCTCCCTGGCCAATCAAGAGCAGTCTGTCCTCCACACTTCAGAGAGAAATTTAAAAGGCAACAGGCGGGTTTAGTGATGGAGAACGAAGGAGAGACACTGATAACTGTTAAAGTGGACCAACACCCAGGATTTTGACTATCCTGGGTTTTGGTCCACTTCAGGGGGGCACCCCGATTAGGGGTGCCCCGCTGTGTAAAACCCCCCAGAAACACCCCAATACTCACCTCACAACGCTCCCACGTGGCCGGGTGACAGCGACGGACAAGCGCTGACAGCGACGGACAAGCCAGCGCGTCCGCCGCCGCCTCCCGCACGTCCCTTTGACAGCGCGCGCGCCCGCGCCGGCCATTCACGCCGCCGAGGAGGTGAGTTTTTGGGGGGTTTTCAGGGGGGTTCCTCACCGCGGGACATCCCGATCTCGGATGTCCCGCGGTGAGGGGGGTGATCGGCCCGGGAATCTTATAGATTCCCGGGCCGATCACCCCAGGGTGTTGGTCCACTTTAATTGATAGTGGGCTGGGGGAGGGGGTTCATGAGATGAGACTCCGTGCTGAACACATCAAGGAACAGGGAAGGCCGGCCTGACTGACAAGCAAGGGACCTTTCATCGTTCTTTGAACAGTTCTGGTCCTCTGTAGCTGAAGGGGTTAATGATGAGAGCAGCAGTGGCTGGGAGCTGGGCTCTCATTAACCCCTTGCTGGCAGTTAGTTGTACTGAATTAGGAGCAGCCCTGACTCCACAGTCTTCTGTATTTTATGTTTAGAGTGGACCAAAAGCAGACTAAGACTCTAGGGCTGCCAGATTCCTCACTTTCCTTTATGTGTAAAAGCCCCTGGATCTCTGAGTTGACTTACCTAGCTGGCCATCCTTTGCCGGCCAGCTGCTGCACGCTTCCGCACTAGGCCTATCTGAATGGCCTAAAACCAAGGGGTTTCACAAAGTTGGGGATCCCAAATTGGAATGCCCCAAGTTCACTGACCAAAACCCAAGTAAGACAAAAGCCCAGGTTTTATTTGCACCCCCCAGCCGAAGTGAAGAGAAAGCTATTTCTCTGTGGGCTCCATGTGTCTAGGGACAGGAAGTTGCAGCATGCACTGCAGTGACCAGCACCTCCTTTAGTAGAAAGCACTGGCTGCTGCATTGTGAACTGTGACTTCCAGTCCTCCACCAGAGGCAGCCTTGCATCTGCTTACTGTTCAGCTGGGGAAATGGGAAAGGGAAAGCCCATGCCATAGGCTGACAAATGATTCCAGGTGTGCTTAAAAGAGGAGCAACCAACTCCCTAGTGTCTATAATACTGTAGGGCTGGTATACTACCTCTTTAAGGGGCATCCCAAATTGGGATTCCTCACTGTCTGTATCCCCAGGGGTCGTCCAGTGCTCTCACCTTGCCAGCAATGCCATGCTGCATGCCCGGCATGTACCCCCTCAGGTATTTCTGAATGGCTGGTGCCAATTCTGCTATTGCAATTGCAACTATTAAAACAAGTTCAAACCCTTTGGTCCAGACTGGAATGTAAAAGGCCCCAGGGCGTGGAGATTTCCTGTTTCCAGGTCAGGATTCCACACTCTATGAAACCCCCCAGTCACCCAGTGTACTGACCAATCAGCCAATCCCGCGGCGCATGTGTTGGTCATGACCACATCACCGGCTTTCCCCAGCTAATGCCATTTATGAATAGCTGGTGTGGGCATGCATCGGCTACAGTGAAGCAAAGGCGGACACTTGGGCCTTTCCTCATTAAGAATGGATTGCTGGTTAATGCACATGCACCATGGGATCGCTGCTGAGGTAACAATTCTTGGTGAACCTGGGGGGGGGGGCAGCCATAAACTTCCCTTCTCACTCAGTTTTTTTGTGTGCTCCCACTGCCCCTTTATTTACTATTTTTTGCATTCCCTCAATCTCTCAGTTGTCCTCTCATTTATTTTCTTTCCACCTACTTTCTACTTCTTTCCATCTGCCATTGTTGTGTGAGTGCATACCTTCCAACGGTCCTAATTTGGGCAGGACAGTCCCAGGATCGCACCGATGTCCTATTGTCCCACGCCGTTTCCATGTGTCCATTATAAACTCCTGTATTAGCTTCAGCTATCTTTTTGTACAGTGCACATTTAGTAATGAAAATAAATAGAAACTAATGGTAAATAAAACAAATTCTTTGCCAGAGCATTCCAGTTTGCATCACCCTAAAAACTTACCATTCTACCAGTCCCACAGTGCATGCACAGATCATCCAATCATCTGAATTGGGATGCACCGCTGTGAAAAACCCTCCTCAGTATGCCTTAAAAATGTACCTTTCCATATTCTCATGGCGCTGTGAGAAACCAGTGTTTAGTCCAATTTAAAGAGGATCAACACCTCTCTCCAGTCTGCTTCACTGGGGCATCTTATGTCCAACAAAACATTTTGGTACAACAAATTTACACTTTTAAATGCCCCATGGGGCATTCCAAATCCTGATGCCCCTGCGCAGGCCCACACAGTACCCTAATAGATTGTATACTCTTCCCCCTCCTGTATTTATCTTATACCCTAATAGATTCCAAGCTCTTCTCTCCTCTCCTGTATTATTCCTTTTAATAATAATAATAATAGAGTGTAAGCTCTTCTTCTCCTGTATCCTCCCTTATACCCTAATACATTCTAAGGTCTTCCCTATACATTACCCTCCCTAATTTCCTAATAGAGTTCCAGGGACAGGCTCTGTTTTGGCCCAACACATTTACTCGTTCAAGTGCTCCTGGGGCATCCTAAATCTTGATGCCCCTGCACAGGCCCACACAATACCCTAATGGATTGTATAATCTTGCCTGTCCTATATCCTCCCTTATATCCTAATAGGATACAGAAGGAGAATAGCTTACAATCTATTAGGGTATAAGGGAGCATACAGAAAGAGAGTAGTTTACAATCTATTAGGGTATAAGGGAATATACAGGAGAAATCTTACAATCTCCCTTACAAAATAATAGAGTGTAAGCTCTTCTCCTCCTGTGCTGTTACACAGTTAATATTTCATCATTATGGAGTTAATTATTGTATTTCTATTCTATGGACATTTCTATAGTCGGTTATGCTGCCATCTTTGAATGTTTTTGGTATTGCACTTGTATGTCATGTTTTTTCCTCACCTCATAGCTCAGAGCTATGACTCATTTTCCTTTGTCTAAACCACTCTCATGTTCTCCAGTGAGCATTTCCTGTTCATTATTGATTGTCTTTCTGCCTTATTAGACAAACATGTTAACCTGCATGCTACTCTGATGAAAGCATCATCTTTTGACGGCATAATACTGAAATCCATTCATTTTGCTGTATCCTACTGTTTCGATGGACTGAATAAATCGGCTTTGTGGATGAACACCGTATTGGTGAGTTCAGCTATCTGATAAGGATTGTCCCCAGCGTTTTTGTCTACTTATGGGCCAGGCATAGAGCTCTTACAAGGAATAGATCGCTTTTACAACCATCTGAGTCAAGAATATAATTCTGTGAGTACTCACCTGTAGAATTGTTTTTGTTCTTGCATGGCACGGCCTGCTTCAGTATTCATAACAGTTGGATTATCCCGCCACAAGGTGGCGCAGTGGTACTGCAGAAAGCTGTGGCACTTCCCGGCCCCCTATAAAAACGGGATCAGCCATAGAGTTCCCAGCGTAGACAAGCAGTGAGACGAGAAGCCAGGAGAGAATAAATGTAAAAAATTAAAAAAAGGTAAAAAACGGCGGGGCGTGGTCTGACTATGGCCGTGTGAGGCTGCGACTTGGAGAACTCTGCACCTAACTGACCAGGGAAACCCTAGGTAGAAGCCATTTGGACATGTGACCGCCATGGCCAAGAAGAAGAGGACTCGGGCGGCCACTAGCAGCCCCCGGGCTGGCGGGATCTGGCAGTTTTTCACCCCGGGGGACCCCTTTAGCCTGGAGAGAGGGTGTCCCAACATGGCGGCAGGCGGGAGAGGTAGCGCCGGGGAGGAAGCGGCGACCCCCCAGGACAGCAGATGCCGGAGCGGCAATCAAGCCTCCCCCCTGGAGCCCCGAAGCGTGAGCAGGGAATGGCGGAAGGTACCTGAGGGCTCCCCGCCCCCGGACGAAGCAAACGACACCATGACGACGGGCTGCGGAGGTCGGCGGGATGGCAGCTCTGGGCGGCGGGTGCCGCAGACACGAGGAGGAGAGAGGTGAGGCAGTGGTGGCGGTGGACGCTGCGGAGAAGCCTAGGTGGCGTCTGTCTGCGCTGTCAAAATCGGCTGCAGCGGGGAGTGAGCTGGAGCAGGAGGGAGGTGGGCGGCGGCCTCCACTCAAGCGATCCACCGCTGAGTATAGAGGGCCACAACCGCAGCTAGAGACTAGAGACCTCCCGCCAGGCGGGAGTGAGAAGCAGGGGAAATCCAGCTGACAGACCGGCTCCCTTTCATTGCCACAGGGTCCCAGCAAGCTGGCAGATCTTCAGCAGAAATGACAGAAATGTTGAAGGGGGACCTGGACGGGCACTCCCCTCCCCTGGCAAGGCAAGTAGAATCCCCCTGTGCCTTTCCGAAGCCGTGGGGGGTGACAGAATGGAAAGTCCCCACCCACGAAGCCGGGCCTCCCCTACGTGTCCCCGGGCTGACACAGAGGAAGCATCCCAACAGTACCTTGTCTCCCCAGAACATAAGGGGAGCCACTGCATGGGAGCAGCCTGGTTAAGGCCAGCAGCAGAGCCAATCCAGGGGGGGTGATCCACAAACCCTGGGTTACCATCACCCACCGGGGTCACCCTCGGATACCTGGGCATCCGATGAGGGCTCTTTCTCCCGTTCACCCGGATCCCACCCTCCACGTTCCCAATATCCCCTTTTGGAGCGACAAATGGCTGTCCCCCTGAGTGGTCTGGCAAGCGCCCACTCTCTTCCTGTGGATGGGGCTGGGACACTGCGGGAGGCCCGGCGGAGCTGCCCCAGTCGGGACCCCTCCCCGGCCGACATTTGCAATGCCAGGAATCTAAGGGATGCCCTACCTGCGGGGAACCATACTCTACAGCTAGTCTACAGCGTGTCTTGACGCCAGCGGAGGTTCTCCCCCCCCACCTGGGATCATTGCCCCCCCCCCTCCTGAGGCGGCGGGCCTCAATCAGCCAGATTCCCGACATGTGAGCTCACCCCCAGCCGCGACCCGTTCCCCCACCCCCGAAGGTCCGAGGACAACTGAGTTGGTCCCTTCTGCACAATACGACCTTGAGGTTCTTCTGAGATTCTTGCCCTCGAGAAAGGACTTCGAGAATTACACTAATAGGATGGAAACAGTATTCAGAAGGGAGATAAAGGAAGTGACAATATCAGTTGCCGATGTTTCTGGCAGAGTCTAAGTCCTCGAACAGACTCAGATCTCTACAGACCAATGCTCGACTGCCCTGGAGAGGGCAAACTCTGCCTTAGAGAATGCACAGTCTGCTTCAGCACTACAAACTGCCAAAATATTACTCCAACTCGATGACATGGAAAACAGGGGAAGGCACAACAACATTCGCATTAGAGGCCTCCCTGAATCGCCTGGGAACATCAATCTCAAGGAGGTCACCACCACCATCTTTAACGAGCTGCTGGTCCGTCCCCTGAGTGATCATATTGAAATAGATAGAATACACAGGGCGCCAGGGCCGCAACCTTTGAACCCCTCTAAGCTCAGGGACATCATATGCCACATCCACTACTACAAAATTAAGAAGGACATACTCAAGAAGGCGTGGGATGGGGGCCCCCTCTCCTACCGTGGTGCCCCGATCACGCTCCAACCGGATCTAGCAAGACTCCAGATGAGGCGAACTCTTAAACCACTTTTGGAGGTCATCAAGTCTTCAGGGGCTACTTACAGATGGGGCCACCCATTTCATTTAGTGGTTGCAACAGGTGGTCGCCCTTTTGGCCTGCGGTCCCCCTCCCAGCTCCCCAACCTTTTTGCCTTTCTGGATTCGCCTGCTGTCCCTGTGGAGGATTGGCTCTCTCCTGACCTTGGAATAGATGACGAGGTGCCTCCAGGGCGGAGGCGCAACGACCGGCGACCATGTAGTCCCCGAGGCCCCAATGAAAGAAGAGGTAGACGCCGGGACCTGTACCCGCGGAATTGAGGGGCGCGAGTTATCCTGCTAATTGACAATTTTGTATTTACACTCCCTACTGACCCGGCACCCTTTTGAGACAGAGGGTCCAAGCCGCTCCTTGTGCTCTTGCTGGCCTGGGCTGCCGTGGCCCCTGCCCCCCTCTTTGGCCCCTGGAGGCATCGACGGAGCCACTACTAATGCTGCATTGAGTGCCCCTTGAGCTGGAGAGGTGAACCGAACCGGGCGGCCCTGGCCTGAGGGGCATAGCTGCCCTCTACTGGTTGGGTGGGCGGGGCCCGGTTGGTGGGTGGTGGTTCCCGGCTGGCCCCAAACGGTTTGGGCTCAACCAAGTTGTTGTCGTTTTCCTCCTTATTAATGGAGACGAATGTTACTGTTCATATCGTTATTAGATTTTTAGATTTGCTCCTTTTGGTTTCAGATCTTGTATGAGTAAGGGTTATATAGATGTCCCGAGCATGATATTGGTTTGGCCACCTCTTCAGTGTAAATAGTGGAAACTTGCACTGGGGTGTTGGCGGAACTGCTAGCTGCGGGCTGGCCCAGTGCACAGAGTGGGGGGCCCCTCTACAGTGGGGGCCCCCCGCTCTGGACCACAGTAGAAGCCCATGGTGCTGTTTATGTTTCCCCCTGCTGCCCTGGCAGCTTGGGACCCCAAAAGCTACCTTCACGGACCTAAAAGAAAGTGCACCTCTCCTCCATGGTCATAGCTCTCCACTTCCCCGACATAGGCCTACCTCCCCTACCTAATACTGGTAGAGGGAAGAGTGTAATTAGTTACGCATAACCCCCCCCCTTTTTTTTTTCTATTTCTTCCTCGTCTTACCTCCCCTCTAGTCCCCTCAGGTCACATTCCCCCATTACCCCCCCTTGCCTCCCCGTACTCGCTTCCCTTCCTCTAGCTTTCCCTCCTCGCCAAACCCAGTTTCTCTCGTATCCCCACTCTCTATAAACCTTAGTGGGGATGGGTATGGCTCCTCCAATGATGGAACTAACAGTATGCTCTTTCAATGCAAAAGGGCTTACCATACTCTATGACCTTCACAAACAGAAGGTCCAAGTTGGTCTCTTACAGGAAACCCACTTCAAGGCCGGCCATATCCCCAATATTCGAGACTGGCACTACCCAACATGGTTCCACTGCCCCAACCCAGCAGGCAAATCGAAGGGGGTGTCGGCTGCACTTCATAAATCTCTTCCTCACGAGATCCTCGAATCCAAGGTAGACCGACTGGGTAGGTTCCTTTTTCTTAAGTTTAAACTCTTCACTAAAATATACACTCATTGGAGGAGACTTTAATATCCCACTCAACCCCTCCCTAGACACCTCCTCTGGAAAGATGGCTGTGTCGCTGAGCAAAATTAGGCGCCTTAAAAAAGTTCTGGCTGACCTTCAGCTGGTGGACACTTGGATAGTGTTGAATGGCTATAAAAGAGACTACTCCTTTTAATCAAATGCTGCCAATTCGTACAGCAGGATAGACTCTCCTGATCAGCCATCATGCTTTGGACTGGGACCCGGGCGCATGGATTGGTCCTATGGATTGGTCCGATCATGCTCCAATATTCCTGTCGATCCTCCTCCTGTGTCTTTCTCCAACTTGCTGGTCATGGCGCCTTAATGACACTTTGCTCGACGATGCAGTCTGTGCCTCTGCCATTGAGACAACTATTGGCAACTTTCTCAGGGACTACCCCTCTACCCTTCCAATGGGAAGCGCTGAAATGTGTCCTCAGGGGGGAATTCATTAAAGATGGTGCGAGGTTGAAGAGAGAGTGCGCCTCGCTAGTAACCCAGACCCTAAAACAGATCCACACATTGGAAGATGATCACAAAGCCAATCCCATGAACACCACACTGCTTGAACTAATGAATGCCAGGGAGAAGCTCCCCAAACTGTATAATCAATCATACATGCGATACAGGGACAGAGGTAGAGCCCACTTTTACGAGTCGGCCAACAAGTGCGGGCGTCTACTAGCAAGGTCCCTGCATCCAAGATCGTTAGCAACGTACATCCCCAACCTGAAGCGTCAGGATGGCACTTTAGCCCAGACTCCATCTGAAATAGCAGGGGCTTTTAGCGACTATTACACCTCTCTGTATAACTTGCAAAGACATTCTCCACCCTCATGCCCACCTGTGTCCCCAAATGAAATAGCTGAGTATATAGCCGTTACTCCTCTCCTCTCTATCCCCACGCCAGAAGCTACAGACTTGGAAATGCCCTTCTCCGAGCAAGAAATGGCGCAAGCAATTAAAGAATCCCCGTCAGGTAAATGCCGGGGTCCAGATGTTTTATAAACATTTTGGAACGCGTCTAACCCCTTTTTTGACTAAGACCTTCAATGTAATAAGCGAGGAATGCCCCTTTCCCAAGCAATCCCTGGAAGCAACAATTTGGGTCATACCTAAGCCAGGCAAAGATGTTACTCTTTGTAGCAGCTATAGGCCCATTTCTCTGATCAATGTTGATCTGAAAATTTATGCTTAAATTATCTCCTTGAGCTTACCCGACCTGATTCACTTAGACCAGGTGAGATTTGTTCCAGGAAGGGAGGCCAGGGACAATACCAATAAAGTGTTCAATTTAATCTCTTATGTTACTTCCTCAAAGACCCCGGCATGCCTTCTGTCGTGTGATGCGGAGAAGGCTTTTGACAGGGTCAACTGGTCATTCATGAAGGCTTCCCTTCAGCAAATTGGCGTTGGCCCAAACCTTCTCTCCAAAATCCTTGCTCTATACACTGCCCCGACAGCAAAAGTCAGAGCCAACGGCTTCCTCTCCGCTCCATTTCCAATCAGTAATGGAACTCGGCAAGGTTGTCCCCTGTCTCCCCTCCTCTATGTTATCACCATGGAGTACTTGGCCATAGCTATAAGGAACAACCCCAGCATTCAGGGAATACCGATAGCAGACCGACAATATAAGGCCTCATTATTTGCGGATTACCTGTTACTTCATTTAACCTCTCCATTGGTATCGTTCTCATCTGTACTAGCAGAATTTAACCGCTTCAGTCATTTAAGCAATTTCAAAATTAACTACTCTAAATCAAAAGCTCTCAATCTCTCTCTATCCCCAGGGGAAAGTAAACAGCTAGAATTTAATTAAGTACCTAGGTACCTAGGCATTCAAATCCCAAACGACCTGTCCAAGATATATGAGATGAACTATAGCCCCCTATCTACCAAAACGCTAGCTGACCTAGGTACCTATGCGAAGAAACCATTTTCCTGGTTTGGAAGGATCAATATATTAAAGATGGATATACTGCTGAAATTCCTATACCTCTTCCAGACGGCCCCAATAAAACTCCCTAGTGGGTTTTTTCGAAAGATGCAGTCTGCGTTCTCCAAATTTGTGTGGGGAGTCACAAGACCTTGAGTTCGCCTTTCCACTCTTTCCAGGGGTAAATCGGAGGGAGGAGCAGGCCTGTACCACGCAGCTGCCGTTCTGCAGCGAGTGGTGGACTGGTCTCATAAAGGTAGCCACAAACTTTGGGTTCGGGTGGAGGAGGCGCTCTCACCATTTAGCCTTGCAGCCATGATGTGGGCCGCTCTCCTCTCTAAACTCCAGAAGGCATCCACCCCTTTCCTTACACAGCATTTCCTGGGAATATGGGACCCCATCTCAGGCAAATGCAGACTAGCAGGGCCCCTCACTCCCCTATTCGGTAATCCTGCCTTTGAACCAGGGATGCTCTCTAGCAGATTCCTTATTTGGGATGCCTCCTCAAAGGTTACACTGGGCCATATACTAAATCCAGGGGGGATCCCTTCCCTAGAAGATCTCAAAAGGGAGGAAAACGGTGGCCATGTTTCCTGGTTACTGTACAGACAGCTCAGGGCTTTTGTCACGGTGAACAACATTGCGGAGACCTCCCAACTCCAGGCAACAGAATTTGAGGCCCTAGACACACAAACGCCCCCCCCCCCGGACATGTAATAGCGAGTCTCTACGGGATGCTCAATAAAATGAGTCAGGTCTCCCCTCCCCCATTTATCTGTAAGTGGGAGAAGGAGCTAGGGATCTAGATTTCAGAAACAGACCTCGTCAAAATCTATTCCTTTACCCACAGTTTGTCCTCTGCTTGTGCCAACCAGGAACGGAACTACAAGGTTCTTTCCAGATGGTATAGATGACCAGTGGAAATTAATAGGTTCGCACCATCCCAATCAGATAGATGTTGGAGGTGTTTGTCAGCGAAAGGGAACATGACCCATGTTTGGTGGGGATGCCCAGCAGTCAAGGCTTTGTGGGATCGCATTCTAGCCATTTACTACCATATCTCGGGGATTAAGATAGCCAACACACCTCAGATTGCCCTCCTATCGCTCTTGCCCAGCTCTTTGTCTGCCCTTAAGAAAGGAGTTCTGCGACACTTTCTAGCAGCTATGAGAGCAATAGTCCCCAGACACTGGAAGTCACAGGTGGTGCCCATGCTGATGGAGTGGGTTCAAGAGCTTGAGTGGATCCGTCATATGGAGGAGTTGTCGTCAAACATGAAAGGGACCCAAGAACTTTTTATAGAGTCTTGGTCCGGTTGGATCACGTTCCGGGACTCCCATCTCCCATCCTGGCTCTGACCGGATAATTTAAGCTATGCTCACTATTTAGGCATTTGACTCCTGCAAGGGTATTCTCTGGGCACTGTTATCTGGGGCGAATGCTGGGGAAATAGGTAGCCCCAATCTTCCCCTTGTACTTACCTGTCCTCCGACCCCCCCCCCCCTCCCTTCCTGGTCCTTCACCTGGTCCTCTGCTTCAGGGTGCCAATTTGCACACATTTAAACTTGTCCCCCGGCTCACGATCAGTTGATAAGGGCCCTCTTCGTGCAGCACCCAAGCAGAACAGGGAAATCCGTCCCCACAGGGTGCAGGAAGCCCTGTGCGTCTGACTTCGGCCAACTCAGGGACCCCGTAGGGGACAAATACAGTTAATCAGGACTTAAGGTTTGAAGTCGCAGTTTTGTGATTAAATGTACTAAGTGATGTAATGACTGTGCTCTCCCCTCCTTCCCCTTCCCCTTCTATTCTGTAGCCAACCTCCTCCCTCCCTTCACCTGTTTGTATTTTTGTTCTTTTTGAAAACCAATAAAACTGATTATACCAAAAGGTAAAAAACCCCAATTAACTTGGAACAATCACCATAAAGAGGCAACCAAGAATAACGATAACAAGGGTGGGTTGAAGCAGGCCGTGCCATGCAAGAACAAAAACAATTCTACATGTGAGTACTCACAGAATTGTATTTTTCTTTATTGCATGGCACGGCCTGCTTCAGTATTCATAACAGTTGGGGACATCCAAAAGAGGTGGACGCACATGAGAAACACCCTGGAAAAAGGTTTTAACCAGCCGGTGATTGGCAAAGGATCTTTGGAAAAAATTGCCAGAGCTGAAACATGGCCTTTGAGGGTACTAAGTTGAAGGCCCAAATCCAAACCATGTTGCAAGAATTACAGAATCCTGGGAATAGAAAACACCTGACAGGGAAGAGACTCACACCAGGCAATGTAAGCATGCCAGACCCTGTAATAGATAAAAGATGAGGACCTCTTCCTAGCCCTAATCATAGTATCAACAACAGAGGCAGGCAACCCCTTTTCCATCAAGATGGAGGTTTCAGCAGCCAAGCCGTTAAAGCCAGCGTTTGTAAGTTGTGATGGCGTAGCTGCCCCTGAGTGAGAAGATCTGGATCCTTGGGCAAGACGTACCGATCTACTGACAACTGCACGACATCTGCGAACCACACTCTCCTTGGCCAACAGGGGGCCACCAGGATGGCTGGTACCCCCTCCTGGGCTATCTTGCGCAAAACCCTGCCCAGTAGAGGAAATGGAGGGAACACATAGAGAAGCCGAAACTCCGTCCAAGGCATTACCAGGGCATCCGTGGCGAAGGCCAGAGGATCCTGTGACAGGGAGACAAATCTGGGAAGTTTGTGATTGTGACAGGACGCAAACATGTCCACATCCGGCAGACCCCAGCGGTGCACAGGGAGAGAAACACCTGGTTGTTGAGGGACCATTCCCCTAGACGAGACGTCCCCCTGCTCAGGGAGTCCGCCACATGGTTCTCCACCCCCCGGAATGTAGACCGCTGAGATGCAGGGAACTTTCTGTTCCGCCCAATACAGAATCAGGGACACTTCCTTGAAGGCTCGCTTGCTCCGAGTTCCTCCCTGATGATTGATGTAGGCAACCGCCGCCTGGTTGTCTGAACAGCCCGACCCGAAAGGTGTGTGGTTCCTTGAGTCCAGCCAGCATGAGAGGGACTGTCTGGCCAGAGGAGACAGGGCAAATTCCTGATCCAGGGACACAGGGTCCCGATCCCAAACTGACAAGAGGTGCAACTGAAGAGGTCTCATGTGAAACTGAGCAAAGGGGACGGCCTCGAAGCAGAACACCATCAGGCCCACCAACTGCATCCCCTGACAGATGGAGGGATGAGGACACGAGAGCAGAGCCCGTGCCTGCTTCTGAAGATCCTCCACCTTCTGCTGAGGAAGGAACACCTTGACCTGAGAGGTATCCAGAGTCATGCCCAGAAAGGACCTCACCAAGGGCGGGGACAGTGAAGACTTGGGATCGTTGATCACCCAGCCGAAGGACTCCAGAGTGGAGGTCACCCCCTGGGTGTCCTGCTTGGCCTGAGGAAAGGACTGAGCCACAATCAGGATGTTGTCCTGGTAAGGAAGGATGCGAATGCCCTGGTTCCGTAGCAGAGCCATCACTCCTGCCAGCACATTGGTGAACACTCGAGGCGCTGAGGTGATACCGAAAGGAAGGGCCACAAACTGGTAATGCTGATCCTCCAGTGCGAACATCAGAAATCTCTGACGACCTGGGAAGATTTGAATAGTACCCCTGACCCTGTTCTTGATGGGACACCGGACAAATGACCTCTGACTCTAGCATTGAAACGCCAGAAGCAACCCTTGAGCTGACAGGGGGTTTAAAGACATCCGGGATCTGATGAATCTTGGGGGTGGCCAGGCTGCAAACTCTATCTTGTAACTGGAGGACACCACCTCCTGAATCCACCGGTCTGAGACATGAAGCCTCCAGACGTGATCAAAGAGCCGAAGCCGTCCCCCCACCCAAATGGGTGAGGACGCCCCCTCAAGCCTGAGGGGCCTTGGGAGAGGGTTTGAGCTAGGAACCCCAGGAGAGACCGAAACGACCACGGGATCTGCCACGGCCCCAAGAATCCCTGCGGCTACCTGAGAAGAGGGAGCCACAACCTCCTCTGGGAGTACGAAGGGAAGGGAGGGAGACGGAGGTCCCCCGAAAGGGCCGGGACTACCTCCTGCACTGAGGCAGTCTGCCATCCTTGGCTAGAACATCAAGACGCTCCCCAAAGAGCCGTAGCCCCACAAAGGGGAGTCCAGTGAGAGTTTTCTTACCAGCGGCGTCAGCTGCCCACTGACGCAACCAAACAGAGCGGCGCATAGCCACCAAAAGCGCAGAGGCCCTACTGCCCAGCCTCACAGCATCATCCATAGCAGTAAGGATAAAGGCCTCAAAATCAGAGCAAAGCAAGAGAGTCCTATACTCCTCCCCCCTGCTACCAGCCTTAGCGCCATCAAGGAGACGCTTGAGCAGTTTCTTAAGGGCAATAGCTGCAATCCCTTGGGCACAGCAGGCAGCCTGTTAGGACGTTCCCACTCCTTAAGCACCATAGTGGAGAAATGTCCCTGCTTTCTCTTAGCCACCTCAGGAGTAGCAATGTGCAAAATTTCAAAAATGTGTGACAGCAGATTATCAGTGTCCTCAGGGTACCATGAATCCTCCCCGGAAGCAGACCCAGGGTCACTATCACAACCCTGCTGGTCCCCGGAGGAGTCAGAGTCCTGGAACAGTTCCCCTTCCTCTAGGGAATAACGTCCACCAGTGGCATCAAATTCCTCATACTCCTCTGTAGAGCAGGAGGGTGTGGAAGTCAGGTGCCGCTTCTTGCCAGAGGCCTTCCTAAGAACAGTCCTGGCAAGCTGCCTCTCAATGCTGGCCACCCGCAGAGCCAAATCAGAATGTGACTCCCTGATAATATCCCTCTCACTGGGGCCCAATTGCAGGAGAGGGGGAGTAGGTGACGCCGAGGGTGGCGCAGAGCTGAGAAGCGAAGCAGGCAACCCAGCTTGGAGCGCAAGGACACTTTGGGCGCATGACACGCACACCGTGACACTGTTACTCACAGGGGATACCCCACACATGGAACACAGCCGGGATTGCCCCGAAGGACCCCCCCAAGCACGCTATCCCCAGAAGCCTCCATATGGTGATTAACACAGGCGCAATAGGCCAGTGTTGGGTAAAGGCTAATACAAAAGCCACCCGGGATGCCCTCCCACGGGATGCCCCCAGAAGTCAGTAAAAGGGGGGATGAGGGGGAGGAAGGAGTAGAGCCGGGAGAACCACAACTCACTGGTATCCCGCCTGAAAGACATAAGTGAAAAACGACACATGAGTATCCCACAGCACATGCCCCACACTACCAATAAAACCCCCCCCAAGGTGGACTCACGGACCAAGGACACCGCGGGGACACCAAGCCACAGACCGCTGGATGAAGCGACACACCGGAGGATACAGCGCTGCAGCCAGGAAGGGAGAAATCCAGACGCGCAGCTAATCCAAAATGGCGCCGGCAGAGGTACCTCGAGGGGCGGGCTGCAGGGGGACGACACGATACACGTCATCCCCCGGCCCCGCCCTCCCCGAAGAGCGCGAAACCCACGCCCACGTGACCCCGACCAAGCAAAAACGCCACAGGTTATAGCTCCATCCGCCGCGGAGCGCAGTACAAAGCGGCGGCTAAAAAACACCAAAAACACACTGTAAACAGCAAAATACACCAACACTAACACCACTCGCCGCTACCACCCGCCCCCCCCAAAACACTCACCCCCTCAGAAGCCAGGACAGTAACTCCGCATCCCTAGTAGGCTCACCATAAAGCCTATGGCCGGCTACCCTTTGTTGTACAGGGTCTGCGGCTTGGAGCAGCGCTCCTGGAGCACTTGATCCTAGTGCTCTTCTACCCTCACCCGATCTGTCAGCCAAGGCTGGGAGGCAGAGAGGGTCCAGAAATGGGTGGAAATAGACTTGCAGGGTTGCAGGCTTGGTTGCCCCGCTCACCTGCACAATATAGAGAGCCATCTTCTATCTTCGCAGTTACACTGCAGAGGAAACACTGGGAACTCTATGGTTGATCCTGGAAACTCTTTCTGCAGTGGCGGAATAACCCAACTGTTATGAATAGTGAAGCAGGCCGTGCCATGCAATAAAGAAAATACTTCCTGTATCCTCCCTTATACCCTAATAAATTGTAAGCTTTTCTCCTTTTGTATTCTCTCATATAAGTTTAGGGGGGGAGGAGGATTGGAACCTTTTGAGGGTCCAATAGTCCTAAATGGAGTAGTTTGTGGGACTTATCTTGATCTGTGATAGAAAATCTGACCGCGTAGCTTTTTAGGTGCATTTATTCATCACAATTTATCTCCATAACTATACATCAATATGTACACATATTTTACCATCATATGTTTACCTATTACAATACAAAGATTTTCCACATATTCCTAGTGGTACAGTACAAACTTAATTCACATATTTACAGTACAAACTTAATTCACATATTTACAATACTACTGGCGCAAGAGTGTCAGTTATTGGCATAACAGCTCTATACTCGTTTCTAGCAATGTTTGCTGCGCCGTAGTTTAGTAGTTAACCAAGTTCATTGCATCTGTTTTTATCATGCAGGAGCAAACGTTTAACGTTTCGCTGGTTCTCCAGCTTCCTCAGTGCAAAGTATTATCTAATATTAACAAACAATGAGATCATGATCAATAATAGTGCAATATATACATATATACTCCAATGAACATTGTTCTGGGTGTACTTACTGCCCAGATGCCTTGGTAAGTGGGGGCAACGCTGCCTCTCTTAGGGTAAGACGCCTATAAGGGGAATGAGTTTTATTAGTGCTGTAGTACAGGCCGTTATATGTCTCTGCTGTCTTAATAACCAGAAGATATTAATGTACCTTGGTGGCGTGTTCTTAGTTGATAGGGTTGGTGATCGGTGGGCTCATTGTATTTGGAGCCGCCTCATGCCTATGTATATGACCAAGGAGGGGATGTAATTAGAGACTGGCTGTATTGTAATCCAGTGTAAAAGTAGCTAAACAGCTAGGCGCTTACCTGGTATGGGTTACGTTAAGCTGCAGGATCCCCTCAGTGTTCCCAGGGTGGGGGTCCTTGGTGCGCCAGTTGTTGGGGGGAGTTTCAAATATTGGTGGTGTCCCCTGCTTTTCGTATGGTATCCTCGCTCCTTCCGGAGTCTGTGTGTGTGCTGGCTGCCTTGGGGCCGCAACTTCCGGATTTTAAGGCGGTTGTCCCGCCCACTGTCCGTGCTCTGCCTCTGATAGGCAGGCAGGAGATGACGCTAGACGCGAGATTCGCGCGTGCGCATCTCCTCTAGTGCGGCCCCCGCAGCTACTATATCCCCATACCGATCTGCGTCATTTTGGGTGTGTTTGTAGTGTGTATAGGTATTGGACTACAGTGTCCCCTGTCCGGGCCGCGCCATTTTGGGTGCGTCTAATGTATGTGTGCGGGGCTACAGTGTCCCCTGATCGGGCCTCGCCATTTTGTGTGCGGTTTTTTGTTGTGTGTATGGTGGGACGCTATATGCGTCCTGTGTATGAGCTTGTAGGGCGTCTTTTTAAAGGGGCAAACCTGGTAGTCTGTGCACCCAGTCAATGTTCACAGAGTCAGGGTTATTGAAAAATAATAACAAACATGTGCTTAAAACAAGTTGTAGTGATGATAGTGATTTCGTTCTTAGTAAATAATGCAGTAAACAGTTATATTCAAACAACACTATTACTTATTATTTACAGGGAAAGGTAAAAGGTGGAGGTGAAAAGGTCCTATTTGTATGTATTTTTACTTCATATGGTGAAGAGAGAGAGGGGGATAAGAAGAGTGTGTAAGGGAGGCACTATGTGGTCGATTGAGGTGTGCTGGGTTATAACTGCTTCAGGCTTTTAGAAAAGGGACAAAGCTTACTGTATCATTAAGGCCTGGATGTATCGTGGCCTTGAGTTTGATGATCCATTTTGTTTCTAATTGTAGGGTGGTTCTTCGGATGTCCCCGCCTCTTGGATGGGCATGTATCCTATCTAGTACTTGAAATGATGTCCCTTTTGGGGAACCTTCATGGTATCTAGAAAAATGGCGGCCTATTGGGGTTAACAGATTCTTGTTCTTAATGTCTCTGATATGTTCATACATCCGTGTTTTAAGTTTTCTATTAGTTTTACCTATATAATAACAAGGACATGTACATGTTAGTACATATATGATGTCTGTGGTGTTGCAGTTACTGAAGTGCTTCTGTTTAACTTTGATGCCTGTGGGTAAGGAAATTTCCTGGCTGGGTTTAACATATTGGCACATGGTGCAACCTTCGCATCTGTATGTTCCTATCACTTTGCAGCACTTCTTTTGTTCCGCCTCATCCTTGTAGTGACTGTTTACTAGGCAATCTCTCAGTGCCCTGTTTTTTCTATATGTTATCCTAGGTTTGTCTGGTATCAGGCAACCCACTAGAGGGTCCCTTTTTAATATGTACCAATGTTTTTGTAGTAATTGTTTCACCTGTGCCTGTTGGGCATTATATGTAAGTATTAGAGGTGCAAACTCAAGTTCTTCCTTTTTCTTTGGTTTCTGGTTTAAGATCTGTATCCTATCTTTTTCCAGTGTTTTATGATATGCTCTTTTTAGTACTCTATTTGAGTAGCCTCTCTGTTTTAGTCTTAGTCTGATCCCATCTGCGGCCCTCTTAAAGTCTTCGTCCGTTGTGCAGTTCCTTTTGGCTCTGAGGTACTCTCCATAGGGGATGCTATCTTTTAATGATCTAGGGTGGGAGCTAGTTGCTCTTAAAATATTGTTGGCCGCTGTCTCTTTACGGTAAAAATCTGTTGTTATGTTACCATTTGTGTCTATCCCTATGCGGAGGTCAAGGAAGTTAATGGATGTCGTACTGTGTTCTAACGTGAATTTTAGGTTATAGTTGTTAATGTTAAGTTCTCCCACAAACTCCTCTATTTGGTCACCTGATCCCTCCCAGATGATAAGAATATCATCGATATATCGGTACCAGGCTGACACTTTCGTCATATAGTGATTGTTTGATTCCTTTGCCCAGGTTTCTTTCTCCCACCATCCCAGGTAAAGATTAGCAAATGACGGAGCACAGACCGTGCCCATTGCTGTGCCTTGTAGTTGTCTGTACATTTGTTTGTTGAAAGTGAAAGTGTTATGTGTCAAAATGAAGTGTAGTAGTTGTAGCAGGAATTGATTGTGGTCATGTTCTGAGATATTCAGTTGATTAAGGTAGTGTTCTACGGCTTGCAGACCCTTTGTGTGCGGTATGCTCGAATATAGGGCTTCCACATCCAGTGTTACCAATCTAGAGTGTGGCGGGACTGTGACCCCTTGTAGTATATTGAGGAGATGAGGTGTGTCTCTCACGTAGGATGTGAGGGATTCTACAAATGGTCTCAAATGTGTGTCCACATATTGACTCGCTTTGCTGGTAAGGGAGCCTATTCCTGCCACTATTGGGCGGCCAGGTGGGTTATGTGTGGACTTGTGGATCTTCGGTAAGGCGTAAAATGTTTGGACTACTGGGTTGTCCACTTTTAGGTATTCCCATGTCTCTTTTGGGATTACCTTGTGATTGTAGGTATGATTAATTAAAGAATCGTATTCTTCTTTATCTTTGGTGAGCGTAGGTGGAGGTGTTTTTCTATACCAGTCTCTGTTTTTCAAAATGTTGTAGCACATTTCTTCATATTGTCTCTTACTCATGATTACTGTGTTGCCCCCCTTGTCTGCTGATTTTATCTCAATTTCCCTGTTCTCCTCAAGTTCCTTAAGTGCCCTCATTTGTCCTGGGGTGATATTTTTAGGTCGAATGCCTGCCGTATTCAATTTTTCAATCTCTTGTGTTAGGATGTTGACGAAAGTTTTAACGCTTGAATTTGCGTTCAGGGAGGGAAAATATGTTGAGGCTTTTCTAAATGTTTGGTTCTTACTTTTTACAGTGTTTTCTATACTGTCCCCCTGGTCCTGTGTGGTTTGTAGGGATTCTAATATTCTGAGGGTTTCATGATCTCCTTGTGTGAGGACTGTTTCATTTTGTGTTCGTTCTTCCATGTTTTGGTACTGTTGTCTGAGTATAATTTTTCTAGCATAGAGATGAATATCCTTAATAGCTTCAAATTTGTTGATGTTCTGATCTGGGCAAAAATTGAGTCCTAAGGATAAGACTTCTTTCTGTGGTTCTGTTAGGTGTATTGCTGCCAAGTTGATAATGTTAATGCTCTCTTTTACGGCCCCTGTCTGACTCGCGTTTATTCTATTCATGTTGTTAGTGGGGGGATGTCTCCTGCTGGGGGTGGTTACTGTGGTCATGGTCTGTCTGTGTTTGTGTTTCCTAAAAAACCCACCCCTCCCTCTGATTGGTTCCCTCTGTTGGTTTCTGGGCCCTGTGTTGGCTTACTCTTTTGACCGTATGTGTTTGACCTTAGTGTATAGTCCTCTCTCTGTTTTTGATTCCTGTTTGTTCTCCCTCTTTGGTGTCTTGAAAAAAGTCTATAGTTTTTGCGTGGGGCTTCCCCTGTTAGTGAACTTTCTGAGGAGGAGGAGGAGAGATGGGAGGAATATGGGTCTAGCCTGTCTTCCTGATTACGCGGTGCGCCTGTTCTCCATCTATAGGCCCTCTGCTCCTGATACGCTTTAATGTCTCTGGCTAACTTATTGTTTTTGTACTCCCAGACTTCCTTTATCAGGGTTTCTATTTTCTTCTTGATCTTAAGGTTGTTTTCCTCAAACTTGTTCCAGGTGCTGTGTTGATTTAATTCTGTGCACAGTGTTTGGTATTGTTGTTCCACTCTTTTTAGTGACTCTTCTTGCTGTTCTATCAGGAGTGTGAGCATATTAAGGGAGCAGGTTTGTAAGTTGCTTTCCCATTTCCTTTTGAACTCCGAATCTATGTCACCAACTTGTGGGAATATTTTAATCCTTAGTCCCAAGGGGATTATTCCTTCTGTAAGGTATCTTTTCAGATATACTATATTCCAGTGTATTTTCGTTTTTTTCCTCAGAGTTCTTTCCAGGGCGTTAAATTTTCCTAAAATGTCCCCACTATCTGTGTTTTCTGATTGGTCTGTGGTGGCCGTTTGTGAAAACTCGCTGAAAAGTTGGTCCCACTCTAGGCCCGAGAGCTGAGTCATATCCCTGTCTCTCTTTTATTCTCTTCTTTTCTTTTTATAGTTGTGTGTATTTTGGACCGTAAATTATTGTTTCTGGATCTAGGTTCCTGGGCTTGACCCAACCTATTGGAAACTTAGTTCTTGGGGGGGGAAAGTGGGGTGTGATGGTCCCACCTTCCGATGAAGACCTGGATCCTACTTGGTAGAGGTCGTCCCTACTCCTTTAGTCTATCTAAGTTTAGGGGGGGAGGAGGATTGGAACCTTTTGAGGGTCCAATAGTCCTAAATGGAGTAGTTTGTGGGACTTATCTTGATCTGTGATAGAAAATCTGACCGCGTAGCTTTTTAGGTGCATTTATTCATCACAATTTATCTCCATAACTATACATCAATATGTACACATATTTTACCATCATATGTTTACCTATTACAATACAAAGATTTTCCACATATTCCTAGTGGTACAGTACAAACTTAATTCACATATTTACAGTACAAACTTAATTCACATATTTACAATACTACTGGCGCAAGAGTGTCAGTTATTGGCATAACAGCTCTATACTCGTTTCTAGCAATGTTTGCTGCGCCGTAGTTTAGTAGTTAACCAAGTTCATTGCATCTGTTTTTATCATGCAGGAGCAAACGTTTAACGTTTCGCTGGTTCTCCAGCTTCCTCAGTGCAAAGTATTATCTAATATTAACAAACAATGAGATCATGATCAATAATAGTGCAATATATACATATATACTCCAATGAACATTGTTCTGGGTGTACTTACTGCCCAGATGCCTTGGTAAGTGGGGGCAACGCTGCCTCTCTTAGGGTAAGACGCCTATAAGGGGAATGAGTTTTATTAGTGCTGTAGTACAGGCCGTTATATGTCTCTGCTGTCTTAATAACCAGAAGATATTAATGTACCTTGGTGGCGTGTTCTTAGTTGATAGGGTTGGTGATCGGTGGGCTCATTGTATTTGGAGCCGCCTCATGCCTATGTATATGACCAAGGAGGGGATGTAATTAGAGACTGGCTGTATTGTAATCCAGTGTAAAAGTAGCTAAACAGCTAGGCGCTTACCTGGTATGGGTTACGTTAAGCTGCAGGATCCCCTCAGTGTTCCCAGGGTGGGGGTCCTTGGTGCGCCAGTTGTTGGGGGGAGTTTCAAATATTGGTGGTGTCCCCTGCTTTTCGTATGGTATCCTCGCTCCTTCCGGAGTCTGTGTGTGTGCTGGCTGCCTTGGGGCCGCAACTTCCGGATTTTAAGGCGGTTGTCCCGCCCACTGTCCGTGCTCTGCCTCTGATAGGCAGGCAGGAGATGACGCTAGACGCGAGATTCGCGCGTGCGCATCTCCTCTAGTGCGGCCCCCACAGCTACTATATCCCCATACCGATCTGCGTCATTTTGGGTGTGTTTGTAGTGTGTATAGGTATTGGACTACAGTGTCCCCTGTCCGGGCCGCGCCATTTTGGGTGCGTCTAATGTATGTGTGCGGGGCTACAGTGTCCCCTGATCGGGCCTCGCCATTTTGTGTGCGGTTTTTTGTTGTGTGTATGGTGGGACGCTATATGCGTCCTGTGTATGAGCTTGTAGGGCGTCTTTTTAAAGGGGCAAACCTGGTAGTCTGTGCACCCAGTCAATGTTCACAGAGTCAGGGTTATTGAAAAATAATAACAAACATGTGCTTAAAACAAGTTGTAGTGATGATAGTGATTTCGTTCTTAGTAAATAATGCAGTAAACAGTTATATTCAAACAACACTATTACTTATTATTTACAGGGAAAGGTAAAAGGTGGAGGTGAAAAGGTCCTATTTGTATGTATTTTTACTTCATATGGTGAAGAGAGAGAGGGGGATAAGAAGAGTGTGTAAGGGAGGCACTATGTGGTCGATTGAGGTGTGCTGGGTTATAACTGCTTCAGGCTTTTAGAAAAGGGACAAAGCTTACTGTATCATTAAGGCCTGGATGTATCGTGGCCTTGAGTTTGATGATCCATTTTGTTTCTAATTGTAGGGTGGTTCTTCGGATGTCCCCGCCTCTTGGATGGGCATGTATCCTATCTAGTACTTGAAATGATGTCCCTTTTGGGGAACCTTCATGGTATCTAGAAAAATGGCGGCCTACTGGGGTTAACAGATTCTTGTTCTTAATGTCTCTGATATGTTCATACATCCGTGTTTTAAGTTTTCTATTAGTTTTACCTATATAATAACAAGGACATGTACATGTTAGTACATATATGATGTCTGTGGTGTTGCAGTTACTGAAGTGCTTCTGTTTAACTTTGATGCCTGTGGGTAAGGAAATTTCCTGGCTGGGTTTAACATATTGGCACATGGTGCAACCTTCGCATCTGTATGTTCCTATCACTTTGCAGCACTTCTTTTGTTCCGCCTCATCCTTGTAGTGACTGTTTACTAGGTAATCTCTCAGTGCCCTGTTTTTTCTATATGTTATCCTAGGTTTGTCTGGTATCAGGCAACCCACTAGAGGGTCCCTTTTTAATATGTACCAATGTTTTTGTAGTAATTGTTTCACCTGTGCCTGTTGGGCATTATATGTAAGTATTAGAGGTGCAAACTCAAGTTCTTCCTTTTTCTTTGGTTTCTGGTTTAAGATCTGTATCCTATCTTTTTCCAGTGTTTTATGATATGCTCTTTTTAGTACTCTATTTGAGTAGCCTCTCTGTTTTAGTCTTAGTCTGATCCCATCTGCGGCCCTCTTAAAGTCTTCGTCCGTTGTGCAGTTCCTTTTGGCTCTGAGGTACTCTCCATAGGGGATGCTATCTTTTAATGATCTAGGGTGGGAGCTAGTTGCTCTTAAAATATTGTTGGCCGCTGTCTCTTTACGGTAAAAATCTGTTGTTATGTTACCATTTGTGTCTATCCCTATGCGGAGGTCAAGGAAGTTAATGGATGTCGTACTGTGTTCTAACGTGAATTTTAGGTTATAGTTGTTAATGTTAAGTTCTCCCACAAACTCCTCTATTTGGTCACCTGATCCCTCCCAGATGATAAGAATATCATCGATATATTGGTACCAGGCTGACACTTTCGTCATATAGTGATTGTTTGATTCCTTTGCCCAGGTTTCTTTCTCCCACCATCCCAGGTAAAGATTAGCAAATGACGGAGCACAGACCGTGCCCATTGCTGTGCCTTGTAGTTGTCTGTACATTTGTTTGTTGAAAGTGAAAGTGTTATGTGTCAAAATGAAGTGTAGTAGTTGTAGCAGGAATTGATTGTGGTCATGTTCTGAGATATTCAGTTGATTAAGGTAGTGTTCTACGGCTTGCAGACCCTTTGTGTGCGGTATGCTCGAATATAGGGCTTCCACATCCAGTGTTACCAATCTAGAGTGTGGCGGGACTGTGACCCCTTGTAGTATATTGAGGAGATGAGGTGTGTCTCTCACGTAGGATGTGAGGGATTCTACAAATGGTCTCAAATGTGTGTCCACATATTGACTCGCTTTGCTGGTAAGGGAGCCTATTCCTGCCACTATTGGGCGGCCAGGTGGGTTATGTGTGGACTTGTGGATCTTCGGTAAGGCGTAAAATGTTTGGACTACTGGGTTGTCCACTTTTAGGTATTCCCATGTCTCTTTTGGGATTACCTTGTGATTGTAGGTATGATTAATTAAAGAATCGTATTCTTCTTTATCTTTGGTGAGCGTAGGTGGAGGTGTTTTTCTATACCAGTCTCTGTTTTTCAAAATGTTGTAGCACATTTCTTCATATTGTCTCTTACTCATGATTACTGTGTTGCCCCCCTTGTCTGCTGATTTTATCTCAATTTCCCTGTTCTCCTCAAGTTCCTTAAGTGCCCTCATTTGTCCTGGGGTGATATTTTTAGGTCGAATGCCTGCCGTATTCAATTTTTCAATCTCTTGTGTTAGGATGTTGACGAAAGTTTTAACGCTTGAATTTGCGTTCAGGGAGGGAAAATATGTTGAGGCTTTTCTAAATGTTTGGTTCTTACTTTTTACAGTGTTTTCTATACTGTCCCCCTGGTCCTGTGTGGTTTGTAGGGATTCTAATATTCTGAGGGTTTCATGATCTCCTTGTGTGAGGACTGTTTCATTTTGTGTTCGTTCTTCCATGTTTTGGTACTGTTGTCTGAGTATAATTTTTCTAGCATAGAGATGAATATCCTTAATAGCTTCAAATTTGTTGATGTTCTGATCTGGGCAAAAATTGAGTCCTAAGGATAAGACTTCTTTCTGTGGTTCTGTTAGGTGTATTGCTGCCAAGTTGATAATGTTAATTGTCACGGCCACCTCCTTACCTGACCTTCGTTCCCCCGCCGACTCCTCTCGGCGGGCTGCACGTCCGTTGCAGCCGGCGGCGGGTCGGCGTCGCTCCTGCCCGCCCGCCGCTCGGCTGTCACGAGCAGCCGCTCAGGCGGCTTCCGGCCCTGCAGCGTCGGGAGCGGCCGCGCCGCTCTCTGTGCGGCGCGCTCCCGGCGCGCGTCCCCACACGCGCGCGCGTGCGCGCCTTCTCTCTGTCTATGCCCTCCGGCGGCGCTGCGCACAGCGCACCCGCCGGAGGTGATTGTATTGAGCCCTGGCCAATAAAGGGCATGCGCCCAAACAGTCGCCTCCTTACATCTAGTTGGGCCAATGAGCCCTTACTATTCAATACTTGTGCCCTATCACAGTCTCCCTATTCAAACTGGGCAATCAGCCCGGAGATCCCAGTTTCCCCAATCCTTGCACTCCTCCCCTCAGCCTATCCAGTCAGCTCCCTTCCTATATAGGTGTATACCCTGCAGTTGATCATTGCCCGTTATAGCGTGCTACTGGGTGTGATTTGGATTGCTCTTCTCCTTGTGATTTTGCCTTGTTCTCGACCATCCCTGATTGCCGCCTGGACCGACCTTGCTTGCCCCTTGACTACGATTCTGCCTGCTCCTTTGTACCGCGAACTTCTGACCTCCCGTTGTGACCCTTGGCTTGCCCCTGACCATTCTTCCGTCTAACCCTTCTGTACCGTGCCACCTCGGATTGACCACCCGTGTATGACCCCTGTCCGTTTTCGCTACTCAGTCTTGTCCTTGGATTCATCTACCTTCCCCTGCATAAATCAGCATCCTTTGTGCTAATAAGACCTGGGGGCAACCGTGTCCGGTGAGGCGTGTCTAGCGTCCCGGCAAACGGGGGCTTACTATAGGTGAAGAAAGCAGCGGAGATTGGGGGTTGCTGGTTTATTGGAAGGTGGGTGTCTCCGGGACTTGACATTATAACGGGCCCCAAAAAGAAGAATATCTTCTAGATGGAAGAATTGATCCAACAGGTTCAAGCTATGGCCACTGCCATTAATCAGCTGGCTCAACGAGTGGCCGCGCAAGAGAATCGTCAGATACCTGCGCCAACGGATCCTTCTCCGACCGTCGAGCCCAAGATCCCTCTCCCCGAGAAATTTTTGGGGGATCGGGCGAAGTTTTCTAACTTTAAGAATTCTTGCGAACTCTACTTCCGCCTTCGACCCCACGCATCTGGATCCGAAGCGCAACGCGTTGGGCTAGTCATTTCACTCCTCCAGGGCGACCCACAGACCTGGGCGTTTGGTCTAGCTCCGTCTGATGAAGCCTTGCAGTCGGTCTCTTCTTTTTTTTTCGGCCATGGAACTACTGTATGCTGACCCAGATCGGGCCGCGACGGCGGATTCTAAATTGCGGAACCTGAGACAGGCCAAACGTTCTGCTGAAGAATATAGCGCAGAATTTCGGCGGTGGGCTATAGATTCCCAGTGGAACGATCCGGCTTTATGTAGCCAATTTAGAATTGGGCTCTCCGATAACGTCAAGGACATCCTGGTGAACTATCCTTTGCCTAAAAACTTAGATGAATATATGCAGCTGGCCATCAGGGTGGATCGACGTCTTCGAGAAAGGCGCCAGGAAAGAGGCAAGGACCAACCTTGGGGGTCCTCGCGTCAAGAGTCAAGCTTTAAGGGGGCAGCCGTTTCCTCTCCTTCCGTGTCGCATGAGGAACCGGTGCAGCTTGGCGTTACCCACCTCTCTCAGGCGGAGAAGGTTCGACGCAGATCCCAAGGCCTCTGCCTCTACTGTGGTAATCCGGGTCATTTTGCCAAGACCTGCCCAAACAAGGCTCCGGTGGCGGGAAACTTCAACGCCTAGATCTTGCAGAGGGACCTCTTCTAGGCGATCAGGTATCGTTCCCTCCAGACAATCGTGTACTCTTACCTGTTACACTCTCTTGGGGTCCGTCCCGGACTATTGCCTCCGCCTTCATCGATAGTGGAGCGGCTGGCAATTTCCTGGATAGATCCTTAGCCATCACTCTAGGGATCCCGTTAATCCCATTAGAAAATTCCCTCCGGGTCCTGGCGGTCAACAATAAACCCATTGAGGGGGGGTTGGTCTCCCACAAGACCCCTTGGGTGAATTTAGTCGTAGGATCTGCCCACTCGGAAGAAATAGAATTTTTGATTATTGAAAGTCCCGTCTCCCCTATCGTTTTAGGATTTCCCTGGTTAAAAGTCCATAACCCCGTGATAGATTGGAGATCGGGGGATCTGGTGAAGTGGAGTCCTTCATGTCAAAGTCGTTGTTTTTCTATATCCCTTAGGACCACACCTATTGTCCTTGATGGGTTACCTCCAGTCTATGCAGATTGGGCAGACGTATTTTCAGAGAAATCCGCCGACATTCTTCCACCCCATAGGGCCTACGACTGTCCTATTGACTTACTCCCAGGTACTATGCCCCCTAGGGGGAAACTATATAATCTCACTAGATCCGAAGAGCAGGCCATGAAAGATTATATCACCGAAAATCTCCAGAAAGGGTTTATCCGTCCTTCCACCTCTCCTGCCGGTGCTGGGTTCTTCTTCGTCGAGAAGAAGGACGGCGGCTTACGCCCCTGTATAGATTATCGTGGGTTAAATAAGATTACTGTAAAAAATAGATATCCTCTACCATTAATCAATGACCTTTTTAATCAGGTCTCTGGGGCCCAGGTCTTCACTAAGTTAGACCTTCGAGGAGCATATAACCTTATTCGCATACGGCAGGGGGATGAATGGAAAACGGCCTTCAATGTAAAGGATGGGCATTATGAATACTTAGTGATGCCATTCGGGTTATGCAATGCTCCTGCAGTGTTTCAAGATTTTGTCAATGACATATTCCGTGATTTTTTGGGTCAGTTTCTCGTGGTCTATTTGGACGACATACTGATTTTTTCCCGCTCTCTGGTGGAGCACCGTCAACATGTCAAAGCGGTGTTGCAGAGATTGCGGGAAAATCGTCTGTATGCTAAAATCTCCAAATGTGTTTTTGAAATGTCTGAAATCCCGTTCCTAGGATTTATAATCTCCAAACGGGGATTGGTGATGGATCCTTCCAAGGTTTCTGCTATTTTGGAGTGGGAACAACCTAGAACCCTAAAGGCGCTTCAGAGATTTTTAGGATTTGCGAATTTTTACAGGCAGTTTATAAAGGGTTTCTCGTCCATTGTGAGTCCTTTAACAGATCTCACTCGTAAGGGCGCTTTTGTTGAGGAGTGGCCTCTCTCAGCTAAAAACGCCTTTCAAGTGTTAAAGGAGACTTTCACCTCCGCTCCCATTTTGATACATCCCGACACCCGGCTTCCATTTCTATTAGAGGTTGACGCCTCGGAACTGGGAGTAGGAGCTGTTCTTTCTCAGTATGCGGGCAATCCTGAGAAACTACATCCCTGTGCATTCTTTTCTCGGAAGTTTTTACCTGCTGAACGCAATTACGATGTTGGGAATAGGGAACTATTGGGTATTAAACTGGCCTTTGAAGAATGGCGCCACTGGCTAGAAGGTTCCCTACACCCCATCACGGTGTATACTGATCACAAGAATCTGGAGTATTTAGAGTCTGCCAAGAGACTCAACTCCCGTCAGGCGCGATGGGCACTCTTCTTTTCTCGATTTAATTTTATTATCACCTATAAGCCGGGGAAGAAGAATGCCAAAGCAGATGCCTTATCCCGTAATTTCGGGGATTGTAAGGACCAGAGTGGTCCTCCAGAATCGATTTTGCCTTTGGGTTGTGTTGTGGCTGCTCTTCTCCCTGACCTGTCTAGCTCGTTGGTACCATTTCAGGTTGATTCTCCTCCGGGTAAACCCTCTGATTGTTTATTTGTTCCGCCTCATTTGCGTCTGGCCGTTTTACAGGAACTACATGATGCCAAGTCGGCTGGTCACTTAGGTGTTCGTAAGACTTTAGCTATCGCCAAACGTCATGTCTGGTGGCCCACCATCCGACGCGATACTTCCGCCTTTGTCGAAGCATGTCCGGTATGTGCTCGTAGTAAGACCACTCATGGATCCCCTGCGGGACTATTAGTTCCCTTAGAAATCCCCGCTGAACCATGGTCGCACATATCCATGGATTTTATTGTTGATCTTCCTCCATCACAGGGGAATTCTGTAATTTGGGTGGTGGTGGATCGCTTCAGTAAAATGGCACACTTTATTCCTTTGATAAAACTTCCGTCGGCACCAGATTTAGTACAGCTATTCATTAAGCATGTTTTTCGCCTCCATGGTTTACCACAGAATATTGTTTCGGATCGAGGAGTTCAGTTTGTATCTCGTTTTTGGAAAGCTTTCTGCAATCGTTTAGGTATTAAAGTGTCGCTCTCTACCGCCTATCACCCGCAGTCTAATGGACAGACCGAACGGGTAAATCAATGTTTAGAACAATATCTACGCTGTTTCGTCTCCGATCGCCAAGAACAATGGGCGGAATTCATCGAATTTGCAGAATTCGCCTTTAACAATGCGCCGAGTGAATCTACTAGGTTTTCGCCTTTTTTTTGTAATTACGGCAGAAATCCTAAGGCATCATCTTTTTCTGGTCCTTCCTCCAACTTGCCGGCCTTGGAGGAATGGCTACGAGAAAGAACAAAGGTGTGGGCTGAGATACAGACTAACTTAAAGAAAGCCTCTAGAACTCATAAAATCTTTGCGGACCGACATAGGTCGCTAGAACCACCATTTCAGGTGGGTGATTTGGTCTGGGTCTCTACTAGAAATATTGCCCTTCGGCAACCCTCGTCCAAGCTAGGGCCTAAATTTATCGGTCCGTTTCCTATTATTGATAAACTAAGCGACGTTACCTTTAAGGTCAAGTTACCTTCATCCATGAGAATTCCGTCATCCTTTCATGTTTCTTTGTTAAAATCTGCCAAAAATATTCAGGTGTCGTCTCCTCCTCCGATCATAGTGGAAGATGGGCCTGAATATGAGATTAATAGAATACTCGACGCTCGGGTGCTTCATAACTCTTTACAGTATTTAATAGATTGGAGGGGTTTTGGTCCAGAGGAAAGGTGTTGGGTACCGGCCAAGGATGTCCATGCCAAAACCCTTATTAATAGGTTTCACCGTGAAAATCCGGATAAGCCTGGTAAGGGTCCAGAGGCCCCTCGTGAAGGGGGGGGTAGTGTCACGGCCACCTCCTTACCTGACGTTCGTTCCCCCGCCGACTCCTCTCGGCGGGCTGCACGTCCGTTGCAGCCGGCGGCGGGTCGGCGTCGCTCCTGCCCGCCCGCCGCTCGGCTGTCACGAGCAGCCGCTCAGGCGGCTTCCGGCCCTGCAGCGTCGGGAGCGGCCGCGCCGCTCTCTGTGCGCGTCCCCACACGCGCGCGCGTGCGCGCCTTCTCTCTGTCTATGCCCTCCGGCGGCGCTGCGCACAGCGCACCCGCCGGAGGTGATTGTATTGAGCCCTGGCCAATAAAGGGCATGCGCCCAAACAGTCGCCTCCTTACATCTAGTTGGGCCAATGAGCCCTTACTATTCAATACTTGTGCCCTATCACAGTCTCCCTATTCAAACTGGGCAATCAGCCCGGAGATCCCAGTTTCCCCAATCCTTGCACTCCTCCCCTCAGCCTATCCAGTCAGCTCCCTTCCTATATAGGTGTATACCCTGCAGTTGATCATTGCCCGTTATAGCGTGCTACTGGGTGTGATTTGGATTGCTCTTCTCCTTGTGATTTTGCCTTGTTCTCGACCATCCCTGATTGCCGCCTGGACCGACCTTGCTTGCCCCTTGACTACGATTCTGCCTGCTCCTTTGTACCGCGAACTTCTGACCTCCCGTTGTGACCCTTGGCTTGCCCCTGACCATTCTTCCGTCTAACCCTTCTGTACCGTGCCACCTCGGATTGACCACCCGTGTATGACCCCTGTCCGTTTTCGCTACTCAGTCTTGTCCTTGGATTCATCTACCTTCCCCTGCATAAATCAGCATCCTTTGTGCTAATAAGACCTGGGGGCAACCGTGTCCGGTGAGGCGTGTCTAGCGTCCCGGCAAACGTGGGCTTACTATAGGTGAAGAAAGCAGCGGAGATTGGGGGTTGCTGGTTTATTGGAAGGTGGGTGTCTCCGGGACTTGACATTAATGCTCTCTTTTACGGCCCCTGTCTGACTCGCGTTTATTCTATTCATGTTGTTAGTGGGGGGATGTCTCCTGCTGGGGGTGGTTACTGTGGTCATGGTCTGTCTGTGTTTGTGTTTCCTAAAAAACCCACCCCTCCCTCTGATTGGTTCCCTCTGTTGGTTTCTGGGCCCTGTGTTGGCTTACTCTTTTGACCGTATGTGTTTGACCTTAGTGTATAGTCCTCTCTCTGTTTTTGATTCCTGTTTGTTCTCCCTCTTTGGTGTCTTGAAAAAAGTCTATAGTTTTTGCGTGGGGCTTCCCCTGTTAGTGAACTTTCTGAGGAGGAGGAGGAGAGATGGGAGGAATATGGGTCTAGCCTGTCTTCCTGATTACGCGGTGCGCCTGTTCTCCATCTATAGGCCCTCTGCTCCTGATACGCTTTAATGTCTCTGGCTAACTTATTGTTTTTGTACTCCCAGACGTCCTTTATCAGGGTTTCTATTTTCTTCTTGATCTTAAGGTTGTTTTCCTCAAACTTGTTCCAGGTGCTGTGTTGATTTAATTCTGTGCACAGTGTTTGGTATTGTTGTTCCACTCTTTTTAGTGACTCTTCTTGCTGTTCTATCAGGAGTGTGAGCATATTAAGGGAGCAGGTTTGTAAGTTGCTTTCCCATTTCCTTTTGAACTCCGAATCTATGTCACCAACTTGTGGGAATATTTTAATCCTTAGTCCCAAGGGGATTATTCCTTCTGTAAGGTATCTTTTCAGATATACTATATTCCAGTGTATTTTCGTTTTTTTCCTCAGAGTTCTTTCCAGGGCGTTAAATTTTCCTAAAATGTCCCCACTATCTGTGTTTTCTGATTGGTCTGTGGTGGCCGTTTGTGAAAACTCGCTGAAAAGTTGGTCCCACTCTAGGCCCGAGAGCTGAGTCATATCCCTGTCTCTCTTTTATTCTCTTCTTTTCTTTTTATAGTTGTGTGTATTTTGGACCGTAAATTATTGTTTCTGGATCTAGGTTCCTGGGCTTGACCCAACCTATTGGAAACTTAGTTCTTGGGGGGGGAAAAGTGGGGTGTGATGGTCCCACCTTCCGATGAAGACCTGGATCCTACTTGGTAGAGGTCGTCCCTACTCCTTTAGTCTATCTAAGTTTAGGGGGGGAGGAGGATTGGAACCTTTTGAGGGTCCAATAGTCCTAAATGGAGTAGTTTGTGGGACTTATCTTGATCTGTGATAGAAAATCTGACCGCGTAGCTTTTTAGGTGCATTTATTCATCACAATTTATCTCCATAACTATACATCAATATGTACACATATTTTACCATCATATGTTTACCTATTACAATACAAAGATTTTCCACATATTCCTAGTGGTACAGTACAAACTTAATTCACATATTTACAGTACAAACTTAATTCACATATTTACAATACTACTGGCGCAAGAGTGTCAGTTATTGGCATAACAGCTCTATACTCGTTTCTAGCAATGTTTGCTGCGCCGTAGTTTAGTAGTTAACCAAGTTCATTGCATCTGTTTTTATCATGCAGGAGCAAACGTTTAACGTTTCGCTGGTTCTCCAGCTTCCTCAGTGCAAAGTATTATCTAATATTAACAAACAATGAGATCATGATCAATAATAGTGCAATATATACATATATACTCCAATGAACATTGTTCTGGGTGTACTTACTGCCCAGATGCCTTGGTAAGTGGGGGCAACGCTGCCTCTCTTAGGGTAAGACGCCTATAAGGGGAATGAGTTTTATTAGTGCTGTAGTACAGGCCGTTATATGTCTCTGCTGTCTTAATAACCAGAAGATATTAATGTACCTTGGTGGCGTGTTCTTAGTTGATAGGGTTGGTGATCGGTGGGCTCATTGTATTTGGAGCCGCCTCATGCCTATGTATATGACCAAGGAGGGGATGTAATTAGAGACTGGCTGTATTGTAATCCAGTGTAAAAGTAGCTAAACAGCTAGGCGCTTACCTGGTATGGGTTACGTTAAGCTGCAGGATCCCCTCAGTGTTCCCAGGGTGGGGGTCCTTGGTGCGCCAGTTGTTGGGGGGAGTTTCAAATATTGGTGGTGTCCCCTGCTTTTCGTATGGTATCCTCGCTCCTTCCGGAGTCTGTGTGTGTGCTGGCTGCCTTGGGGCCGCAACTTCCGGATTTTAAGGCGGTTGTCCCGCCCACTGTCCGTGCTCTGCCTCTGATAGGCAGGCAGGAGATGACGCTAGACGCGAGATTCGCGCGTGCGCATCTCCTCTAGTGCGGCCCCCGCAGCTACTATATCCCCATACCGATCTGCGTCATTTTGGGTGTGTTTGTAGTGTGTATAGGTATTGGACTACAGTGTCCCCTGTCCGGGCCGCGCCATTTTGGGTGCGTCTAATGTATGTGTGCGGGGCTACAGTGTCCCCTGATCGGGCCTCGCCATTTTGTGTGCGGTTTTTTGTTGTGTGTATGGTGGGACGCTATATGCGTCCTGTGTATGAGCTTGTAGGGCGTCTTTTTAAAGGGGCAAACCTGGTAGTCTGTGCACCCAGTCAATGTTCACAGAGTCAGGGTTATTGAAAAATAATAACAAACATGTGCTTAAAACAAGTTGTAGTGATGATAGTGATTTCGTTCTTAGTAAATAATGCAGTAAACAGTTATATTCAAACAACACTATTACTTATTATTTACAGGGAAAGGTAAAAGGTGGAGGTGAAAAGGTCCTATTTGTATGTATTTTTACTTCATATGGTGAAGAGAGAGAGGGGGATAAGAAGAGTGTGTAAGGGAGGCACTATGTGGTCGATTGAGGTGTGCTGGGTTATAACTGCTTCAGGCTTTTAGAAAAGGGACAAAGCTTACTGTATCATTAAGGCCTGGATGTATCGTGGCCTTGAGTTTGATGATCCATTTTGTTTCTAATTGTAGGGTGGTTCTTCGGATGTCCCCGCCTCTTGGATGGGCATGTATCCTATCTAGTACTTGAAATGATGTCCCTTTTGGGGAACCTTCATGGTATCTAGAAAAATGGCGGCCTACTGGGGTTAACAGATTCTTGTTCTTAATGTCTCTGATATGTTCATACATCCGTGTTTTAAGTTTTCTATTAGTTTTACCTATATAATAACAAGGACATGTACATGTTAGTACATATATGATGTCTGTGGTGTTGCAGTTACTGAAGTGCTTCTGTTTAACTTTGATGCCTGTGGGTAAGGAAATTTCCTGGCTGGGTTTAACATATTGGCACATGGTGCAACCTTCGCATCTGTATGTTCCTATCACTTTGCAGCACTTCTTTTGTTCCGCCTCATCCTTGTAGTGACTGTTTACTAGGTAATCTCTCAGTGCCCTGTTTTTTCTATATGTTATCCTAGGTTTGTCTGGTATCAGGCAACCCACTAGAGGGTCCCTTTTTAATATGTACCAATGTTTTTGTAGTAATTGTTTCACCTGTGCCTGTTGGGCATTATATGTAAGTATTAGAGGTGCAAACTCAAGTTCTTCCTTTTTCTTTGGTTTCTGGTTTAAGATCTGTATCCTATCTTTTTCCAGTGTTTTATGATATGCTCTTTTTAGTACTCTATTTGAGTAGCCTCTCTGTTTTAGTCTTAGTCTGATCCCATCTGCGGCCCTCTTAAAGTCTTCGTCCGTTGTGCAGTTCCTTTTGGCTCTGAGGTACTCTCCATAGGGGATGCTATCTTTTAATGATCTAGGGTGGGAGCTAGTTGCTCTTAAAATATTGTTGGCCGCTGTCTCTTTACGGTAAAAATCTGTTGTTATGTTACCATTTGTGTCTATCCCTATGCGGAGGTAAAGGAAGTTAATGGATGTCGTACTGTGTTCTAACGTGAATTTTAGGTTATAGTTGTTAATGTTAAGTTCTCCCACAAACTCCTCTATTTGGTCACCTGATCCCTCCCAGATAATAAGAATATCATCGATATATCGGTACCAGGCTGACACTTTCGTCATATAGTGATTGTTTGATTCCTTTGCCCAGGTTTCTTTCTCCCACCATCCCAGGTAAAGATTAGCAAATGACGGAGCACAGACCGTGCCCATTGCTGTGCCTTGTAGTTGTCTGTACATTTGTTTGTTGAAAGTGAAAGTGTTATGTGTCAAAATGAAGTGTAGTAGTTGTAGCAGGAATTGATTGTGGTCATGTTCTGAGATATTCAGTTGATTAAGGTAGTGTTCTACGGCTTGCAGACCCTTTGTGTGCGGTATGCTCGAATATAGGGCTTCCACATCCAGTGTTACCAATCTAGAGTGTGGCGGGACTGTGACCCCTTGTAGTATATTGAGGAGATGAGGTGTGTCTCTCACGTAGGATGTGAGGGATTCTACAAATGGTCTCAAATGTGTGTCCACATATTGACTCGCTTTGCTGGTAAGGGAGCCTATTCCTGCCACTATTGGGCGGCCAGGTGGGTTATGTGTGGACTTGTGGATCTTCGGTAAGGCGTAAAATGTTTGGACTACTGGGTTGTCCACTTTTAGGTATTCCCATGTCTCTTTTGGGATTACCTTGTGATTGTAGGTATGATTAATTAAAGAATCGTATTCTTCTTTATCTTTGGTGAGCGTAGGTGGAGGTGTTTTTCTATACCAGTCTCTGTTTTTCAAAATGTTGTAGCACATTTCTTCATATTGTCTCTTACTCATGATTACTGTGTTGCCCCCCCTTGTCTGCTGATTTTATCTCAATTTCCCTGTTCTCCTCAAGTTCCTTAAGTGCCCTCATTTGTCCTGGGGTGATATTTTTAGGTCGAATGCCTGCCGTATTCAATTTTTCAATCTCTTGTGTTAGGATGTTGACGAAAGTTTTAACGCTTGAATTTGCGTTCAGGGAGGGAAAATATGTTGAGGCTTTTCTAAATGTTTGGTTCTTACTTTTTACAGTGTTTTCTATACTGTCCCCCTGGTCCTGTGTGGTTTGTAGGGATTCTAATATTCTGAGGGTTTCATGATCTCCTTGTGTGAGGACTGTTTCATTTTGTGTTCGTTCTTCCATGTTTTGGTACTGTTGTCTGAGTATAATTTTTCTAGCATAGAGATGAATATCCTTAATAGCTTCAAATTTGTTGATGTTCTGATCTGGGCAAAAATTGAGTCCTAAGGATAAGACTTCTTTCTGTGGTTCTGTTAGGTGTATTGCTGCCAAGTTGATAATGTTAATGCTCTCTTTTACGGCCCCTGTCTGACTCGCGTTTATTCTATTCATGTTGTTAGTGGGGGGATGTCTCCTGCTGGGGGTGGTTACTGTGGTCATGGTCTGTCTGTGTTTGTGTTTCCTAAAAAACCCACCCCTCCCTCTGATTGGTTCCCTCTGTTGGTTTCTGGGCCCTGTGTTGGCTTACTCTTTTGACCGTATGTGTTTGACCTTAGTGTATAGTCCTCTCTCTGTTTTTGATTCCTGTTTGTTCTCCCTCTTTGGTGTCTTGAAAAAAGTCTATAGTTTTTGCGTGGGGCTTCCCCTGTTAGTGAACTTTCTGAGGAGGAGGAGGAGAGATGGGAGGAATATGGGTCTAGCCTGTCTTCCTGATTACGCGGTGCGCCTGTTCTCCATCTATAGGCCCTCTGCTCCTGATACGCTTTAATGTCTCTGGCTAACTTATTGTTTTTGTACTCCCAGACTTCCTTTATCAGGGTTTCTATTTTCTTCTTGATCTTAAGGTTGTTTTCCTCAAACTTGTTCCAGGTGCTGTGTTGATTTAATTCTGTGCACAGTGTTTGGTATTGTTGTTCCACTCTTTTTAGTGACTCTTCTTGCTGTTCTATCAGGAGTGTGAGCATATTAAGGGAGCAGGTTTGTAAGTTGCTTTCCCATTTCCTTTTGAACTCCGAATCTATGTCACCAACTTGTGGGAATATTTTAATCCTTAGTCCCAAGGGGATTATTCCTTCTGTAAGGTATCTTTTCAGATATACTATATTCCAGTGTATTTTCGTTTTTTTCCTCAGAGTTCTTTCCAGGGCGTTAAATTTTCCTAAAATGTCCCCACTATCTGTGTTTTCTGATTGGTCTGTGGTGGCCGTTTGTGAAAACTCGCTGAAAAGTTGGTCCCACTCTAGGCCCGAGAGCTGAGTCATATCCCTGTCTCTCTTTTATTCTCTTCTTTTCTTTTTATAGTTGTGTGTATTTTGGACCGTAAATTATTGTTTCTGGATCTAGGTTCCTGGGCTTGACCCAACCTATTGGAAACTTAGTTCTTGGGGGGGGAAAGTGGGGTGTGATGGTCCCACCTTCCGATGAAGACCTGGATCCTACTTGGTAGAGGTCGTCCCTACTCCTTTGGTCTATCTAAGTTTAGGGGGGGATCATTAAAAGATAGCATCCCCTATGGAGAGTACCTCAGAGCCAAAAGGAACTGCACAACGGACGAAGACTTTAAGAGGGCCGCAGATGGGATCAGACTAAGACTAAAACAGAGAGGCTACTCAAATAGAGTACTAAAAAGAGCATATCATAAAACACTGGAAAAAGATAGGATACAGATCTTAAACCAGAAACCAAAGAAAAAGGAAGAACTTGAGTTTGCACCTCTAATACTTACATATAATGCCCAACAGGCACAGGTGAAACAATTACTACAAAAACATTGGTACATATTAAAAAGGGACCCTCTAGTGGGTTGCCTGATACCAGACAAACCTAGGATAACATATAGAAAAAACAGGGCACTGAGAGATTACCTAGTAAACAGTCACTACAAGGATGAGGCGGAACAAAAGAAGTGCTGCAAAGTGATAGGAACATACAGATGCGAAGGTTGCACCATGTGCCAATATGTTAAACCCAGCCAGGAAATTTCCTTACCCACAGGCATCAAAGTTAAACAGAAGCACTTCAGTAACTGCAACACCACAGACATCATATATGTACTAACATGTACATGTCCTTGTTATTATATAGGTAAAACTAATAGAAAACTTAAAACACGGATGTATGAACATATCAGAGACATTAAGAACAAGAATCTGTTAACCCCAGTAGGCCGCCATTTTTCTAGATACCATGAAGGTTCCCCAAAAGGGACATCATTTCAAGTACTAGATAGGATACATGCCCATCCAAGAGGCGGGGACATCCGAAGAACCACCCTACAATTAGAAACAAAATGGATCATCAAACTCAAGGCCACGATACATCCAGGCCTTAATGATACAGTAAGCTTTGTCCCTTTTCTAAAAGCCTGAAGCAGTTATAACCCAGCACACCTCAATCGACCACATAGTGCCTCCCTTACACACTCTTCTTATCCCCCTCTCTCTCTTCACCATATGAAGTAAAAATACATACAAATAGGACCTTTTCACCTCCACCTTTTACCTTTCCCTGTAAATAATAAGTAATAGTGTTGTTTGAATATAACTGTTTACTGCATTATTTACTAAGAACGAAATCACTATCATCACTACAACTTGTTTTAAGCACATGTTTGTTATTATTTTTCAATAACCCTGACTCTGTGAACATTGACTGGGTGCACAGACTACCAGGTTTGCCCCTTTAAAAAGACGCCCTACAAGCTCATACACAGGACGCATATAGCGTCCCACCATACACACAACAAAAAACCGCACACAAAATGGCGAGGCCCGATCAGGGGACACTGTAGCCCCGCACACATACATTAGACGCACCCAAAATGGCGCGGCCCGGACAGGGGACACTGTAGTCCAATACCTATACACACTACAAACACACCCAAAATGACGCAGATCGGTATGGGGATATAGTAGCTGCGGGGGCCGCACTAGAGGAGATGCGCACGCGCGAATCTCGCGTCTAGCGTCATCTCCTGCCTGCCTATCAGAGGCAGAGCACGGACAGTGGGCGGGACAACCGCCTTAAAATCCGGAAGTTGCGGCCCCAAGGCAGCCAGCACACACACAGACTCCGGAAGGAGCGAGGATACCATACGAAAAGCAGGGGACACCACCAATATTTGAAACTCCCCCCAACAACTGGCGCACCAAGGACCCCCACCCTGGGAACACTGAGGGGATCCTGCAGCTTAACGTAACCCATACCAGGTAAGCGCCTAGCTGTTTAGCTACTTTTACACTGGATTACAATACAGCCAGTCTCTAATTACATCCCCTCCTTGGTCATATACATAGGCATGAGGCGGCTCCAAATACAATGAGCCCACCGATCACCAACCCTATCAACTAAGAACACGCCACCAAGGTACATTAATATCTTCTGGTTATTAAGACAGCAGAGACATATAACGGCCTGTACTACAGCACTAATAAAACTCATTCCCCTTATAGGCGTCTTACCCTAAGAGAGGCAGCGTTGCCCCCACTTACCAAGGCATCTGGGCAGTAAGTACACCCAGAACAATGTTCATTGGAGTATATATGTATATATTGCACTATTATTGATCATGATCTCATTGTTTGTTAATATTAGATAATACTTTGCACTGAGGAAGCTGGAGAACCAGCGAAACGTTAAACGTTTGCTCCTGCATGATAAAAACAGATGCAATGAACTTGGTTAACTACTAAACTACGGCGCAGCAAACATTGCTAGAAACGAGTATAGAGCTGTTATGCCAATAACTGACACTCTTGCGCCAGTAGTATTGTAAATATGTGAATTAAGTTTGTACTGTAAATATGTGAATTAAGTTTGTACTGTACCACTAGGAATATGTGGAAAATCTTTGTATTGTAATAGGTAAACATATGATGGTAAAATATGTGTACATATTGATGTATAGTTATGGAGATAAATTGTGATGAATAAATGCACCTAAAAAGCTACGCGGTCAGATTTTCTATCACAGATCAAGATAAGTCCCACAAACTACTCCATTTAGGACTATTGGACCCTCAAAAGGTTCCAATCCTCCTCCCCCCCTAAACTTAGATAGACTAAAGGAGTAGGGACGACCTCTACCAAGTAGGATCCAGGTCTTCATCGGAAGGTGGGACCATCACACCCCACTTTCCCCCCCCAAGAACTAAGTTTCCAATAGGTTGGGTCAAGCCCAGGAACCTAGATCCAGAAACAATAATTTACGGTCCAAAATACACACAACTATAAAAAGAAAAGAAGAGAATAAAAGAGAGACAGGGATATGACTCAGCTCTCGGGCCTAGAGTGGGACCAACTTTTCAGCGAGTTTTCACAAACGGCCACCACAGACCAATCAGAAAACACAGATAGTGGGGACATTTTAGGAAAATTTAACGCCCTGGAAAGAACTCTGAGGAAAAAAACGAAAATACACTGGAATATAGTATATCTGAAAAGATACCTTACAGAAGGAATAATCCCCTTGGGACTAAGGATAAAAATATTCCCACAAGTTGGTGACATAGATTCGGAGTTCAAAAGGAAATGGGAAAGCAACTTACAAACCTGCTCCCTTAATATGCTCACACTCCTGATAGAACAGCAAGAAGAGTCACTAAAAAGAGTGGAACAACAATACCAAACACTGTGCACAGAATTAAATCAACACAGCACCTGGAACAAGTTTGAGGAAAACAACCTTAAGATCAAGAAGAAAATAGAAACCCTGATAAAGGAAGTCTGGGAGTACAAAAACAATAAGTTAGCCAGAGACATTAAAGCGTATCAGGAGCAGAGGGCCTATAGATGGAGAACAGGCGCACCGCGTAATCAGGAAGACAGGCTAGACCCATATTCCTCCCATCTCTCCTCCTCCTCCTCAGAAAGTTCACTAACAGGGGAAGCCCCACGCAAAAACTATAGACTTTTTTCAAGACACCAAAGAGGGAGAACAAACAGGAATCAAAAACAGAGAGAGGACTATACACTAAGGTCAAACACATACGGTCAAAAGAGTAAGCCAACACAGGGCCCAGAAACCAACAGAGGGAACCAATCAGAGGGAGGGGTGGGTTTTTCAGGAAACACAAACACAGACAGACCATGACCACAGTAACCACCCCCAGCAGGAGACATCCCCCCACTAACAACATGAATAGAATAAACGCGAGTCAGACAGGGGCCGTAAAAGAGAGCATTAACATTATCAACTTGGCAGCAATACACCTAACAGAACCACAGAAAGAAGTCTTATCCTTAGGACTCAATTTTTGCCCAGATCAGAACATCAACAAATTTGAAGCTATTAAGGATATTCATCTCTATGCTAGAAAAATTATACTCAGACAACAGTACCAAAACATGGAAGAACGAACACAAAATGAAACAGTCCTCACACAAGGAGATCATGAAACCCTCAGAATATTAGAATCCCTACAAACCACACAGGACCAGGGGGACAGTATAGAAAACACTGTAAAAAGTAAGAACCAAACATTTAGAAAAGCCTCAACATATTTTCCCTCCCTGAACGCAAATTCAAGCGTTAAAACTTTCGTCAACATCCTAACACAAGAGATTGAAAAATTGAATACGGCAGGCATTCGACCTAAAAATATCACCCCAGGACAAATGAGGGCACTTAAGGAACTTGAGGAGAACAGGGAAATTGAGATAAAATCAGCAGACAAGGGGGGCAACACAGTAATCATGAGTAAGAGACAATATGAAGAAATGTGCTACAACATTTTGAAAAACAGAGACTGGTATAGAAAAACACCTCCACCTACGCTCACCAAAGATAAAGAAGAATACGATTCTTTAATTAATCATACCTACAATCACAAGGTAATCCCAAAAGAGACATGGGAATACCTAAAAGTGGACAACCCAGTAGTCCAAACATTTTACGCCTTACCGAAGATCCACAAGTCCACACATAACCCACCTGGCCGCCCAATAGTGGCAGGAATAGGCTCCCTTACCAGCAAAGCGAGTCAATATGTGGACACACATTTGAGACCATTTGTAGAATCCCTCACATCCTACGTGAGAGACACACCTCATCTCCTCAATATACTACAAGGGGTCACAGTCCCGCCACACTCTAGATTGGTAACACTGGATGTGGAAGCCCTATATTCGAGCATACCGCACACAAAGGGTCTGCAAGCCGTAGAACACTACCTTAATCAACTGAATATCTCAGAACATGACCACAATCAATTCCTGCTACAACTACTACACTTCATTTTGACACATAACACTTTCACTTTCAACAAACAAATGTACAGACAACTACAAGGCACAGCAATGGGCACGGTCTGTGCTCCGTCATTTGCTAATCTTTACCTGGGATGGTGGGAGAAAGAAACCTGGGCAAAGGAATCAAACAATCACTATATGACGAAAGTGTCAGCCTGGTACCGATATATCGATGATATTCTTATCATCTGGGAGGGATCAGGTGACCAAATAGAGGAGTTTGTGGGAGAACTTAACATTAACAACTATAACCTAAAATTCACGTTAGAACACAGTACGACATCCATTAACTTCCTTGACCTCCGCATAGGGATAGACACAAATGGTAACATAACAACAGATTTTTACCGTAAAGAGACAGCGGCCAACAATATTTTAAGAGCAACTAGCTCCCACCCTAGATCATTAAAAGATAGCATCCCCTATGGAGAGTACCTCAGAGCCAAAAGGAACTGCACAACGGACGAAGACTTTAAGAGGGCCGCAGATGGGATCAGACTAAGACTAAAACAGAGAGGCTACTCAAATAGAGTACTAAAAAGAGCATATCATAAAACACTGGAAAAAGATAGGATACAGATCTTAAACCAGAAACCAAAGAAAAAGGAAGAACTTGAGTTTGCACCTCTAATACTTACATATAATGCCCAACAGGCACAGGTGAAACAATTACTACGAAAACATTGGTACATATTAAAAAGGGACCCTCTAGTGGGTTGCCTGATACCAGACAAACCTAGGATAACATATAGAAAAAACAGGGCACTGAGAGATTACCTAGTAAACAGTCACTACAAGGATGAGGCGGAACAAAAGAAGTGCTGCAAAGTGATAGGAACATACAGATGCGAAGGTTGCACCATGTGCCAATATGTTAAACCCAGCCAGGAAATTTCCTTACCCACAGGCATCAAAGTTAAACAGAAGCACTTCAGTAACTGCAACACCACAGACATCATATATGTACTAACATGTACATGTCCTTGTTATTATATAGGTAAAACTAATAGAAAACTTAAAACACGGATGTATGAACATATCAGAGACATTAAGAACAAGAATCTGTTAACCCCAGTAGGCCGCCATTTTTCTAGATACCATGAAGGTTCCCCAAAAGGGACATCATTTCAAGTACTAGATAGGATACATGCCCATCCAAGAGGCGGGGACATCCGAAGAACCACCCTACAATTAGAAACAAAATGGATCATCAAACTCAAGGCCACGATACATCCAGGCCTTAATGATACAGTAAGCTTTGTCCCTTTTCTAAAAGCCTGAAGCAGTTATAACCCAGCACACCTCAATCGACCACATAGTGCCTCCCTTACACACTCTTCTTATCCCCCTCTCTCTCTTCACCATATGAAGTAAAAATACATACAAATAGGACCTTTTCACCTCCACCTTTTACCTTTCCCTGTAAATAATAAGTAATAGTGTTGTTTGAATATAACTGTTTACTGCATTATTTACTAAGAACGAAATCACTATCATCACTACAACTTGTTTTAAGCACATGTTTGTTATTATTTTTCAATAACCCTGACTCTGTGAACATTGACTGGGTGCACAGACTACCAGGTTTGCCCCTTTAAAAAGACGCCCTACAAGCTCATACACAGGACGCATATAGCGTCCCACCATACACACAACAAAAAACCGCACACAAAATGGCGAGGCCCGATCAGGGGACACTGTAGCCCCGCACACATACATTAGACGCACCCAAAATGGCGCGGCCCGGACAGGGGACACTGTAGTCCAATACCTATACACACTACAAACACACCCAAAATGACGCAGATCGGTATGGGGATATAGTAGCTGCGGGGGCCGCACTAGAGGAGATGCGCACGCGCGAATCTCGCGTCTAGCGTCATCTCCTGCCTGCCTATCAGAGGCAGAGCACGGACAGTGGGCGGGACAACCGCCTTAAAATCCGGAAGTTGCGGCCCCAAGGCAGCCAGCACACACACAGACTCCGGAAGGAGCGAGGATACCATACGAAAAGCAGGGGACACCACCAATATTTGAAACTCCCCCCAACAACTGGCGCACCAAGGACCCCCACCCTGGGAACACTGAGGGGATCCTGCAGCTTAACGTAACCCATACCAGGTAAGCGCCTAGCTGTTTAGCTACTTTTACACTGGATTACAATACAGCCAGTCTCTAATTACATCCCCTCCTTGGTCATATACATAGGCATGAGGCGGCTCCAAATACAATGAGCCCACCGATCACCAACCCTATCAACTAAGAACACGCCACCAAGGTACATTAATATCTTCTGGTTATTAAGACAGCAGAGACATATAACGGCCTGTACTACAGCACTAATAAAACTCATTCCCCTTATAGGCGTCTTACCCTAAGAGAGGCAGCGTTGCCCCCACTTACCAAGGCATCTGGGCAGTAAGTACACCCAGAACAATGTTCATTGGAGTATATATGTATATATTGCACTATTATTGATCATGATCTCATTGTTTGTTAATATTAGATAATACTTTGCACTGAGGAAGCTGGAGAACCAGCGAAACGTTAAACGTTTGCTCCTGCATGATAAAAACAGATGCAATGAACTTGGTTAACTACTAAACTACGGCGCAGCAAACATTGCTAGAAACGAGTATAGAGCTGTTATGCCAATAACTGACACTCTTGCGCCAGTAGTATTGTAAATATGTGAATTAAGTTTGTACTGTAAATATGTGAATTAAGTTTGTACTGTACCACTAGGAATATGTGGAAAATCTTTGTATTGTAATAGGTAAACATATGATGGTAAAATATGTGTACATATTGATGTATAGTTATGGAGATAAATTGTGATGAATAAATGCACCTAAAAAGCTACGCGGTCAGATTTTCTATCACAGATCAAGATAAGTCCCACAAACTACTCCATTTAGGACTATTGGACCCTCAAAAGGTTCCAATCCTCCTCCCCCCCTAAACTTAGATAGACTAAAGGAGTAGGGACGACCTCTACCAAGTAGGATCCAGGTCTTCATCGGAAGGTGGGACCATCACACCCCACTTTTCCCCCCCCAAGAACTAAGTTTCCAATAGGTTGGGTCAAGCCCAGGAACCTAGATCCAGAAACAATAATTTACGGTCCAAAATACACACAACTATAAAAAGAAAAGAAGAGAATAAAAGAGAGACAGGGATATGACTCAGCTCTCGGGCCTAGAGTGGGACCAACTTTTCAGCGAGTTTTCACAAACGGCCACCACAGACCAATCAGAAAACACAGATAGTGGGGACATTTTAGGAAAATTTAACGCCCTGGAAAGAACTCTGAGGAAAAAAACGAAAATACACTGGAATATAGTATATCTGAAAAGATACCTTACAGAAGGAATAATCCCCTTGGGACTAAGGATTAAAATATTCCCACAAGTTGGTGACATAGATTCGGAGTTCAAAAGGAAATGGGAAAGCAACTTACAAACCTGCTCCCTTAATATGCTCACACTCCTGATAGAACAGCAAGAAGAGTCACTAAAAAGAGTGGAACAACAATACCAAACACTGTGCACAGAATTAAATCAACACAGCACCTGGAACAAGTTTGAGGAAAACAACCTTAAGATCAAGAAGAAAATAGAAACCCTGATAAAGGACGTCTGGGAGTACAAAAACAATAAGTTAGCCAGAGACATTAAAGCGTATCAGGAGCAGAGGGCCTATAGATGGAGAACAGGCGCACCGCGTAATCAGGAAGACAGGCTAGACCCATATTCCTCCCATCTCTCCTCCTCCTCCTCAGAAAGTTCACTAACAGGGGAAGCCCCACGCAAAAACTATAGACTTTTTTCAAGACACCAAAGAGGGAGAACAAACAGGAATCAAAAACAGAGAGAGGACTATACACTAAGGTCAAACACATACGGTCAAAAGAGTAAGCCAACACAGGGCCCAGAAACCAACAGAGGGAACCAATCAGAGGGAGGGGTGGGTTTTTTAGGAAACACAAACACAGACAGACCATGACCACAGTAACCACCCCCAGCAGGAGACATCCCCCCACTAACAACATGAATAGAATAAACGCGAGTCAGACAGGGGCCGTAAAAGAGAGCATTAATGTCAAGTCCCGGAGACACCCACCTTCCAATAAACCAGCAACCCCCAATCTCCGCTGCTTTCTTCACCTATAGTAAGCCCCCGTTTGCCGGGACGCTAGACACGCCTCACCGGACACGGTTGCCCCCAGGTCTTATTAGCACAAAGGATGCTGATTTATGCAGGGGAAGGTAGATGAATCCAAGGACAAGACTGAGTAGCGAAAACGGACAGGGGTCATACACGGGTGGTCAATCCGAGGTGGCACGGTACAGAAGGGTTAGACGGAAGAATGGTCAGGGGCAAGCCAAGGGTCACAACGGGAGGTCAGAAGTTCGCGGTACAAAGGAGCAGGCAGAATCGTAGTCAAGGGGCAAGCAAGGTCGGTCCAGGCGGCAATCAGGGATGGTCGAGAACAAGGCAAAATCACAAGGAGAAGAGCAATCCAAATCACACCCAGTAGCACGCTATAACGGGCAATGATCAACTGCAGGGTATACACCTATATAGGAAGGGAGCTGACTGGATAGGCTGAGGGGAGGAGTGCAAGGATTGGGGAAACTGGGATCTCCGGGCTGATTGCCCAGTTTGAATAGGGAGACTGTGATAGGGCACAAGTATTGAATAGTAAGGGCTCATTGGCCCAACTAGATGTAAGGAGGCGACTGTTTGGGCGCATGCCCTTTATTGGCCAGGGCTCAATACAATCACCTCCGGCGGGTGCGCTGTGCGCAGCGCCGCCGGAGGGCATAGACAGAGAGAAGGCGCGCACGCGCGCGCGTGTGGGGACGCGCACAGAGAGCGGCGCGGCCGCTCCCGACGCTGCAGGGCCGGAAGCCGCCTGAGCGGCTGCTCGTGACAGCCGAGCGGCGGGCGGGCAGGAGCGACGCCGACCCGCCGCCGGCTGCAACGGACGTGCAGCCCGCCGAGAGGAGTCGGCGGGGGAACGAAGGTCAGGTAAGGAGGTGGCCGTGACACTACCCCCCCCTTCACGAGGGGCCTCTGGACCCTTACCAGGCTTATCCGGATTTTCACGGTGAAACCTATTAATAAGGGTTTTGGCATGGACATCCTTGGCCGGTACCCAACACCTTTCCTCTGGACCAAAACCCCTCCAATCTATTAAATACTGTAAAGAGTTATGAAGCACCCGAGCGTCGAGTATTCTATTAATCTCATATTCAGGCCCATCTTCCACTATGATCGGAGGAGGAGACGACACCTGAATATTTTTGGCAGATTTTAACAAAGAAACATGAAAGGATGACGGAATTCTCATGGATGAAGGTAACTTGACCTTAAAGGTAACGTCGCTTAGTTTATCAATAATAGGAAACGGACCGATAAATTTAGGCCCTAGCTTGGACGAGGGTTGCCGAAGGGCAATATTTCTAGTAGAGACCCAGACCAAATCACCCACCTGAAATGGTGGTTCTAGCGACCTATGTCGGTCCGCAAAGATTTTATGAGTTCTAGAGGCTTTCTTTAAGTTAGTCTGTATCTCAGCCCACACCTTTGTTCTTTCTCGTAGCCATTCCTCCAAGGCCGGCAAGTTGGAGGAAGGACCAGAAAAAGATGATGCCTTAGGATTTCTGCCGTAATTACAAAAAAAAGGCGAAAACCTAGTAGATTCACTCGGCGCATTGTTAAAGGCGAATTCTGCAAATTCGATGAATTCCGCCCATTGTTCTTGGCGATCGGAGACGAAACAGCGTAGATATTGTTCTAAACATTGATTTACCCGTTCGGTCTGTCCATTAGACTGCGGGTGATAGGCGGTAGAGAGCGACACTTTAATACCTAAACGATTGCAGAAAGCTTTCCAAAAACGAGATACAAACTGAACTCCTCGATCCGAAACAATATTCTGTGGTAAACCATGGAGGCGAAAAACATGCTTAATGAATAGCTGTACTAAATCTGGTGCCGACGGAAGTTTTATCAAAGGAATAAAGTGTGCCATTTTACTGAAGCGATCCACCACCACCCAAATTACAGAATTCCCCTGTGATGGAGGAAGATCAACAATAAAATCCATGGATATGTGCGACCATGGTTCAGCGGGGATTTCTAAGGGAACTAATAGTCCCGCAGGGGATCCATGAGTGGTCTTACTACGAGCACATACCGGACATGCTTCGACAAAGGCGGAAGTATCGCGTCGGATGGTGGGCCACCAGACATGACGTTTGGCGATAGCTAAAGTCTTACGAACACCTAAGTGACCAGCCGACTTGGCATCATGTAGTTCCTGTAAAACGGCCAGACGCAAATGAGGCGGAACAAATAAACAATCAGAGGGTTTACCCGGAGGAGAATCAACCTGAAATGGTACCAACGAGCTAGACAGGTCAGGGAGAAGAGCAGCCACAACACAACCCAAAGGCAAAATCGATTCTGGAGGACCACTCTGGTCCTTACAATCCCCGAAATTACGGGATAAGGCATCTGCTTTGGCATTCTTCTTCCCCGGCTTATAGGTGATAATAAAATTAAATCGAGAAAAGAAGAGTGCCCATCGCGCCTGACGGGAGTTGAGTCTCTTGGCAGACTCTAAATACTCCAGATTCTTGTGATCAGTATACACCGTGATGGGGTGTAGGGAACCTTCTAGCCAGTGGCGCCATTCTTCAAAGGCCAGTTTAATACCCAATAGTTCCCTATTCCCAACATCGTAATTGCGTTCAGCAGGTAAAAACTTCCGAGAAAAGAATGCACAGGGATGTAGTTTCTCAGGATTGCCCGCATACTGAGAAAGAACAGCTCCTACTCCCAGTTCCGAGGCGTCAACCTCTAATAGAAATGGAAGCCGGGTGTCGGGATGTATCAAAATGGGAGCGGAGGTGAAAGTCTCCTTTAACACTTGAAAGGCGTTTTTAGCTGAGAGAGGCCACTCCTCAACAAAAGCGCCCTTACGAGTGAGATCTGTTAAAGGACTCACAATGGACGAGAAACCCTTTATAAACTGCCTGTAAAAATTCGCAAATCCTAAAAATCTCTGAAGCGCCTTTAGGGTTCTAGGTTGTTCCCACTCCAAAATAGCAGAAACCTTGGAAGGATCCATCACCAATCCCCGTTTGGAGATTATAAATCCTAGGAACGGGATTTCAGACATTTCAAAAACACATTTGGAGATTTTAGCATACAGACGATTTTCCCGCAATCTCTGCAACACCGCTTTGACATGTTGACGGTGCTCCACCAGAGAGCGGGAAAAAATCAGTATGTCGTCCAAATAGACCACGAGAAACTGACCCAAAAAATCACGGAATATGTCATTGACAAAATCTTGAAACACTGCAGGAGCATTGCATAACCCGAATGGCATCACTAAGTATTCATAATGCCCATCCTTTACATTGAAGGCCGTTTTCCATTCATCCCCCTGCCGTATGCGAATAAGGTTATATGCTCCTCGAAGGTCTAACTTAGTGAAGACCTGGGCCCCAGAGACCTGATTAAAAAGGTCATTGATTAATGGTAGAGGATATCTATTTTTTACAGTAATCTTATTTAACCCACGATAATCTATACAGGGGCGTAAGCCGCCGTCCTTCTTCTCGACGAAGAAGAACCCAGCACCGGCAGGAGAGGTGGAAGGACGGATAAACCCTTTCTGGAGATTTTCGGTGATATAATCTTTCATGGCCTGCTCTTCGGATCTAGTGAGATTATATAGTTTCCCCCTAGGGGGCATAGTACCTGGGAGTAAGTCAATAGGACAGTCGTAGGCCCTATGGGGTGGAAGAATGTCGGCGGATTTCTCTGAAAATACGTCTGCCCAATCTGCATAGACTGGAGGTAACCCATCAAGGACAATAGGTGTGGTCCTAAGGGATATAGAAAAACAACGACTTTGACATGAAGGACTCCACTTCACCAGATCCCCCGATCTCCAATCTATCACGGGGTTATGGACTTTTAACCAGGGAAATCCTAAAACGATAGGGGAGACGGGACTTTCAATAATCAAAAATTCTATTTCTTCCGAGTGGGCAGATCCTACGACTAAATTCACCCAAGGGGTCTTGTGGGAGACCAACCCCCCCTCAATGGGTTTATTGTTGACCGCCAGGACCCGGAGGGAATTTTCTAATGGGATTAACGGGATCCCTAGAGTGATGGCTAAGGATCTATCCAGGAAATTGCCAGCCGCTCCACTATCGATGAAGGCGGAGGCAATAGTCCGGGACGGACCCCAAGAGAGTGTAACAGGTAAGAGTACACGATTGTCTGGAGGGAACGATACCTGATCGCCTAGAAGAGGTCCCTCTGCAAGATCTAGGCGTTGAAGTTTCCCGCCACCGGAGCCTTGTTTGGGCAGGTCTTGGCAAAATGACTCGGATTACCACAGTAGAGGCAGAGGCCTTGGGATCTGCGTCGAACCTTCTCCGCCTGAGAGAGGTGGGTAACGCCAAGCTGCACCGGTTCCTCATGCGACACGGAAGGAGAGGAAACGGCTGCCCCCTTAAAGCTTGACTCTTGACGCGAGGACCCCCAAGGTTGGTCCTTGCCTCTTTCCTGGCGCCTTTCTCGAAGACGTCGATCCACCCTGATGGCCAGCTGCATATATTCATCTAAGTTTTTAGGCAAAGGATAGTTCACCAGGATGTCCTTGACGTTATCGGAGAGCCCAATTCTAAATTGGCTACATAAAGCCGGATCGTTCCACTGGGAATCTATAGCCCACCGCCGAAATTCTGCGCTATATTCTTCAGCAGAACGTTTGGCCTGTCTCAGGTTCCGCAATTTAGAATCCGCCGTCGCGGCCCGATCTGGGTCAGCATACAGTAGTTCCATGGCCGAAAAAAAAAGAAGAGACCGACTGCAAGGCTTCATCAGACGGAGCTAGACCAAACGCCCAGGTCTGTGGGTCGCCCTGGAGGAGTGAAATGACTAGCCCAACGCGTTGCGCTTCGGATCCAGATGCGTGGGGTCGAAGGCGGAAGTAGAGTTCGCAAGAATTCTTAAAGTTAGAAAACTTCGCCCGATCCCCCAAAAATTTCTCGGGGAGAGGGATCTTGGGCTCGACGGTCGGAGAAGGATCCGTTGGCGCAGGTATCTGACGATTCTCTTGCGCGGCCACTCGTTGAGCCAGCTGATTAATGGCAGTGGCCATAGCTTGAACCTGTTGGATCAATTCTTCCATCTAGAAGATATTCTTCTTTTTGGGGCCCGTTATAATGTCAAGTCCCGGAGACACCCACCTTCCAATAAACCAGCAACCCCCAATCTCCGCTGCTTTCTTCACCTATAGTAAGCCCCCGTTTGCCGGGACGCTAGACACGCCTCACCGGACACGGTTGCCCCCAGGTCTTATTAGCACAAAGGATGCTGATTTATGCAGGGGAAGGTAGATGAATCCAAGGACAAGACTGAGTAGCGAAAACGGACAGGGGTCATACACGGGTGGTCAATCCGAGGTGGCACGGTACAGAAGGGTTAGACGGAAGAATGGTCAGGGGCAAGCCAAGGGTCACAACGGGAGGTCAGAAGTTCGCGGTACAAAGGAGCAGGCAGAATCGTAGTCAAGGGGCAAGCAAGGTCGGTCCAGGCGGCAATCAGGGATGGTCGAGAACAAGGCAAAATCACAAGGAGAAGAGCAATCCAAATCACACCCAGTAGCACGCTATAACGGGCAATGATCAACTGCAGGGTATACACCTATATAGGAAGGGAGCTGACTGGATAGGCTGAGGGGAGGAGTGCAAGGATTGGGGAAACTGGGATCTCCGGGCTGATTGCCCAGTTTGAATAGGGAGACTGTGATAGGGCACAAGTATTGAATAGTAAGGGCTCATTGGCCCAACTAGATGTAAGGAGGCGACTGTTTGGGCGCATGCCCTTTATTGGCCAGGGCTCAATACAATCACCTCCGGCGGGTGCGCTGTGCGCAGCGCCGCCGGAGGGCATAGACAGAGAGAAGGCGCGCACGCGCGCGCGTGTGGGGACGCGCGCCGGGAGCGCGCCGCACAGAGAGCGGCGCGGCCGCTCCCGACGCTGCAGGGCCGGAAGCCGCCTGAGCGGCTGCTCGTGACAGCCGAGCGGCGGGCGGGCAGGAGCGACGCCGACCCGCCGCCGGCTGCAACGGACGTGCAGCCCGCCGAGAGGAGTCGGCGGGGGAACGAAGGTCAGGTAAGGAGGTGGCCGTGACAATTAACATTATCAACTTGGCAGCAATACACCTAACAGAACCACAGAAAGAAGTCTTATCCTTAGGACTCAATTTTTGCCCAGATCAGAACATCAACAAATTTGAAGCTATTAAGGATATTCATCTCTATGCTAGAAAAATTATACTCAGACAACAGTACCAAAACATGGAAGAACGAACACAAAATGAAACAGTCCTCACACAAGGAGATCATGAAACCCTCAGAATATTAGAATCCCTACAAACCACACAGGACCAGGGGGACAGTATAGAAAACACTGTAAAAAGTAAGAACCAAACATTTAGAAAAGCCTCAACATATTTTCCCTCCCTGAACGCAAATTCAAGCGTTAAAACTTTCGTCAACATCCTAACACAAGAGATTGAAAAATTGAATACGGCAGGCATTCGACCTAAAAATATCACCCCAGGACAAATGAGGGCACTTAAGGAACTTGAGGAGAACAGGGAAATTGAGATAAAATCAGCAGACAAGGGGGGCAACACAGTAATCATGAGTAAGAGACAATATGAAGAAATGTGCTACAACATTTTGAAAAACAGAGACTGGTATAGAAAAACACCTCCACCTACGCTCACCAAAGATAAAGAAGAATACGATTCTTTAATTAATCATACCTACAATCACAAGGTAATCCCAAAAGAGACATGGGAATACCTAAAAGTGGACAACCCAGTAGTCCAAACATTTTACGCCTTACCGAAGATCCACAAGTCCACACATAACCCACCTGGCCGCCCAATAGTGGCAGGAATAGGCTCCCTTACCAGCAAAGCGAGTCAATATGTGGACACACATTTGAGACCATTTGTAGAATCCCTCACATCCTACGTGAGAGACACACCTCATCTCCTCAATATACTACAAGGGGTCACAGTCCCGCCACACTCTAGATTGGTAACACTGGATGTGGAAGCCCTATATTCGAGCATACCGCACACAAAGGGTCTGCAAGCCGTAGAACACTACCTTAATCAACTGAATATCTCAGAACATGACCACAATCAATTCCTGCTACAACTACTACACTTCATTTTGACACATAACACTTTCACTTTCAACAAACAAATGTACAGACAACTACAAGGCACAGCAATGGGCACGGTCTGTGCTCCGTCATTTGCTAATCTTTACCTGGGATGGTGGGAGAAAGAAACCTGGGCAAAGGAATCAAACAATCACTATATGACGAAAGTGTCAGCCTGGTACCGATATATCGATGATATTCTTATCATCTGGGAGGGATCAGGTGACCAAATAGAGGAGTTTGTGGGAGAACTTAACATTAACAACTATAACCTAAAATTCCCGTTAGAACACAGTACGACATCCATTAACTTCCTTGACCTCCGCATAGGGATAGACACAAATGGTAACATAACAACAGATTTTTACCGTAAAGAGACAGCGGCCAACAATATTTTAAGAGCAACTAGCTCCCACCCTAGATCATTAAAAGATAGCATCCCCTATGGAGAGTACCTCAGAGCCAAAAGGAACTGCACAACGGACGAAGACTTTAAGAGGGCCGCAGATGGGATCAGACTAAGACTAAAACAGAGAGGCTACTCAAATAGAGTACTAAAAAGAGCATATCATAAAACACTGGAAAAAGATAGGATACAGATCTTAAACCAGAAACCAAAGAAAAAGGAAGAACTTGAGTTTGCACCTCTAATACTTACATATAATGCCCAACAGGCACAGGTGAAACAATTACTACAAAAACATTGGTACATATTAAAAAGGGACCCTCTAGTGGGTTGCCTGATACCAGACAAACCTAGGATAACATATAGAAAAAACAGGGCACTGAGAGATTACCTAGTAAACAGTCACTACAAGGATGAGGCGGAACAAAAGAAGTGCTGCAAAGTGATAGGAACATACAGATGCGAAGGTTGCACCATGTGCCAATATGTTAAACCCAGCCAGGAAATTTCCTTACCCACAGGCATCAAAGTTAAACAGAAGCACTTCAGTAACTGCAACACCACAGACATCATATATGTACTAACATGTACATGTCCTTGTTATTATATAGGTAAAACTAATAGAAAACTTAAAACACGGATGTATGAACATATCAGAGACATTAAGAACAAGAATCTGTTAACCCCAGTAGGCCGCCATTTTTCTAGATACCATGAAGGTTCCCCAAAAGGGACATCATTTCAAGTACTAGATAGGATACATGCCCATCCAAGAGGCGGGGACATCCGAAGAACCACCCTACAATTAGAAACAAAATGGATCATCAAACTCAAGGCCACGATACATCCAGGCCTTAATGATACAGTAAGCTTTGTCCCTTTTCTAAAAGCCTGAAGCAGTTATAACCCAGCACACCTCAATCGACCACATAGTGCCTCCCTTACACACTCTTCTTATCCCCCTCTCTCTCTTCACCATATGAAGTAAAAATACATACAAATAGGACCTTTTCACCTCCACCTTTTACCTTTCCCTGTAAATAATAAGTAATAGTGTTGTTTGAATATAACTGTTTACTGCATTATTTACTAAGAACGAAATCACTATCATCACTACAACTTGTTTTAAGCACATGTTTGTTATTATTTTTCAATAACCCTGACTCTGTGAACATTGACTGGGTGCACAGACTACCAGGTTTGCCCCTTTAAAAAGACGCCCTACAAGCTCATACACAGGACGCATATAGCGTCCCACCATACACACAACAAAAAACCGCACACAAAATGGCGAGGCCCGATCAGGGGACACTGTAGCCCCGCACACATACATTAGACGCACCCAAAATGGCGCGGCCCGGACAGGGGACACTGTAGTCCAATACCTATACACACTACAAACACACCCAAAATGACGCAGATCGGTATGGGGATATAGTAGCTGCGGGGGCCGCACTAGAGGAGATGCGCACGCGCGAATCTCGCGTCTAGCGTCATCTCCTGCCTGCCTATCAGAGGCAGAGCACGGACAGTGGGCGGGACAACCGCCTTAAAATCCGGAAGTTGCGGCCCCAAGGCAGCCAGCACACACACAGACTCCGGAAGGAGCGAGGATACCATACGAAAAGCAGGGGACACCACCAATATTTGAAACTCCCCCCAACAACTGGCGCACCAAGGACCCCCACCCTGGGAACACTGAGGGGATCCTGCAGCTTAACGTAACCCATACCAGGTAAGCGCCTAGCTGTTTAGCTACTTTTACACTGGATTACAATACAGCCAGTCTCTAATTACATCCCCTCCTTGGTCATATACATAGGCATGAGGCGGCTCCAAATACAATGAGCCCACCGATCACCAACCCTATCAACTAAGAACACGCCACCAAGGTACATTAATATCTTCTGGTTATTAAGACAGCAGAGACATATAACGGCCTGTACTACAGCACTAATAAAACTCATTCCCCTTATAGGCGTCTTACCCTAAGAGAGGCAGCGTTGCCCCCACTTACCAAGGCATCTGGGCAGTAAGTACACCCAGAACAATGTTCATTGGAGTATATATGTATATATTGCACTATTATTGATCATGATCTCATTGTTTGTTAATATTAGATAATACTTTGCACTGAGGAAGCTGGAGAACCAGCGAAACGTTAAACGTTTGCTCCTGCATGATAAAAACAGATGCAATGAACTTGGTTAACTACTAAACTACGGCGCAGCAAACATTGCTAGAAACGAGTATAGAGCTGTTATGCCAATAACTGACACTCTTGCGCCAGTAGTATTGTAAATATGTGAATTAAGTTTGTACTGTAAATATGTGAATTAAGTTTGTACTGTACCACTAGGAATATGTGGAAAATCTTTGTATTGTAATAGGTAAACATATGATGGTAAAATATGTGTACATATTGATGTATAGTTATGGAGATAAATTGTGATGAATAAATGCACCTAAAAAGCTACGCGGTCAGATTTTCTATCACAGATCAAGATAAGTCCCACAAACTACTCCATTTAGGACTATTGGACCCTCAAAAGGTTCCAATCCTCCTCCCCCCCTAAACTTAGATAGACTAAAGGAGTAGGGACGACCTCTACCAAGTAGGATCCAGGTCTTCATCGGAAGGTGGGACCATCACACCCCACTTTTCCCCCCCCAAGAACTAAGTTTCCAATAGGTTGGGTCAAGCCCAGGAACCTAGATCCAGAAACAATAATTTACGGTCCAAAATACACACAACTATAAAAAGAAAAGAAGAGAATAAAAGAGAGACAGGGATATGACTCAGCTCTCGGGCCTAGAGTGGGACCAACTTTTCAGCGAGTTTTCACAAACGGCCACCACAGACCAATCAGAAAACACAGATAGTGGGGACATTTTAGGAAAATTTAACGCCCTGGAAAGAACTCTGAGGAAAAAAACGAAAATACACTGGAATATAGTATATCTGAAAAGATACCTTACAGAAGGAATAATCCCCTTGGGACTAAGGATTAAAATATTCCCACAAGTTGGTGACATAGATTCGGAGTTCAAAAGGAAATGGGAAAGCAACTTACAAACCTGCTCCCTTAATATGCTCACACTCCTGATAGAACAGCAAGAAGAGTCACTAAAAAGAGTGGAACAACAATACCAAACACTGTGCACAGAATTAAATCAACACAGCACCTGGAACAAGTTTGAGGAAAACAACCTTAAGATCAAGAAGAAAATAGAAACCCTGATAAAGGACGTCTGGGAGTACAAAAACAATAAGTTAGCCAGAGACATTAAAGCGTATCAGGAGCAGAGGGCCTATAGATGGAGAACAGGCGCACCGCGTAATCAGGAAGACAGGCTAGACCCATATTCCTCCCATCTCTCCTCCTCCTCCTCAGAAAGTTCACTAACAGGGGAAGCCCCACGCAAAAACTATAGACTTTTTTCAAGACACCAAAGAGGGAGAACAAACAGGAATCAAAAACAGAGAGAGGACTATACACTAAGGTCAAACACATACGGTCAAAAGAGTAAGCCAACACAGGGCCCAGAAACCAACAGAGGGAACCAATCAGAGGGAGGGGTGGGTTTTTTAGGAAACACAAACACAGACAGACCATGACCACAGTAACCACCCCCAGCAGGAGACATCCCTCCACTAACAACATGAATAGAATAAACGCGAGTCAGACAGGGGCCGTAAAAGAGAGCATTAATGTCAAGTCCCGGAGACACCCACCTTCCAATAAACCAGCAACCCCCAATCTCCGCTGCTTTCTTCACCTATAGTAAGCCCACGTTTGCCGGGACGCTAGACACGCCTCACCGGACACGGTTGCCCCCAGGTCTTATTAGCACAAAGGATGCTGATTTATGCAGGGGAAGGTAGATGAATCCAAGGACAAGACTGAGTAGCGAAAACGGACAGGGGTCATACACGGGTGGTCAATCCGAGGTGGCACGGTACAGAAGGGTTAGACGGAAGAATGGTCAGGGGCAAGCCAAGGGTCACAACGGGAGGTCAGAAGTTCGCGGTACAAAGGAGCAGGCAGAATCGTAGTCAAGGGGCAAGCAAGGTCGGTCCAGGCGGCAATCAGGGATGGTCGAGAACAAGGCAAAATCACAAGGAGAAGAGCAATCCAAATCACACCCAGTAGCACGCTATAACGGGCAATGATCAACTGCAGGGTATACACCTATATAGGAAGGGAGCTGACTGGATAGGCTGAGGGGAGGAGTGCAAGGATTGGGGAAACTGGGATCTCCGGGCTGATTGCCCAGTTTGAATAGGGAGACTGTGATAGGGCACAAGTATTGAATAGTAAGGGCTCATTGGCCCAACTAGATGTAAGGAGGCGACTGTTTGGGCGCATGCCCTTTATTGGCCAGGGCTCAATACAATCACCTCCGGCGGGTGCGCTGTGCGCAGCGCCGCCGGAGGGCATAGACAGAGAGAAGGCGCGCACGCGCGCGCGTGTGGGGACGCGCGCCGGGAGCGCGCCGCACAGAGAGCGGCGCGGCCGCTCCCGACGCTGCAGGGCCGGAAGCCGCCTGAGCGGCTGCTCGTGACAGCCGAGCGGCGGGCGGGCAGGAGCGACGCCGACCCGCCGCCGGCTGCAACGGACGTGCAGCCCGCCGAGAGGAGTCGGCGGGGGAACGAAGGTCAGGTAAGGAGGTGGCCGTGACACTACCCCCCCCTTCACGAGGGGCCTCTGGACCCTTACCAGGCTTATCCGGATTTTCACGGTGAAACCTATTAATAAGGGTTTTGGCATGGACATCCTTGGCCGGTACCCAACACCTTTCCTCTGGACCAAAACCCCTCCAATCTATTAAATACTGTAAAGAGTTATGAAGCACCCGAGCGTCGAGTATTCTATTAATCTCATATTCAGGCCCATCTTCCACTATGATCGGAGGAGGAGACGACACCTGAATATTTTTGGCAGATTTTAACAAAGAAACATGAAAGGATGACGGAATTCTCATGGATGAAGGTAACTTGACCTTAAAGGTAACGTCGCTTAGTTTATCAATAATAGGAAACGGACCGATAAATTTAGGCCCTAGCTTGGACGAGGGTTGCCGAAGGGCAATATTTCTAGTAGAGACCCAGACCAAATCACCCACCTGAAATGGTGGTTCTAGCGACCTATGTCGGTCCGCAAAGATTTTATGAGTTCTAGAGGCTTTCTTTAAGTTAGTCTGTATCTCAGCCCACACCTTTGTTCTTTCTCGTAGCCATTCCTCCAAGGCCGGCAAGTTGGAGGAAGGACCAGAAAAAGATGATGCCTTAGGATTTCTGCCGTAATTACAAAAAAAAGGCGAAAACCTAGTAGATTCACTCGGCGCATTGTTAAAGGCGAATTCTGCAAATTCGATGAATTCCGCCCATTGTTCTTGGCGATCGGAGACGAAACAGCGTAGATATTGTTCTAAACATTGATTTACCCGTTCGGTCTGTCCATTAGACTGCGGGTGATAGGCGGTAGAGAGCGACACTTTAATACCTAAACGATTGCAGAAAGCTTTCCAAAAACGAGATACAAACTGAACTCCTCGATCCGAAACAATATTCTGTGGTAAACCATGGAGGCGAAAAACATGCTTAATGAATAGCTGTACTAAATCTGGTGCCGACGGAAGTTTTATCAAAGGAATAAAGTGTGCCATTTTACTGAAGCGATCCACCACCACCCAAATTACAGAATTCCCCTGTGATGGAGGAAGATCAACAATAAAATCCATGGATATGTGCGACCATGGTTCAGCGGGGATTTCTAAGGGAACTAATAGTCCCGCAGGGGATCCATGAGTGGTCTTACTACGAGCACATACCGGACATGCTTCGACAAAGGCGGAAGTATCGCGTCGGATGGTGGGCCACCAGACATGACGTTTGGCGATAGCTAAAGTCTTACGAACACCTAAGTGACCAGCCGACTTGGCATCATGTAGTTCCTGTAAAACGGCCAGACGCAAATGAGGCGGAACAAATAAACAATCAGAGGGTTTACCCGGAGGAGAATCAACCTGAAATGGTACCAACGAGCTAGACAGGTCAGGGAGAAGAGCAGCCACAACACAACCCAAAGGCAAAATCGATTCTGGAGGACCACTCTGGTCCTTACAATCCCCGAAATTACGGGATAAGGCATCTGCTTTGGCATTCTTCTTCCCCGGCTTATAGGTGATAATAAAATTAAATCGAGAAAAGAAGAGTGCCCATCGCGCCTGACGGGAGTTGAGTCTCTTGGCAGACTCTAAATACTCCAGATTCTTGTGATCAGTATACACCGTGATGGGGTGTAGGGAACCTTCTAGCCAGTGGCGCCATTCTTCAAAGGCCAGTTTAATACCCAATAGTTCCCTATTCCCAACATCGTAATTGCGTTCAGCAGGTAAAAACTTCCGAGAAAAGAATGCACAGGGATGTAGTTTCTCAGGATTGCCCGCATACTGAGAAAGAACAGCTCCTACTCCCAGTTCCGAGGCGTCAACCTCTAATAGAAATGGAAGCCGGGTGTCGGGATGTATCAAAATGGGAGCGGAGGTGAAAGTCTCCTTTAACACTTGAAAGGCGTTTTTAGCTGAGGGAGGCCACTCCTCAACAAAAGCGCCCTTACGAGTGAGATCTGTTAAAGGACTCACAATGGACGAGAAACCCTTTATAAACTGCCTGTAAAAATTCGCAAATCCTAAAAATCTCTGAAGCGCCTTTAGGGTTCTAGGTTGTTCCCACTCCAAAATAGCAGAAACCTTGGAAGGATCCATCACCAATCCCCGTTTGGAGATTATAAATCCTAGGAACGGGATTTCAGACATTTCAAAAACACATTTGGAGATTTTAGCATACAGACGATTTTCCCGCAATCTCTGCAACACCGCTTTGACATGTTGACGGTGCTCCACCAGAGAGCGGGAAAAAATCAGTATGTCGTCCAAATAGACCACGAGAAACTGACCCAAAAAATCACGGAATATGTCATTGACAAAATCTTGAAACACTGCAGGAGCATTGCATAACCCGAATGGCATCACTAAGTATTCATAATGCCCATCCTTTACATTGAAGGCCGTTTTCCATTCATCCCCCTGCCGTATGCGAATAAGGTTATATGCTCCTCGAAGGTCTAACTTAGTGAAGACCTGGGCCCCAGAGACCTGATTAAAAAGGTCATTGATTAATGGTAGAGGATATCTATTTTTTACAGTAATCTTATTTAACCCACGATAATCTATACAGGGGCGTAAGCCGCCGTCCTTCTTCTCGACGAAGAAGAACCCAGCACCGGCAGGAGAGGTGGAAGGACGGATAAACCCTTTCTGGAGATTTTCGGTGATATAATCTTTCATGGCCTGCTCTTCGGATCTAGTGAGATTATATAGTTTCCCCCTAGGGGGCATAGTACCTGGGAGTAAGTCAATAGGACAGTCGTAGGCCCTATGGGGTGGAAGAATGTCGGCGGATTTCTCTGAAAATACGTCTGCCCAATCTGCATAGACTGGAGGTAACCCATCAAGGACAATAGGTGTGGTCCTAAGGGATATAGAAAAACAACGACTTTGACATGAAGGACTCCACTTCACCAGATCCCCCGATCTCCAATCTATCACGGGGTTATGGACTTTTAACCAGGGAAATCCTAAAACGATAGGGGAGACGGGACTTTCAATAATCAAAAATTCTATTTCTTCCGAGTGGGCAGATCCTACGACTAAATTCACCCAAGGGGTCTTGTGGGAGACCAACCCCCCCTCAATGGGTTTATTGTTGACCGCCAGGACCCGGAGGGAATTTTCTAATGGGATTAACGGGATCCCTAGAGTGATGGCTAAGGATCTATCCAGGAAATTGCCAGCCGCTCCACTATCGATGAAGGCGGAGGCAATAGTCCGGGACGGACCCCAAGAGAGTGTAACAGGTAAGAGTACACGATTGTCTGGAGGGAACGATACCTGATCGCCTAGAAGAGGTCCCTCTGCAAGATCTAGGCGTTGAAGTTTCCCGCCACCGGAGCCTTGTTTGGGCAGGTCTTGGCAAAATGACCCGGATTACCACAGTAGAGGCAGAGGCCTTGGGATCTGCGTCGAACCTTCTCCGCCTGAGAGAGGTGGGTAACGCCAAGCTGCACCGGTTCCTCATGCGACACGGAAGGAGAGGAAACGGCTGCCCCCTTAAAGCTTGACTCTTGACGCGAGGACCCCCAAGGTTGGTCCTTGCCTCTTTCCTGGCGCCTTTCTCGAAGACGTCGATCCACCCTGATGGCCAGCTGCATATATTCATCTAAGTTTTTAGGCAAAGGATAGTTCACCAGGATGTCCTTGACGTTATCGGAGAGCCCAATTCTAAATTGGCTACATAAAGCCGGATCGTTCCACTGGGAATCTATAGCCCACCGCCGAAATTCTGCGCTATATTCTTCAGCAGAACGTTTGGCCTGTCTCAGGTTCCGCAATTTAGAATCCGCCGTCGCGGCCCGATCTGGGTCAGCATACAGTAGTTCCATGGCCGAAAAAAAAAGAAGAGACCGACTGCAAGGCTTCATCAGACGGAGCTAGACCAAACGCCCAGGTCTGTGGGTCGCCCTGGAGGAGTGAAATGACTAGCCCAACGCGTTGCGCTTCGGATCCAGATGCGTGGGGTCGAAGGCGGAAGTAGAGTTCGCAAGAATTCTTAAAGTTAGAAAACTTCGCCCGATCCCCCAAAAATTTCTCGGGGAGAGGGATCTTGGGCTCGACGGTCGGAGAAGGATCCGTTGGCGCAGGTATCTGACGATTCTCTTGCGCGGCCACTCGTTGAGCCAGCTGATTAATGGCAGTGGCCATAGCTTGAACCTGTTGGATCAATTCTTCCATCTAGAAGATATTCTTCTTTTTGGGGCCCGTTATAATGTCAAGTCCCGGAGACACCCACCTTCCAATAAACCAGCAACCCCCAATCTCCGCTGCTTTCTTCACCTATAGTAAGCCCCCGTTTGCCGGGACGCTAGACACGCCTCACCGGACACGGTTGCCCCCAGGTCTTATTAGCACAAAGGATGCTGATTTATGCAGGGGAAGGTAGATGAATCCAAGGACAAGACTGAGTAGCGAAAACGGACAGGGGTCATACACGGGTGGTCAATCCGAGGTGGCACGGTACAGAAGGGTTAGACGGAAGAATGGTCAGGGGCAAGCCAAGGGTCACAACGGGAGGTCAGAAGTTCGCGGTACAAAGGAGCAGGCAGAATCGTAGTCAAGGGGCAAGCAAGGTCGGTCCAGGCGGCAATCAGGGATGGTCGAGAACAAGGCAAAATCACAAGGAGAAGAGCAATCCAAATCACACCCAGTAGCACGCTATAACGGGCAATGATCAACTGCAGGGTATACACCTATATAGGAAGGGAGCTGACTGGATAGGCTGAGGGGAGGAGTGCAAGGATTGGGGAAACTGGGATCTCCGGGCTGATTGCCCAGTTTGAATAGGGAGACTGTGATAGGGCACAAGTATTGAATAGTAAGGGCTCATTGGCCCAACTAGATGTAAGGAGGCGACTGTTTGGGCGCATGCCCTTTATTGGCCAGGGCTCAATACAATCACCTCCGGCGGGTGCGCTGTGCGCAGCGCCGCCGGAGGGCATAGACAGAGAGAAGGCGCGCACGCGCGCGCGTGTGGGGACGCGCGCCGGGAGCGCGCCGCACAGAGAGCGGCGCGGCCGCTCCCGACGCTGCAGGGCCGGAAGCCGCCTGAGCGGCTGCTCGTGACAGCCGAGCGGCGGGCGGGCAGGAGCGACGCCGACCCGCCGCCGGCTGCAACGGACGTGCAGCCCGCCGAGAGGAGTCGGCGGGGGAACGAAGGTCAGGTAAGGAGGTGGCCGTGACAATTAACATTATCAACTTGGCAGCAATACACCTAACAGAACCACAGAAAGAAGTCTTATCCTTAGGACTCAATTTTTGCCCAGATCAGAACATCAACAAATTTGAAGCTATTAAGGATATTCATCTCTATGCTAGAAAAATTATACTCAGACAACAGTACCAAAACATGGAAGAACGAACACAAAATGAAACAGTCCTCACACAAGGAGATCATGAAACCCTCAGAATATTAGAATCCCTACAAACCACACAGGACCAGGGGGACAGTATAGAAAACACTGTAAAAAGTAAGAACCAAACATTTAGAAAAGCCTCAACATATTTTCCCTCCCTGAACGCAAATTCAAGCGTTAAAACTTTCGTCAACATCCTAACACAAGAGATTGAAAAATTGAATACGGCAGGCATTCGACCTAAAAATATCACCCCAGGACAAATGAGGGCACTTAAGGAACTTGAGGAGAACAGGGAAATTGAGATAAAATCAGCAGACAAGGGGGGCAACACAGTAATCATGAGTAAGAGACAATATGAAGAAATGTGCTACAACATTTTGAAAAACAGAGACTGGTATAGAAAAACACCTCCACCTACGCTCACCAAAGATAAAGAAGAATACGATTCTTTAATTAATCATACCTACAATCACAAGGTAATCCCAAAAGAGACATGGGAATACCTAAAAGTGGACAACCCAGTAGTCCAAACATTTTACGCCTTACCGAAGATCCACAAGTCCACACATAACCCACCTGGCCGCCCAATAGTGGCAGGAATAGGCTCCCTTACCAGCAAAGCGAGTCAATATGTGGACACACATTTGAGACCATTTGTAGAATCCCTCACATCCTACGTGAGAGACACACCTCATCTCCTCAATATACTACAAGGGGTCACAGTCCCGCCACACTCTAGATTGGTAACACTGGATGTGGAAGCCCTATATTCGAGCATACCGCACACAAAGGGTCTGCAAGCCGTAGAACACTACCTTAATCAACTGAATATCTCAGAACATGACCACAATCAATTCCTGCTACAACTACTACACTTCATTTTGACACATAACACTTTCACTTTCAACAAACAAATGTACAGACAACTACAAGGCACAGCAATGGGCACGGTCTGTGCTCCGTCATTTGCTAATCTTTACCTGGGATGGTGGGAGAAAGAAACCTGGGCAAAGGAATCAAACAATCACTATATGACGAAAGTGTCAGCCTGGTACCGATATATCGATGATATTCTTATCATCTGGGAGGGATCAGGTGACCAAATAGAGGAGTTTGTGGGAGAACTTAACATTAACAACTATAACCTAAAATTCACGTTAGAACACAGTACGACATCCATTAACTTCCTTGACCTCCGCATAGGGATAGACACAAATGGTAACATAACAACAGATTTTTACCGTAAAGAGACAGCGGCCAACAATATTTTAAGAGCAACTAGCTCCCACCCTAGATCATTAAAAGATAGCATCCCCTATGGAGAGTACCTCAGAGCCAAAAGGAACTGCACAACGGACGAAGACTTTAAGAGGGCCGCAGATGGGATCAGACTAAGACTAAAACAGAGAGGCTACTCAAATAGAGTACTAAAAAGAGCATATCATAAAACACTGGAAAAAGATAGGATACAGATCTTAAACCAGAAACCAAAGAAAAAGGAAGAACTTGAGTTTGCACCTCTAATACTTACATATAATGCCCAACAGGCACAGGTGAAACAATTACTACAAAAACATTGGTACATATTAAAAAGGGACCCTCTAGTGGGTTGCCTGATACCAGACAAACCTAGGATAACATATAGAAAAAACAGGGCACTGAGAGATTACCTAGTAAACAGTCACTACAAGGATGAGGCGGAACAAAAGAAGTGCTGCAAAGTGATAGGAACATACAGATGCGAAGGTTGCACCATGTGCCAATATGTTAAACCCAGCCAGGAAATTTCCTTACCCACAGGCATCAAAGTTAAACAGAAGCACTTCAGTAACTGCAACACCACAGACATCATATATGTACTAACATGTACATGTCCTTGTTATTATATAGGTAAAACTAATAGAAAACTTAAAACACGGATGTATGAACATATCAGAGACATTAAGAACAAGAATCTGTTAACCCCAGTAGGCCGCCATTTTTCTAGATACCATGAAGGTTCCCCAAAAGGGACATCATTTCAAGTACTAGATAGGATACATGCCCATCCAAGAGGCGGGGACATCCGAAGAACCACCCTACAATTAGAAACAAAATGGATCATCAAACTCAAGGCCACGATACATCCAGGCCTTAATGATACAGTAAGCTTTGTCCCTTTTCTAAAAGCCTGAAGCAGTTATAACCCAGCACACCTCAATCGACCACATAGTGCCTCCCTTACACACTCTTCTTATCCCCCTCTCTCTCTTCACCATATGAAGTAAAAATACATACAAATAGGACCTTTTCACCTCCACCTTTTACCTTTCCCTGTAAATAATAAGTAATAGTGTTGTTTGAATATAACTGTTTACTGCATTATTTACTAAGAACGAAATCACTATCATCACTACAACTTGTTTTAAGCACATGTTTGTTATTATTTTTCAATAACCCTGACTCTGTGAACATTGACTGGGTGCACAGACTACCAGGTTTGCCCCTTTAAAAAGACGCCCTACAAGCTCATACACAGGACGCATATAGCGTCCCACCATACACACAACAAAAAACCGCACACAAAATGGCGAGGCCCGATCAGGGGACACTGTAGCCCCGCACACATACATTAGACGCACCCAAAATGGCGCGGCCCGGACAGGGGACACTGTAGTCCAATACCTATACACACTACAAACACACCCAAAATGACGCAGATCGGTATGGGGATATAGTAGCTGCGGGGGCCGCACTAGAGGAGATGCGCACGCGCGAATCTCGCGTCTAGCGTCATCTCCTGCCTGCCTATCAGAGGCAGAGCACGGACAGTGGGCGGGACAACCGCCTTAAAATCCGGAAGTTGCGGCCCCAAGGCAGCCAGCACACACACAGACTCCGGAAGGAGCGAGGATACCATACGAAAAGCAGGGGACACCACCAATATTTGAAACTCCCCCCAACAACTGGCGCACCAAGGACCCCCACCCTGGGAACACTGAGGGGATCCTGCAGCTTAACGTAACCCATACCAGGTAAGCGCCTAGCTGTTTAGCTACTTTTACACTGGATTACAATACAGCCAGTCTCTAATTACATCCCCTCCTTGGTCATATACATAGGCATGAGGCGGCTCCAAATACAATGAGCCCACCGATCACCAACCCTATCAACTAAGAACACGCCACCAAGGTACATTAATATCTTCTGGTTATTAAGACAGCAGAGACATATAACGGCCTGTACTACAGCACTAATAAAACTCATTCCCCTTATAGGCGTCTTACCCTAAGAGAGGCAGCGTTGCCCCCACTTACCAAGGCATCTGGGCAGTAAGTACACCCAGAACAATGTTCATTGGAGTATATATGTATATATTGCACTATTATTGATCATGATCTCATTGTTTGTTAATATTAGATAATACTTTGCACTGAGGAAGCTGGAGAACCAGCGAAACGTTAAACGTTTGCTCCTGCATGATAAAAACAGATGCAATGAACTTGGTTAACTACTAAACTACGGCGCAGCAAACATTGCTAGAAACGAGTATAGAGCTGTTATGCCAATAACTGACACTCTTGCGCCAGTAGTATTGTAAATATGTGAATTAAGTTTGTACTGTAAATATGTGAATTAAGTTTGTACTGTACCACTAGGAATATGTGGAAAATCTTTGTATTGTAATAGGTAAACATATGATGGTAAAATATGTGTACATATTGATGTATAGTTATGGAGATAAATTGTGATGAATAAATGCACCTAAAAAGCTACGCGGTCAGATTTTCTATCACAGATCAAGATAAGTCCCACAAACTACTCCATTTAGGACTATTGGACCCTCAAAAGGTTCCAATCCTCCTCCCCCCCTAAACTTAGATAGACTAAAGGAGTAGGGACGACCTCTACCAAGTAGGATCCAGGTCTTCATCGGAAGGTGGGACCATCACACCCCACTTTTCCCCCCCCAAGAACTAAGTTTCCAATAGGTTGGGTCAAGCCCAGGAACCTAGATCCAGAAACAATAATTTACGGTCCAAAATACACACAACTATAAAAAGAAAAGAAGAGAATAAAAGAGAGACAGGGATATGACTCAGCTCTCGGGCCTAGAGTGGGACCAACTTTTCAGCGAGTTTTCACAAACGGCCACCACAGACCAATCAGAAAACACAGATAGTGGGGACATTTTAGGAAAATTTAACGCCCTGGAAAGAACTCTGAGGAAAAAAACGAAAATACACTGGAATATAGTATATCTGAAAAGATACCTTACAGAAGGAATAATCCCCTTGGGACTAAGGATTAAAATATTCCCACAAGTTGGTGACATAGATTCGGAGTTCAAAAGGAAATGGGAAAGCAACTTACAAACCTGCTCCCTTAATATGCTCACACTCCTGATAGAACAGCAAGAAGAGTCACTAAAAAGAGTGGAACAACAATACCAAACACTGTGCACAGAATTAAATCAACACAGCACCTGGAACAAGTTTGAGGAAAACAACCTTAAGATCAAGAAGAAAATAGAAACCCTGATAAAGGACGTCTGGGAGTACAAAAACAATAAGTTAGCCAGAGACATTAAAGCGTATCAGGAGCAGAGGGCCTATAGATGGAGAACAGGCGCACCGCGTAATCAGGAAGACAGGCTAGACCCATATTCCTCCCATCTCTCCTCCTCCTCCTCAGAAAGTTCACTAACAGGGGAAGCCCCACGCAAAAACTATAGACTTTTTTCAAGACACCAAAGAGGGAGAACAAACAGAGAGAGGACTATACACTAAGGTCAAACACATACGGTCAAAAGAGTAAGCCAACACAGGGCCCAGAAACCAACAGAGGGAACCAATCAGAGGGAGGGGTGGGTTTTTTAGGAAACACAAACACAGACAGACCATGACCACAGTAACCACCCCCAGCAGGAGACATCCCCCCACTAACAACATGAATAGAATAAACGCGAGTCAGACAGGGGCCGTAAAAGAGAGCATTAATGTCAAGTCCCGGAGACACCCACCTTCCAATAAACCAGCAACCCCCAATCTCCGCTGCTTTCTTCACCTATAGTAAGCCCCCGTTTGCCGGGACGCTAGACACGCCTCACCGGACACGGTTGCCCCCAGGTCTTATTAGCACAAAGGATGCTGATTTATGCAGGGGAAGGTAGATGAATCCAAGGACAAGACTGAGTAGCGAAAACGGACAGGGGTCATACACGGGTGGTCAATCCGAGGTGGCACGGTACAGAAGGGTTAGACGGAAGAATGGTCAGGGGCAAGCCAAGGGTCACAACGGGAGGTCAGAAGTTCGCGGTACAAAGGAGCAGGCAGAATCGTAGTCAAGGGGCAAGCAAGGTCGGTCCAGGCGGCAATCAGGGATGGTCGAGAACAAGGCAAAATCACAAGGAGAAGAGCAATCCAAATCACACCCAGTAGCACGCTATAACGGGCAATGATCAACTGCAGGGTATACACCTATATAGGAAGGGAGCTGACTGGATAGGCTGAGGGGAGGAGTGCAAGGATTGGGGAAACTGGGATCTCCGGGCTGATTGCCCAGTTTGAATAGGGAGACTGTGATAGGGCACAAGTATTGAATAGTAAGGGCTCATTGGCCCAACTAGATGTAAGGAGGCGACTGTTTGGGCGCATGCCCTTTATTGGCCAGGGCTCAATACAATCACCTCCGGCGGGTGCGCTGTGCGCAGCGCCGCCGGAGGGCATAGACAGAGAGAAGGCGCGCACGCGCGCGCGTGTGGGGACGCGCGCCGGGAGCGCGCCGCACAGAGAGCGGCGCGGCCGCTCCCGACGCTGCAGGGCCGGAAGCCGCCTGAGCGGCTGCTCGTGACAGCCGAGCGGCGGGCGGGCAGGAGCGACGCCGACCCGCCGCCGGCTGCAACGGACGTGCAGCCCGCCGAGAGGAGTCGGCGGGGGAACGAAGGTCAGGTAAGGAGGTGGCCGTGACACTACCCCCCCCTTCACGAGGGGCCTCTGGACCCTTACCAGGCTTATCCGGATTTTCACGGTGAAACCTATTAATAAGGGTTTTGGCATGGACATCCTTGGCCGGTACCCAACACCTTTCCTCTGGACCAAAACCCCTCCAATCTATTAAATACTGTAAAGAGTTATGAAGCACCCGAGCGTCGAGTATTCTATTAATCTCATATTCAGGCCCATCTTCCACTATGATCGGAGGAGGAGACGACACCTGAATATTTTTGGCAGATTTTAACAAAGAAACATGAAAGGATGACGGAATTCTCATGGATGAAGGTAACTTGACCTTAAAGGTAACGTCGCTTAGTTTATCAATAATAGGAAACGGACCGATAAATTTAGGCCCTAGCTTGGACGAGGGTTGCCGAAGGGCAATATTTCTAGTAGAGACCCAGACCAAATCACCCACCTGAAATGGTGGTTCTAGCGACCTATGTCGGTCCGCAAAGATTTTATGAGTTCTAGAGGCTTTCTTTAAGTTAGTCTGTATCTCAGCCCACACCTTTGTTCTTTCTCGTAGCCATTCCTCCAAGGCCGGCAAGTTGGAGGAAGGACCAGAAAAAGATGATGCCTTAGGATTTCTGCCGTAATTACAAAAAAAAGGCGAAAACCTAGTAGATTCACTCGGCGCATTGTTAAAGGCGAATTCTGCAAATTCGATGAATTCCGCCCATTGTTCTTGGCGATCGGAGACGAAACAGCGTAGATATTGTTCTAAACATTGATTTACCCGTTCGGTCTGTCCATTAGACTGCGGGTGATAGGCGGTAGAGAGCGACACTTTAATACCTAAACGATTGCAGAAAGCTTTCCAAAAACGAGATACAAACTGAACTCCTCGATCCGAAACAATATTCTGTGGTAAACCATGGAGGCGAAAAACATGCTTAATGAATAGCTGTACTAAATCTGGTGCCGACGGAAGTTTTATCAAAGGAATAAAGTGTGCCATTTTACTGAAGCGATCCACCACCACCCAAATTACAGAATTCCCCTGTGATGGAGGAAGATCAACAATAAAATCCATGGATATGTGCGACCATGGTTCAGCGGGGATTTCTAAGGGAACTAATAGTCCCGCAGGGGATCCATGAGTGGTCTTACTACGAGCACATACCGGACATGCTTCGACAAAGGCGGAAGTATCGCGTCGGATGGTGGGCCACCAGACATGACGTTTGGCGATAGCTAAAGTCTTACGAACACCTAAGTGACCAGCCGACTTGGCATCATGTAGTTCCTGTAAAACGGCCAGACGCAAATGAGGCGGAACAAATAAACAATCAGAGGGTTTACCCGGAGGAGAATCAACCTGAAATGGTACCAACGAGCTAGACAGGTCAGGGAGAAGAGCAGCCACAACACAACCCAAAGGCAAAATCGATTCTGGAGGACCACTCTGGTCCTTACAATCCCCGAAATTACGGGATAAGGCATCTGCTTTGGCATTCTTCTTCCCCGGCTTATAGGTGATAATAAAATTAAATCGAGAAAAGAAGAGTGCCCATCGCGCCTGACGGGAGTTGAGTCTCTTGGCAGACTCTAAATACTCCAGATTCTTGTGATCAGTATACACCGTGATGGGGTGTAGGGAACCTTCTAGCCAGTGGCGCCATTCTTCAAAGGCCAGTTTAATACCCAATAGTTCCCTATTCCCAACATCGTAATTGCGTTCAGCAGGTAAAAACTTCCGAGAAAAGAATGCACAGGGATGTAGTTTCTCAGGATTGCCCGCATACTGAGAAAGAACAGCTCCTACTCCCAGTTCCGAGGCGTCAACCTCTAATAGAAATGGAAGCCGGGTGTCGGGATGTATCAAAATGGGAGCGGAGGTGAAAGTCTCCTTTAACACTTGAAAGGCGTTTTTAGCTGAGGGAGGCCACTCCTCAACAAAAGCGCCCTTACGAGTGAGATCTGTTAAAGGACTCACAATGGACGAGAAACCCTTTATAAACTGCCTGTAAAAATTCGCAAATCCTAAAAATCTCTGAAGCGCCTTTAGGGTTCTAGGTTGTTCCCACTCCAAAATAGCAGAAACCTTGGAAGGATCCATCACCAATCCCCGTTTGGAGATTATAAATCCTAGGAACGGGATTTCAGACATTTCAAAAACACATTTGGAGATTTTAGCATACAGACGATTTTCCCGCAATCTCTGCAACACCGCTTTGACATGTTGACGGTGCTCCACCAGAGAGCGGGAAAAAATCAATATGTCGTCCAAATAGACCACGAGAAACTGACCCAAAAAATCACGGAATATGTCATTGACAAAATCTTGAAACACTGCAGGAGCATTGCATAACCCGAATGGCATCACTAAGTATTCATAATGCCCATCCTTTACATTGAAGGCCGTTTTCCATTCATCCCCCTGCCGTATGCGAATAAGGTTATATGCTCCTCGAAGGTCTAACTTAGTGAAGACCTGGGCCCCAGAGACCTGATTAAAAAGGTCATTGATTAATGGTAGAGGATATCTATTTTTTACAGTAATCTTATTTAACCCATGATAATCTATACAGGGGCGTAAGCCGCCGTCCTTCTTCTCGACGAAGAAGAACCCAGCACCGGCAGGAGAGGTGGAAGGACGGATAAACCCTTTCTGGAGATTTTCGGTGATATAATCTTTCATGGCCTGCTCTTCGGATCTAGTGAGATTATATAGTTTCCCCCTAGGGGGCATAGTACCTGGGAGTAAGTCAATAGGACAGTCGTAGGCCCTATGGGGTGGAAGAATGTCGGCGGATTTCTCTGAAAATACGTCTGCCCAATCTGCATAGACTGGAGGTAACCCATCAAGGACAATAGGTGTGGTCCTAAGGGATATAGAAAAACAACGACTTTGACATGAAGGACTCCACTTCACCAGATCCCCCGATCTCCAATCTATCACGGGGTTATGGACTTTTAACCAGGGAAATCCTAAAACGATAGGGGAGACGGGACTTTCAATAATCAAAAATTCTATTTCTTCCGAGTGGGCAGATCCTACGACTAAATTCACCCAAGGGGTCTTGTGGGAGACCAACCCCCCCTCAATGGGTTTATTGTTGACCGCCAGGACCCGGAGGGAATTTTCTAATGGGATTAACGGGATCCCTAGAGTGATGGCTAAGGATCTATCCAGGAAATTGCCAGCCGCTCCACTATCGATGAAGGCGGAGGCAATAGTCCGGGACGGACCCCAAGAGAGTGTAACAGGTAAGAGTACACGATTGTCTGGAGGGAACGATACCTGATCGCCTAGAAGAGGTCCCTCTGCAAGATCTAGGCGTTGTAGTTTCCCGCCACCGGAGCCTTGTTTGGGCAGGTCTTGGCAAAATGACCCGGATTACCACAGTAGAGGCAGAGGCCTTGGGATCTGCGTCGAACCTTCTCCGCCTGAGAGAGGTGGGTAACGCCAAGCTGCACCGGTTCCTCATGCGACACGGAAGGAGAGGAAACGGCTGCCCCCTTAAAGCTTGACTCTTGACGCGAGGACCCCCAAGGTTGGTCCTTGCCTCTTTCCTGGCGCCTTTCTCGAAGACGTCGATCCACCCTGATGGCCAGCTGCATATATTCATCTAAGTTTTTAGGCAAAGGATAGTTCACCAGGATGTCCTTGACGTTATCGGAGAGCCCAATTCTAAATTGGCTACATAAAGCCGGATCGTTCCACTGGGAATCTATAGCCCACCGCCGAAATTCTGCGCTATATTCTTCAGCAGAACGTTTGGCCTGTCTCAGGTTCCGCAATTTAGAATCCGCCGTCGCGGCCCGATCTGGGTCAGCATACAGTAGTTCCATGGCCGAAAAAAAAAGAAGAGACCGACTGCAAGGCTTCATCAGACGGAGCTAGACCAAACGCCCAGGTCTGTGGGTCGCCCTGGAGGAGTGAAATGACTAGCCCAACGCGTTGCGCTTCGGATCCAGATGCGTGGGGTCGAAGGCGGAAGTAGAGTTCGCAAGAATTCTTAAAGTTAGAAAACTTCGCCCGATCCCCCAAAAATTTCTCGGGGAGAGGGATCTTGGGCTCGACGGTTGGAGAAGGATCCGTTGGCGCAGGTATCTGACGATTCTCTTGCGCGGCCACTCGTTGAGCCAGCTGATTAATGGCAGTGGCCATAGCTTGAACCTGTTGGATCAATTCTTCCATCTAGAAGATATTCTTCTTTTTGGGGCCCGTTATAATGTCAAGTCCCGGAGACACCCACCTTCCAATAAACCAGCAACCCCCAATCTCCGCTGCTTTCTTCACCTATAGTAAGCCCCCGTTTGCCGGGACGCTAGACACGCCTCACCGGACACGGTTGCCCCCAGGTCTTATTAGCACAAAGGATGCTGATTTATGCAGGGGAAGGTAGATGAATCCAAGGACAAGACTGAGTAGCGAAAACGGACAGGGGTCATACACGGGTGGTCAATCCGAGGTGGCACGGTACAGAAGGGTTAGACGGAAGAATGGTCAGGGGCAAGCCAAGGGTCACAACGGGAGGTCAGAAGTTCGCGGTACAAAGGAGCAGGCAGAATCGTAGTCAAGGGGCAAGCAAGGTCGGTCCAGGCGGCAATCAGGGATGGTCGAGAACAAGGCAAAATCACAAGGAGAAGAGCAATCCAAATCACACCCAGTAGCACGCTATAACGGGCAATGATCAACTGCAGGGTATACACCTATATAGGAAGGGAGCTGACTGGATAGGCTGAGGGGAGGAGTGCAAGGATTGGGGAAACTGGGATCTCCGGGCTGATTGCCCAGTTTGAATAGGGAGACTGTGATAGGGCACAAGTATTGAATAGTAAGGGCTCATTGGCCCAACTAGATGTAAGGAGGCGACTGTTTGGGCGCATGCCCTTTATTGGCCAGGGCTCAATACAATCACCTCCGGCGGGTGCGCTGTGCGCAGCGCCGCCGGAGGGCATAGACAGAGAGAAGGCGCGCACGCGCGCGCGTGTGGGGACGCGCGCCGCACAGAGAGCGGCGCGGCCGCTCCCGACGCTGCAGGGCCGGAAGCCGCCTGAGCGGCTGCTCGTGACAGCCGAGCGGCGGGCGGGCAGGAGCGACGCCGACCCGCCGCCGGCTGCAACGGACGTGCAGCCCGCCGAGAGGAGTCGGCGGGGGAACGAAGGTCAGGTAAGGAGGTGGCCGTGACAATTAACATTATCAACTTGGCAGCAATACACCTAACAGAACCACAGAAAGAAGTCTTATCCTTAGGACTCAATTTTTGCCCAGATCAGAACATCAACAAATTTGAAGCTATTAAGGATATTCATCTCTATGCTAGAAAAATTATACTCAGACAACAGTACCAAAACATGGAAGAACGAACACAAAATGAAACAGTCCTCACACAAGGAGATCATGAAACCCTCAGAATATTAGAATCCCTACAAACCACACAGGACCAGGGGGACAGTATAGAAAACACTGTAAAAAGTAAGAACCAAACATTTAGAAAAGCCTCAACATATTTTCCCTCCCTGAACGCAAATTCAAGCGTTAAAACTTTCGTCAACATCCTAACACAAGAGATTGAAAAATTGAATACGGCAGGCATTCGACCTAAAAATATCACCCCAGGACAAATGAGGGCACTTAAGGAACTTGAGGAGAACAGGGAAATTGAGATAAAATCAGCAGACAAGGGGGGCAACACAGTAATCATGAGTAAGAGACAATATGAAGAAATGTGCTACAACATTTTGAAAAACAGAGACTGGTATAGAAAAACACCTCCACCTACGCTCACCAAAGATAAAGAAGAATACGATTCTTTAATTAATCATACCTACAATCACAAGGTAATCCCAAAAGAGACATGGGAATACCTAAAAGTGGACAACCCAGTAGTCCAAACATTTTACGCCTTACCGAAGATCCACAAGTCCACACATAACCCACCTGGCCGCCCAATAGTGGCAGGAATAGGCTCCCTTACCAGCAAAGCGAGTCAATATGTGGACACACATTTGAGACCATTTGTAGAATCCCTCACATCCTACGTGAGAGACACACCTCATCTCCTCAATATACTACAAGGGGTCACAGTCCTGCCACACTCTAGATTGGTAACACTGGATGTGGAAGCCCTATATTCGAGCATACCGCACACAAAGGGTCTGCAAGCCGTAGAACACTACCTTAATCAACTGAATATCTCAGAACATGACCACAATCAATTCCTGCTACAACTACTACACTTCATTTTGACACATAACACTTTCACTTTCAACAAACAAATGTACAGACAACTACAAGGCACAGCAATGGGCACGGTCTGTGCTCCGTCATTTGCTAATCTTTACCTGGGATGGTGGGAGAAAGAAACCTGGGCAAAGGAATCAAACAATCACTATATGACGAAAGTGTCAGCCTGGTACCGATATATCGATGATATTCTTATCATCTGGGAGGGATCAGGTGACCAAATAGAGGAGTTTGTGGGAGAACTTAACATTAACAACTATAACCTAAAATTCCCGTTAGAACACAGTACGACATCCATTAACTTCCTTGACCTCCGCATAGGGATAGACACAAATGGTAACATAACAACAGATTTTTACCGTAAAGAGACAGCGGCCAACAATATTTTAAGAGCAACTAGCTCCCACCCTAGATCATTAAAAGATAGCATCCCCTATGGAGAGTACCTCAGAGCCAAAAGGAACTGCACAACGGACGAAGACTTTAAGAGGGCCGCAGATGGGATCAGACTAAGACTAAAACAGAGAGGCTACTCAAATAGAGTACTAAAAAGAGCATATCATAAAACACTGGAAAAAGATAGGATACAGATCTTAAACCAGAAACCAAAGAAAAAGGAAGAACTTGAGTTTGCACCTCTAATACTTACATATAATGCCCAACAGGCACAGGTGAAACAATTACTACAAAAACATTGGTACATATTAAAAAGGGACCCTCTAGTGGGTTGCCTGATACCAGACAAACCTAGGATAACATATAGAAAAAACAGGGCACTGAGAGATTACCTAGTAAACAGTCACTACAAGGATGAGGCGGAACAAAAGAAGTGCTGCAAAGTGATAGGAACATACAGATGCGAAGGTTGCACCATGTGCCAATATGTTAAACCCAGCCAGGAAATTTCCTTACCCACAGGCATCAAAGTTAAACAGAAGCACTTCAGTAACTGCAACACCACAGACATCATATATGTACTAACATGTACATGTCCTTGTTATTATATAGGTAAAACTAATAGAAAACTTAAAACACGGATGTATGAACATATCAGAGACATTAAGAACAAGAATCTGTTAACCCCAGTAGGCCGCCATTTTTCTAGATACCATGAAGGTTCCCCAAAAGGGACATCATTTCAAGTACTAGATAGGATACATGCCCATCCAAGAGGCGGGGACATCCGAAGAACCACCCTACAATTAGAAACAAAATGGATCATCAAACTCAAGGCCACGATACATCCAGGCCTTAATGATACAGTAAGCTGTGTCCCTTTTCTAAAAGCCTGAAGCAGTTATAACCCAGCACACCTCAATCGACCACATAGTGCCTCCCTTACACACTCTTCTTATCCCCCTCTCTCTCTTCACCATATGAAGTAAAAATACATACAAATAGGACCTTTTCACCTCCACCTTTTACCTTTCCCTGTAAATAATAAGTAATAGTGTTGTTTGAATATAACTGTTTACTGCATTATTTACTAAGAACGAAATCACTATCATCACTACAACTTGTTTTAAGCACATGTTTGTTATTATTTTTCAATAACCCTGACTCTGTGAACATTGACTGGGTGCACAGACTACCAGGTTTGCCCCTTTAAAAAGACGCCCTACAAGCTCATACACAGGACGCATATAGCGTCCCACCATACACACAACAAAAAACCGCACACAAAATGGCGAGGCCCGATCAGGGGACACTGTAGCCCCGCACACATACATTAGACGCACCCAAAATGGCGCGGCCCGGACAGGGGACACTGTAGTCCAATACCTATACACACTACAAACACACCCAAAATGACGCAGATCGGTATGGGGATATAGTAGCTGCGGGGGCCGCACTAGAGGAGATGCGCACGCGCGAATCTCGCGTCTAGCGTCATCTCCTGCCTGCCTATCAGAGGCAGAGCACGGACAGTGGGCGGGACAACCGCCTTAAAATCCGGAAGTTGCGGCCCCAAGGCAGCCAGCACACACACAGACTCCGGAAGGAGCGAGGATACCATACGAAAAGCAGGGGACACCACCAATATTTGAAACTCCCCCCAACAACTGGCGCACCAAGGACCCCCACCCTGGGAACACTGAGGGGATCCTGCAGCTTAACGTAACCCATACCAGGTAAGCGCCTAGCTGTTTAGCTACTTTTACACTGGATTACAATACAGCCAGTCTCTAATTACATCCCCTCCTTGGTCATATACATAGGCATGAGGCGGCTCCAAATACAATGAGCCCACCGATCACCAACCCTATCAACTAAGAACACGCCACCAAGGTACATTAATATCTTCTGGTTATTAAGACAGCAGAGACATATAACGGCCTGTACTACAGCACTAATAAAACTCATTCCCCTTATAGGCGTCTTACCCTAAGAGAGGCAGCGTTGCCCCCACTTACCAAGGCATCTGGGCAGTAAGTACACCCAGAACAATGTTCATTGGAGTATATATGTATATATTGCACTATTATTGATCATGATCTCATTGTTTGTTAATATTAGATAATACTTTGCACTGAGGAAGCTGGAGAACCAGCGAAACGTTAAACGTTTGCTCCTGCATGATAAAAACAGATGCAATGAACTTGGTTAACTACTAAACTACGGCGCAGCAAACATTGCTAGAAACGAGTATAGAGCTGTTATGCCAATAACTGACACTCTTGCGCCAGTAGTATTGTAAATATGTGAATTAAGTTTGTACTGTAAATATGTGAATTAAGTTTGTACTGTACCACTAGGAATATGTGGAAAATCTTTGTATTGTAATAGGTAAACATATGATGGTAAAATATGTGTACATATTGATGTATAGTTATGGAGATAAATTGTGATGAATAAATGCACCTAAAAAGCTACGCGGTCAGATTTTCTATCACAGATCAAGATAAGTCCCACAAACTACTCCATTTAGGACTATTGGACCCTCAAAAGGTTCCAATCCTCCTCCCCCCCTAAACTTAGATAGACTAAAGGAGTAGGGACGACCTCTACCAAGTAGGATCCAGGTCTTCATCGGAAGGTGGGACCATCACACCCCACTTTTCCCCCCCCAAGAACTAAGTTTCCAATAGGTTGGGTCAAGCCCAGGAACCTAGATCCAGAAACAATAATTTACGGTCCAAAATACACACAACTATAAAAAGAAAAGAAGAGAATAAAAGAGAGACAGGGATATGACTCAGCTCTCGGGCCTAGAGTGGGACCAACTTTTCAGCGAGTTTTCACAAACGGCCACCACAGACCAATCAGAAAACACAGATAGTGGGGACATTTTAGGAAAATTTAACGCCCTGGAAAGAACTCTGAGGAAAAAAACGAAAATACACTGGAATATAGTATATCTGAAAAGATACCTTACAGAAGGAATAATCCCCTTGGGACTAAGGATTAAAATATTCCCACAAGTTGGTGACATAGATTCGGAGTTCAAAAGGAAATGGGAAAGCAACTTACAAACCTGCTCCCTTAATATGCTCACACTCCTGATAGAACAGCAAGAAGAGTCACTAAAAAGAGTGGAACAACAATACCAAACACTGTGCACAGAATTAAATCAACACAGCACCTGGAACAAGTTTGAGGAAAACAACCTTAAGATCAAGAAGAAAATAGAAACCCTGATAAAGGACGTCTGGGAGTACAAAAACAATAAGTTAGCCAGAGACATTAAAGCGTATCAGGAGCAGAGGGCCTATAGATGGAGAACAGGCGCACCGCGTAATCAGGAAGACAGGCTAGACCCATATTCCTCCCATCTCTCCTCCTCCTCCTCAGAAAGTTCACTAACAGGGGAAGCCCCACGCAAAAACTATAGACTTTTTTCAAGACACCAAAGAGGGAGAACAAACAGGAATCAAAAACAGAGAGAGGACTATACACTAAGGTCAAACACATACGGTCAAAAGAGTAAGCCAACACAGGGCCCAGAAACCAACAGAGGGAACCAATCAGAGGGAGGGGTGGGTTTTTTAGGAAACACAAACACAGACAGACCATGACCACAGTAACCACCCCCAGCAGGAGACATCCCCCCACTAACAACATGAATAGAATAAACGCGAGTCAGACAGGGGCCGTAAAAGAGAGCATTAATGTCAAGTCCCGGAGACACCCACCTTCCAATAAACCAGCAACCCCCAATCTCCGCTGCTTTCTTCACCTATAGTAAGCCCCCGTTTGCCGGGACGCTAGACACGCCTCACCGGACACGGTTGCCCCCAGGTCTTATTAGCACAAAGGATGCTGATTTATGCAGGGGAAGGTAGATGAATCCAAGGACAAGACTGAGTAGCGAAAACGGACAGGGGTCATACACGGGTGGTCAATCCGAGGTGGCACGGTACAGAAGGGTTAGACGGAAGAATGGTCAGGGGCAAGCCAAGGGTCACAACGGGAGGTCAGAAGTTCGCGGTACAAAGGAGCAGGCAGAATCGTAGTCAAGGGGCAAGCAAGGTCGGTCCAGGCGGCAATCAGGGATGGTCGAGAACAAGGCAAAATCACAAGGAGAAGAGCAATCCAAATCACACCCAGTAGCACGCTATAACGGGCAATGATCAACTGCAGGGTATACACCTATATAGGAAGGGAGCTGACTGGATAGGCTGAGGGGAGGAGTGCAAGGATTGGGGAAACTGGGATCTCCGGGCTGATTGCCCAGTTTGAATAGGGAGACTGTGATAGGGCACAAGTATTGAATAGTAAGGGCTCATTGGCCCAACTAGATGTAAGGAGGCGACTGTTTGGGCGCATGCCCTTTATTGGCCAGGGCTCAATACAATCACCTCCGGCGGGTGCGCTGTGCGCAGCGCCGCCGGAGGGCATAGACAGAGAGAAGGCGCGCACGCGCGCGCGTGTGGGGACGCGCGCCGGGAGCGCGCCGCACAGAGAGCGGCGCGGCCACTCCCGACGCTGCAGGGCCGGAAGCCGCCTGAGCGGCTGCTCGTGACAGCCGAGCGGCGGGCGGGCAGGAGCGACGCCGACCCGCCGCCGGCTGCAACGGACGTGCAGCCCGCCGAGAGGAGTCGGCGGGGGAACGAAGGTCAGGTAAGGAGGTGGCCGTGACACTACCCCCCCCTTCACGAGGGGCCTCTGGACCCTTACCAGGCTTATCCGGATTTTCACGGTGAAACCTATTAATAAGGGTTTTGGCATGGACATCCTTGGCCGGTACCCAACACCTTTCCTCTGGACCAAAACCCCTCCAATCTATTAAATACTGTAAAGAGTTATGAAGCACCCGAGCGTCGAGTATTCTATTAATCTCATATTCAGGCCCATCTTCCACTATGATCGGAGGAGGAGACGACACCTGAATATTTTTGGCAGATTTTAACAAAGAAACATGAAAGGATGACGGAATTCTCATGGATGAAGGTAACTTGACCTTAAAGGTAACGTCGCTTAGTTTATCAATAATAGGAAACGGACCGATAAATTTAGGCCCTAGCTTGGACGAGGGTTGCCGAAGGGCAATATTTCTAGTAGAGACCCAGACCAAATCACCCACCTGAAATGGTGGTTCTAGCGACCTATGTCGGTCCGCAAAGATTTTATGAGTTCTAGAGGCTTTCTTTAAGTTAGTCTGTATCTCAGCCCACACCTTTGTTCTTTCTCGTAGCCATTCCTCCAAGGCCGGCAAGTTGGAGGAAGGACCAGAAAAAGATGATGCCTTAGGATTTCTGCCGTAATTACAAAAAAAAGGCGAAAACCTAGTAGATTCACTCGGCGCATTGTTAAAGGCGAATTCTGCAAATTCGATGAATTCCGCCCATTGTTCTTGGCGATCGGAGACGAAACAGCGTAGATATTGTTCTAAACATTGATTTACCCGTTCGGTCTGTCCATTAGACTGCGGGTGATAGGCGGTAGAGAGCGACACTTTAATACCTAAACGATTGCAGAAAGCTTTCCAAAAACGAGATACAAACTGAACTCCTCGATCCGAAACAATATTCTGTGGTAAACCATGGAGGCGAAAAACATGCTTAATGAATAGCTGTACTAAATCTGGTGCCGACGGAAGTTTTATCAAAGGAATAAAGTGTGCCATTTTACTGAAGCGATCCACCACCACCCAAATTACAGAATTCCCCTGTGATGGAGGAAGATCAACAATAAAATCCATGGATATGTGCGACCATGGTTCAGCGGGGATTTCTAAGGGAACTAATAGTCCCGCAGGGGATCCATGAGTGGTCTTACTACGAGCACATACCGGACATGCTTCGACAAAGGCGGAAGTATCGCGTCGGATGGTGGGCCACCAGACATGACGTTTGGCGATAGCTAAAGTCTTACGAACACCTAAGTGACCAGCCGACTTGGCATCATGTAGTTCCTGTAAAACGGCCAGACGCAAATGAGGCGGAACAAATAAACAATCAGAGGGTTTACCCGGAGGAGAATCAACCTGAAATGGTACCAACGAGCTAGACAGGTCAGGGAGAAGAGCAGCCACAACACAACCCAAAGGCAAAATCGATTCTGGAGGACCACTCTGGTCCTTACAATCCCCGAAATTACGGGATAAGGCATCTGCTTTGGCATTCTTCTTCCCCGGCTTATAGGTGATAATAAAATTAAATCGAGAAAAGAAGAGTGCCCATCGCGCCTGACGGGAGTTGAGTCTCTTGGCAGACTCTAAATACTCCAGATTCTTGTGATCAGTATACACCGTGATGGGGTGTAGGGAACCTTCTAGCCAGTGGCGCCATTCTTCAAAGGCCAGTTTAATACCCAATAGTTCCCTATTCCCAACATCGTAATTGCGTTCAGCAGGTAAAAACTTCCGAGAAAAGAATGCACAGGGATGTAGTTTCTCAGGATTGCCCGCATACTGAGAAAGAACAGCTCCTACTCCCAGTTCCGAGGCGTCAACCTCTAATAGAAATGGAAGCCGGGTGTCGGGATGTATCAAAATGGGAGCGGAGGTGAAAGTCTCCTTTAACACTTGAAAGGCGTTTTTAGCTGAGGGAGGCCACTCCTCAACAAAAGCGCCCTTACGAGTGAGATCTGTTAAAGGACTCACAATGGACGAGAAACCCTTTATAAACTGCCTGTAAAAATTCGCAAATCCTAAAAATCTCTGAAGCGCCTTTAGGGTTCTAGGTTGTTCCCACTCCAAAATAGCAGAAACCTTGGAAGGATCCATCACCAATCCCCGTTTGGAGATTATAAATCCTAGGAACGGGATTTCAGACATTTCAAAAACACATTTGGAGATTTTAGCATACAGACGATTTTCCCGCAATCTCTGCAACACCGCTTTGACATGTTGACGGTGCTCCACCAGAGAGCGGGAAAAAATCAGTATGTCGTCCAAATAGACCACGAGAAACTGACCCAAAAAATCACGGAATATGTCATTGACAAAATCTTGAAACACTGCAGGAGCATTGCATAACCCGAATGGCATCACTAAGTATTCATAATGCCCATCCTTTACATTGAAGGCCGTTTTCCATTCATCCCCCTGCCGTATGCGAATAAGGTTATATGCTCCTCGAAGGTCTAACTTAGTGAAGACCTGGGCCCCAGAGACCTGATTAAAAAGGTCATTGATTAATGGTAGAGGATATCTATTTTTTACAGTAATCTTATTTAACCCATGATAATCTATACAGGGGCGTAAGCCGCCGTCCTTCTTCTCGACGAAGAAGAACCCAGCACCGGCAGGAGAGGTGGAAGGACGGATAAACCCTTTCTGGAGATTTTCGGTGATATAATCTTTCATGGCCTGCTCTTCGGATCTAGTGAGATTATATAGTTTCCCCCTAGGGGGCATAGTACCTGGGAGTAAGTCAATAGGACAGTCGTAGGCCCTATGGGGTGGAAGAATGTCGGCGGATTTCTCTGAAAATACGTCTGCCCAATCTGCATAGACTGGAGGTAACCCATCAAGGACAATAGGTGTGGTCCTAAGGGATATAGAAAAACAACGACTTTGACATGAAGGACTCCACTTCACCAGATCCCCCGATCTCCAATCTATCACGGGGTTATGGACTTTTAACCAGGGAAATCCTAAAACGATAGGGGAGACGGGACTTTCAATAATCAAAAATTCTATTTCTTCCGAGTGGGCAGATCCTACGACTAAATTCACCCAAGGGGTCTTGTGGGAGACCAACCCCCCCTCAATGGGTTTATTGTTGACCGCCAGGACCCGGAGGGAATTTTCTAATGGGATTAACGGGATCCCTAGAGTGATGGCTAAGGATCTATCCAGGAAATTGCCAGCCGCTCCACTATCGATGAAGGCGGAGGCAATAGTCCGGGACGGACCCCAAGAGAGTGTAACAGGTAAGAGTACACGATTGTCTGGAGGGAACGATACCTGATCGCCTAGAAGAGGTCCCTCTGCAAGATCTAGGCGTTGTAGTTTCCCGCCACCGGAGCCTTGTTTGGGCAGGTCTTGGCAAAATGACCCGGATTACCACAGTAGAGGCAGAGGCCTTGGGATCTGCGTCGAACCTTCTCCGCCTGAGAGAGGTGGGTAACGCCAAGCTGCACCGGTTCCTCATGCGACACGGAAGGAGAGGAAACGGCTGCCCCCTTAAAGCTTGACTCTTGACGCGAGGACCCCCAAGGTTGGTCCTTGCCTCTTTCCTGGCGCCTTTCTCGAAGACGTCGATCCACCCTGATGGCCAGCTGCATATATTCATCTAAGTTTTTAGGCAAAGGATAGTTCACCAGGATGTCCTTGACGTTATCGGAGAGCCCAATTCTAAATTGGCTACATAAAGCCGGATCGTTCCACTGGGAATCTATAGCCCACCGCCGAAATTCTGCGCTATATTCTTCAGCAGAACGTTTGGCCTGTCTCAGGTTCCGCAATTTAGAATCCGCCGTCGCGGCCCGATCTGGGTCAGCATACAGTAGTTCCATGGCCGAAAAAAAAAGAAGAGACCGACTGCAAGGCTTCATCAGACGGAGCTAGACCAAACGCCCAGGTCTGTGGGTCGCCCTGGAGGAGTGAAATGACTAGCCCAACGCGTTGCGCTTCGGATCCAGATGCGTGGGGTCGAAGGCGGAAGTAGAGTTCGCAAGAATTCTTAAAGTTAGAAAACTTCGCCCGATCCCCCAAAAATTTCTCGGGGAGAGGGATCTTGGGCTCGACGGTCGGAGAAGGATCCGTTGGCGCAGGTATCTGACGATTCTCTTGCGCGGCCACTCGTTGAGCCAGCTGATTAATGGCAGTGGCCATAGCTTGAACCTGTTGGATCAATTCTTCCATCTAGAAGATATTCTTCTTTTTGGGGCCCGTTATAATGTCAAGTCCCGGAGACACCCACCTTCCAATAAACCAGCAACCCCCAATCTCCGCTGCTTTCTTCACCTATAGTAAGCCCCCGTTTGCCGGGACGCTAGACACGCCTCACCGGACACGGTTGCCCCCAGGTCTTATTAGCACAAAGGATGCTGATTTATGCAGGGGAAGGTAGATGAATCCAAGGACAAGACTGAGTAGCGAAAACGGACAGGGGTCATACACGGGTGGTCAATCCGAGGTGGCACGGTACAGAAGGGTTAGACGGAAGAATGGTCAGGGGCAAGCCAAGGGTCACAACGGGAGGTCAGAAGTTCGCGGTACAAAGGAGCAGGCAGAATCGTAGTCAAGGGGCAAGCAAGGTCGGTCCAGGCGGCAATCAGGGATGGTCGAGAACAAGGCAAAATCACAAGGAGAAGAGCAATCCAAATCACACCCAGTAGCACGCTATAACGGGCAATGATCAACTGCAGGGTATACACCTATATAGGAAGGGAGCTGACTGGATAGGCTGAGGGGAGGAGTGCAAGGATTGGGGAAACTGGGATCTCCGGGCTGATTGCCCAGTTTGAATAGGGAGACTGTGATAGGGCACAAGTATTGAATAGTAAGGGCTCATTGGCCCAACTAGATGTAAGGAGGCGACTGTTTGGGCGCATGCCCTTTATTGGCCAGGGCTCAATACAATCACCTCCGGCGGGTGCGCTGTGCGCAGCGCCGCCGGAGGGCATAGACAGAGAGAAGGCGCGCACGCGCGCGCGTGTGGGGACGCGCGCCGGGAGCGCGCCGCACAGAGAGCGGCGCGGCCGCTCCCGACGCTGCAGGGCCGGAAGCCGCCTGAGCGGCTGCTCGTGACAGCCGAGCGGCGGGCGGGCAGGAGCGACGCCGACCCGCCGCCGGCTGCAACGGACGTGCAGCCCGCCGAGAGGAGTCGGCGGGGGAACGAAGGTCAGGTAAGGAGGTGGCCGTGACAATTAACATTATCAACTTGGCAGCAATACACCTAACAGAACCACAGAAAGAAGTCTTATCCTTAGGACTCAATTTTTGCCCAGATCAGAACATCAACAAATTTGAAGCTATTAAGGATATTCATCCCCATGCTAGAAAAATTATACTCAGACAACAGTACCAAAACATGGAAGAACGAACACAAAATGAAACAGTCCTCACACAAGGAGATCATGAAACCCTCAGAATATTAGAATCCCTACAAACCACACAGGACCAGGGGGACAGTATAGAAAACACTGTAAAAAGTAAGAACCAAACATTTAGAAAAGCCTCAACATATTTTCCCTCCCTGAACGCAAATTCAAGCGTTAAAACTTTCGTCAACATCCTAACACAAGAGATTGAAAAATTGAATACGGCAGGCATTCGACCTAAAAATATCACCCCAGGACAAATGAGGGCACTTAAGGAACTTGAGGAGAACAGGGAAATTGAGATAAAATCAGCAGACAAGGGGGGCAACACAGTAATCATGAGTAAGAGACAATATGAAGAAATGTGCTACAACATTTTGAAAAACAGAGACTGGTATAGAAAAACACCTCCACCTACGCTCACCAAAGATAAAGAAGAATACGATTCTTTAATTAATCATACCTACAATCACAAGGTAATCCCAAAAGAGACATGGGAATACCTAAAAGTGGACAACCCAGTAGTCCAAACATTTTACGCCTTACCGAAGATCCACAAGTCCACACATAACCCACCTGGCCGCCCAATAGTGGCAGGAATAGGCTCCCTTACCAGCAAAGCGAGTCAATATGTGGACACACATTTGAGACCATTTGTAGAATCCCTCACATCCTACGTGAGAGACACACCTCATCTCCTCAATATACTACAAGGGGTCACAGTCCCGCCACACTCTAGATTGGTAACACTGGATGTGGAAGCCCTATATTCGAGCATACCGCACACAAAGGGTCTGCAAGCCGTAGAACACTACCTTAATCAACTGAATATCTCAGAACATGACCACAATCAATTCCTGCTACAACTACTACACTTCATTTTGACACATAACACTTTCACTTTCAACAAACAAATGTACAGACAACTACAAGGCACAGCAATGGGCACGGTCTGTGCTCCGTCATTTGCTAATCTTTACCTGGGATGGTGGGAGAAAGAAACCTGGGCAAAGGAATCAAACAATCACTATATGACGAAAGTGTCAGCCTGGTACCGATATATCGATGATATTCTTATCATCTGGGAGGGATCAGGTGACCAAATAGAGGAGTTTGTGGGAGAACTTAACATTAACAACTATAACCTAAAATTCACGTTAGAACACAGTACGACATCCATTAACTTCCTTGACCTCCGCATAGGGATAGACACAAATGGTAACATAACAACAGATTTTTACCGTAAAGAGACAGCGGCCAACAATATTTTAAGAGCAACTAGCTCCCACCCTAGATCATTAAAAGATAGCATCCCCTATGGAGAGTACCTCAGAGCCAAAAGGAACTGCACAACGGACGAAGACTTTAAGAGGGCCGCAGATGGGATCAGACTAAGACTAAAACAGAGAGGCTACTCAAATAGAGTACTAAAAAGAGCATATCATAAAACACTGGAAAAAGATAGGATACAGATCTTAAACCAGAAACCAAAGAAAAAGGAAGAACTTGAGTTTGCACCTCTAATACTTACATATAATGCCCAACAGGCACAGGTGAAACAATTACTACAAAAACATTGGTACATATTAAAAAGGGACCCTCTAGTGGGTTGCCTGATACCAGACAAACCTAGGATAACATATAGAAAAAACAGGGCACTGAGAGATTACCTAGTAAACAGTCACTACAAGGATGAGGCGGAACAAAAGAAGTGCTGCAAAGTGATAGGAACATACAGATGCGAAGGTTGCACCATGTGCCAATATGTTAAACCCAGCCAGGAAATTTCCTTACCCACAGGCATCAAAGTTAAACAGAAGCACTTCAGTAACTGCAACACCACAGACATCATATATGTACTAACATGTACATGTCCTTGTTATTATATAGGTAAAACTAATAGAAAACTTAAAACACGGATGTATGAACATATCAGAGACATTAAGAACAAGAATCTGTTAACCCCAGTAGGCCGCCATTTTTCTAGATACCATGAAGGTTCCCCAAAAGGGACATCATTTCAAGTACTAGATAGGATACATGCCCATCCAAGAGGCGGGGACATCCGAAGAACCACCCTACAATTAGAAACAAAATGGATCATCAAACTCAAGGCCACGATACATCCAGGCCTTAATGATACAGTAAGCTTTGTCCCTTTTCTAAAAGCCTGAAGCAGTTATAACCCAGCACACCTCAATCGACCACATAGTGCCTCCCTTACACACTCTTCTTATCCCCCTCTCTCTCTTCACCATATGAAGTAAAAATACATACAAATAGGACCTTTTCACCTCCACCTTTTACCTTTCCCTGTAAATAATAAGTAATAGTGTTGTTTGAATATAACTGTTTACTGCATTATTTACTAAGAACGAAATCACTATCATCACTACAACTTGTTTTAAGCACATGTTTGTTATTATTTTTCAATAACCCTGACTCTGTGAACATTGACTGGGTGCACAGACTACCAGGTTTGCCCCTTTAAAAAGACGCCCTACAAGCTCATACACAGGACGCATATAGCGTCCCACCATACACACAACAAAAAACCGCACACAAAATGGCGAGGCCCGATCAGGGGACACTGTAGCCCCGCACACATACATTAGACGCACCCAAAATGGCGCGGCCCGGACAGGGGACACTGTAGTCCAATACCTATACACACTACAAACACACCCAAAATGACGCAGATCGGTATGGGGATATAGTAGCTGCGGGGGCCGCACTAGAGGAGATGCGCACGCGCGAATCTCGCGTCTAGCGTCATCTCCTGCCTGCCTATCAGAGGCAGAGCACGGACAGTGGGCGGGACAACCGCCTTAAAATCCGGAAGTTGCGGCCCCAAGGCAGCCAGCACACACACAGACTCCGGAAGGAGCGAGGATACCATACGAAAAGCAGGGGACACCACCAATATTTGAAACTCCCCCCAACAACTGGCGCACCAAGGACCCCCACCCTGGGAACACTGAGGGGATCCTGCAGCTTAACGTAACCCATACCAGGTAAGCGCCTAGCTGTTTAGCTACTTTTACACTGGATTACAATACAGCCAGTCTCTAATTACATCCCCTCCTTGGTCATATACATAGGCATGAGGCGGCTCCAAATACAATGAGCCCACCGATCACCAACCCTATCAACTAAGAACACGCCACCAAGGTACATTAATATCTTCTGGTTATTAAGACAGCAGAGACATATAACGGCCTGTACTACAGCACTAATAAAACTCATTCCCCTTATAGGCGTCTTACCCTAAGAGAGGCAGCGTTGCCCCCACTTACCAAGGCATCTGGGCAGTAAGTACACCCAGAACAATGTTCATTGGAGTATATATGTATATATTGCACTATTATTGATCATGATCTCATTGTTTGTTAATATTAGATAATACTTTGCACTGAGGAAGCTGGAGAACCAGCGAAACGTTAAACGTTTGCTCCTGCATGATAAAAACAGATGCAATGAACTTGGTTAACTACTAAACTACGGCGCAGCAAACATTGCTAGAAACGAGTATAGAGCTGTTATGCCAATAACTGACACTCTTGCGCCAGTAGTATTGTAAATATGTGAATTAAGTTTGTACTGTAAATATGTGAATTAAGTTTGTACTGTACCACTAGGAATATGTGGAAAATCTTTGTATTGTAATAGGTAAACATATGATGGTAAAATATGTGTACATATTGATGTATAGTTATGGAGATAAATTGTGATGAATAAATGCACCTAAAAAGCTACGCGGTCAGATTTTCTATCACAGATCAAGATAAGTCCCACAAACTACTCCATTTAGGACTATTGGACCCTCAAAAGGTTCCAATCCTCCTCCCCCCCTAAACTTAGATAGACTAAAGGAGTAGGGACGACCTCTACCAAGTAGGATCCAGGTCTTCATCGGAAGGTGGGACCATCACACCCCACTTTTCCCCCCCCAAGAACTAAGTTTCCAATAGGTTGGGTCAAGCCCAGGAACCTAGATCCAGAAACAATAATTTACGGTCCAAAATACACACAACTATAAAAAGAAAAGAAGAGAATAAAAGAGAGACAGGGATATGACTCAGCTCTCGGGCCTAGAGTGGGACCAACTTTTCAGCGAGTTTTCACAAACGGCCACCACAGACCAATCAGAAAACACAGATAGTGGGGACATTTTAGGAAAATTTAACGCCCTGGAAAGAACTCTGAGGAAAAAAACGAAAATACACTGGAATATAGTATATCTGAAAAGATACCTTACAGAAGGAATAATCCCCTTGGGACTAAGGATTAAAATATTCCCACAAGTTGGTGACATAGATTCGGAGTTCAAAAGGAAATGGGAAAGCAACTTACAAACCTGCTCCCTTAATATGCTCACACTCCTGATAGAACAGCAAGAAGAGTCACTAAAAAGAGTGGAACAACAATACCAAACACTGTGCACAGAATTAAATCAACACAGCACCTGGAACAAGTTTGAGGAAAACAACCTTAAGATCAAGAAGAAAATAGAAACCCTGATAAAGGACGTCTGGGAGTACAAAAACAATAAGTTAGCCAGAGACATTAAAGCGTATCAGGAGCAGAGGGCCTATAGATGGAGAACAGGCGCACCGCGTAATCAGGAAGACAGGCTAGACCCATATTCCTCCCATCTCTCCTCCTCCTCCTCAGAAAGTTCACTAACAGGGGAAGCCCCACGCAAAAACTATAGACTTTTTTCAAGACACCAAAGAGGGAGAACAAACAGGAATCAAAAACAGAGAGAGGACTATACACTAAGGTCAAACACATACGGTCAAAAGAGTAAGCCAACACAGGGCCCAGAAACCAACAGAGGGAACCAATCAGAGGGAGGGGTGGGTTTTTTAGGAAACACAAACACAGACAGACCATGACCACAGTAACCACCCCCAGCAGGAGACATCCCCCCACTAACAACATGAATAGAATAAACGCGAGTCAGACAGGGGCCGTAAAAGAGAGCATTAATGTCAAGTCCCGGAGACACCCACCTTCCAATAAACCAGCAACCCCCAATCTCCGCTGCTTTCTTCACCTATAGTAAGCCCCCGTTTGCCGGGACGCTAGACACGCCTCACCGGACACGGTTGCCCCCAGGTCTTATTAGCACAAAGGATGCTGATTTATGCAGGGGAAGGTAGATGAATCCAAGGACAAGACTGAGTAGCGAAAACGGACAGGGGTCATACACGGGTGGTCAATCCGAGGTGGCACGGTACAGAAGGGTTAGACGGAAGAATGGTCAGGGGCAAGCCAAGGGTCACAACGGGAGGTCAGAAGTTCGCGGTACAAAGGAGCAGGCAGAATCGTAGTCAAGGGGCAAGCAAGGTCGGTCCAGGCGGCAATCAGGGATGGTCGAGAACAAGGCAAAATCACAAGGAGAAGAGCAATCCAAATCACACCCAGTAGCACGCTATAACGGGCAATGATCAACTGCAGGGTATACACCTATATAGGAAGGGAGCTGACTGGATAGGCTGAGGGGAGGAGTGCAAGGATTGGGGAAACTGGGATCTCCGGGCTGATTGCCCAGTTTGAATAGGGAGACTGTGATAGGGCACAAGTATTGAATAGTAAGGGCTCATTGGCCCAACTAGATGTAAGGAGGCGACTGTTTGGGCGCATGCCCTTTATTGGCCAGGGCTCAATACAATCACCTCCGGCGGGTGCGCTGTGCGCAGCGCCGCCGGAGGGCATAGACAGAGAGAAGGCGCGCACGCGCGCGCGTGTGGGGACGCGCGCCGGGAGCGCGCCGCACAGAGAGCGGCGCGGCCGCTCCCGACGCTGCAGGGCCGGAAGCCGCCTGAGCGGCTGCTCGTGACAGCCGAGCGGCGGGCGGGCAGGAGCGACGCCGACCCGCCGCCGGCTGCAACGGACGTGCAGCCCGCCGAGAGGAGTCGGCGGGGGAACGAAGGTCAGGTAAGGAGGTGGCCGTGACACTACCCCCCCCTTCACGAGGGGCCTCTGGACCCTTACCAGGCTTATCCGGATTTTCACGGTGAAACCTATTAATAAAGGTTTTGGCATGGACATCCTTGGCCGGTACCCAACACCTTTCCTCTGGACCAAAACCCCTCCAATCTATTAAATACTGTAAAGAGTTATGAAGCACCCGAGCGTCGAGTATTCTATTAATCTCATATTCAGGCCCATCTTCCACTATGATCGGAGGAGGAGACGACACCTGAATATTTTTGGCAGATTTTAACAAAGAAACATGAAAGGATGACGGAATTCTCATGGATGAAGGTAACTTGACCTTAAAGGTAACGTCGCTTAGTTTATCAATAATAGGAAACGGACCGATAAATTTAGGCCCTAGCTTGGACGAGGGTTGCCGAAGGGCAATATTTCTAGTAGAGACCCAGACCAAATCACCCACCTGAAATGGTGGTTCTAGCGACCTATGTCGGTCCGCAAAGATTTTATGAGTTCTAGAGGCTTTCTTTAAGTTAGTCTGTATCTCAGCCCACACCTTTGTTCTTTCTCGTAGCCATTCCTCCAAGGCCGGCAAGTTGGAGGAAGGACCAGAAAAAGATGATGCCTTAGGATTTCTGCCGTAATTACAAAAAAAAGGCGAAAACCTAGTAGATTCACTCGGCGCATTGTTAAAGGCGAATTCTGCAAATTCGATGAATTCCGCCCATTGTTCTTGGCGATCGGAGACGAAACAGCGTAGATATTGTTCTAAACATTGATTTACCCGTTCGGTCTGTCCATTAGACTGCGGGTGATAGGCGGTAGAGAGCGACACTTTAATACCTAAACGATTGCAGAAAGCTTTCCAAAAACGAGATACAAACTGAACTCCTCGATCCGAAACAATATTCTGTGGTAAACCATGGAGGCGAAAAACATGCTTAATGAATAGCTGTACTAAATCTGGTGCCGACGGAAGTTTTATCAAAGGAATAAAGTGTGCCATTTTACTGAAGCGATCCACCACCACCCAAATTACAGAATTCCCCTGTGATGGAGGAAGATCAACAATAAAATCCATGGATATGTGCGACCATGGTTCAGCGGGGATTTCTAAGGGAACTAATAGTCCCGCAGGGGATCCATGAGTGGTCTTACTACGAGCACATACCGGACATGCTTCGACAAAGGCGGAAGTATCGCGTCGGATGGTGGGCCACCAGACATGACGTTTGGCGATAGCTAAAGTCTTACGAACACCTAAGTGACCAGCCGACTTGGCATCATGTAGTTCCTGTAAAACGGCCAGACGCAAATGAGGCGGAACAAATAAACAATCAGAGGGTTTACCCGGAGGAGAATCAACCTGAAATGGTACCAACGAGCTAGACAGGTCAGGGAGAAGAGCAGCCACAACACAACCCAAAGGCAAAATCGATTCTGGAGGACCACTCTGGTCCTTACAATCCCCGAAATTACGGGATAAGGCATCTGCTTTGGCATTCTTCTTCCCCGGCTTATAGGTGATAATAAAATTAAATCGAGAAAAGAAGAGTGCCCATCGCGCCTGACGGGAGTTGAGTCTCTTGGCAGACTCTAAATACTCCAGATTCTTGTGATCAGTATACACCGTGATGGGGTGTAGGGAACCTTCTAGCCAGTGGCGCCATTCTTCAAAGGCCAGTTTAATACCCAATAGTTCCCTATTCCCAACATCGTAATTGCGTTCAGCAGGTAAAAACTTCCGAGAAAAGAATGCACAGGGATGTAGTTTCTCAGGATTGCCCGCATACTGAGAAAGAACAGCTCCTACTCCCAGTTCCGAGGCGTCAACCTCTAATAGAAATGGAAGCCGGGTGTCGGGATGTATCAAAATGGGAGCGGAGGTGAAAGTCTCCTTTAACACTTGAAAGGCGTTTTTAGCTGAGGGAGGCCACTCCTCAACAAAAGCGCCCTTACGAGTGAGATCTGTTAAAGGACTCACAATGGACGAGAAACCCTTTATAAACTGCCTGTAAAAATTCGCAAATCCTAAAAATCTCTGAAGCGCCTTTAGGGTTCTAGGTTGTTCCCACTCCAAAATAGCAGAAACCTTGGAAGGATCCATCACCAATCCCCGTTTGGAGATTATAAATCCTAGGAACGGGATTTCAGACATTTCAAAAACACATTTGGAGATTTTAGCATACAGACGATTTTCCCGCAATCTCTGCAACACCGCTTTGACATGTTGACGGTGCTCCACCAGAGAGCGGGAAAAAATCAGTATGTCGTCCAAATAGACCACGAGAAACTGACCCAAAAAATCACGGAATATGTCATTGACAAAATCTTGAAACACTGCAGGAGCATTGCATAACCCGAATGGCATCACTAAGTATTCATAATGCCCATCCTTTACATTGAAGGCCGTTTTCCATTCATCCCCCTGCCGTATGCGAATAAGGTTATATGCTCCTCGAAGGTCTAACTTAGTGAAGACCTGGGCCCCAGAGACCTGATTAAAAAGGTCATTGATTAATGGTAGAGGATATCTATTTTTTACAGTAATCTTATTTAACCCACGATAATCTATACAGGGGCGTAAGCCGCCGTCCTTCTTCTCGACGAAGAAGAACCCAGCACCGGCAGGAGAGGTGGAAGGACGGATAAACCCTTTCTGGAGATTTTCGGTGATATAATCTTTCATGGCCTGCTCTTCGGATCTAGTGAGATTATATAGTTTCCCCCTAGGGGGCATAGTACCTGGGAGTAAGTCAATAGGACAGTCGTAGGCCCTATGGGGTGGAAGAATGTCGGCGGATTTCTCTGAAAATACGTCTGCCCAATCTGCATAGACTGGAGGTAACCCATCAAGGACAATAGGTGTGGTCCTAAGGGATATAGAAAAACAACGACTTTGACATGAAGGACTCCACTTCACCAGATCCCCCGATCTCCAATCTATCACGGGGTTATGGACTTTTAACCAGGGAAATCCTAAAACGATAGGGGAGACGGGACTTTCAATAATCAAAAATTCTATTTCTTCCGAGTGGGCAGATCCTACGACTAAATTCACCCAAGGGGTCTTGTGGGAGACCAACCCCCCCTCAATGGGTTTATTGTTGACCGCCAGGACCCGGAGGGAATTTTCTAATGGGATTAACGGGATCCCTAGAGTGATGGCTAAGGATCTATCCAGGAAATTGCCAGCCGCTCCACTATCGATGAAGGCGGAGGCAATAGTCCGGGACGGACCCCAAGAGAGTGTAACAGGTAAGAGTACACGATTGTCTGGAGGGAACGATACCTGATCGCCTAGAAGAGGTCCCTCTGCAAGATCTAGGCGTTGAAGTTTCCCGCCACCGGAGCCTTGTTTGGGCAGGTCTTGGCAAAATGACCCGGATTACCACAGTAGAGGCAGAGGCCTTGGGATCTGCGTCGAACCTTCTCCGCCTGAGAGAGGTGGGTAACGCCAAGCTGCACCGGTTCCTCATGCGACACGGAAGGAGAGGAAACGGCTGCCCCCTTAAAGCTTGACTCTTGACGCGAGGACCCCCAAGGTTGGTCCTTGCCTCTTTCCTGGCGCCTTTCTCGAAGACGTCGATCCACCCTGATGGCCAGCTGCATATATTCATCTAAGTTTTTAGGCAAAGGATAGTTCACCAGGATGTCCTTGACGTTATCGGAGAGCCCAATTCTAAATTGGCTACATAAAGCCGGATCGTTCCACTGGGAATCTATAGCCCACCGCCGAAATTCTGCGCTATATTCTTCAGCAGAACGTTTGGCCTGTCTCAGGTTCCGCAATTTAGAATCCGCCGTCGCGGCCCGATCTGGGTCAGCATACAGTAGTTCCATGGCCGAAAAAAAAAGAAGAGACCGACTGCAAGGCTTCATTAGACGGAGCTAGACCAAACGCCCAGGTCTGTGGGTCGCCCTGGAGGAGTGAAATGACTAGCCCAACGCGTTGCGCTTCGGATCCAGATGCGTGGGGTCGAAGGCGGAAGTAGAGTTCGCAAGAATTCTTAAAGTTAGAAAACTTCGCCCGATCCCCCAAAAATTTCTCGGGGAGAGGGATCTTGGGCTCGACGGTCGGAGAAGGATCCGTTGGCGCAGGTATCTGACGATTCTCTTGCGCGGCCACTCGTTGAGCCAGCTGATTAATGGCAGTGGCCATAGCTTGAACCTGTTGGATCAATTCTTCCATCTAGAAGATATTCTTCTTTTTGGGGCCCGTTATAATGTCAAGTCCCGGAGACACCCACCTTCCAATAAACCAGCAACCCCCAATCTCCGCTGCTTTCTTCACCTATAGTAAGCCCCCGTTTGCCGGGACGCTAGACACGCCTCACCGGACACGGTTGCCCCCAGGTCTTATTAGCACAAAGGATGCTGATTTATGCAGGGGAAGGTAGATGAATCCAAGGACAAGACTGAGTAGCGAAAACGGACAGGGGTCATACACGGGTGGTCAATCCGAGGTGGCACGGTACAGAAGGGTTAGACGGAAGAATGGTCAGGGGCAAGCCAAGGGTCACAACGGGAGGTCAGAAGTTCGCGGTACAAAGGAGCAGGCAGAATCGTAGTCAAGGGGCAAGCAAGGTCGGTCCAGGCGGCAATCAGGGATGGTCGAGAACAAGGCAAAATCACAAGGAGAAGAGCAATCCAAATCACACCCAGTAGCACGCTATAACGGGCAATGATCAACTGCAGGGTATACACCTATATAGGAAGGGAGCTGACTGGATAGGCTGAGGGGAGGAGTGCAAGGATTGGGGAAACTGGGATCTCCGGGCTGATTGCCCAGTTTGAATAGGGAGACTGTGATAGGGCACAAGTATTGAATAGTAAGGGCTCATTGGCCCAACTAGATGTAAGGAGGCGACTGTTTGGGCGCATGCCCTTTATTGGCCAGGGCTCAATACAATCACCTCCGGCGGGTGCGCTGTGCGCAGCGCCGCCGGAGGGCATAGACAGAGAGAAGGCGCGCACGCGCGCGCGTGTGGGGACGCGCGCCGGGAGCGCGCCGCACAGAGAGCGGCGCGGCCGCTCCCGACGCTGCAGGGCCGGAAGCCGCCTGAGCGGCTGCTCGTGACAGCCGAGCGGCGGGCGGGCAGGAGCGACGCCGACCCGCCGCCGGCTGCAACGGACGTGCAGCCCGCCGAGAGGAGTCGGCGGGGGAACGAAGGTCAGGTAAGGAGGTGGCCGTGACAATTAACATTATCAACTTGGCAGCAATACACCTAACAGAACCACAGAAAGAAGTCTTATCCTTAGGACTCAATTTTTGCCCAGATCAGAACATCAACAAATTTGAAGCTATTAAGGATATTCATCTCTATGCTAGAAAAATTATACTCAGACAACAGTACCAAAACATGGAAGAACGAACACAAAATGAAACAGTCCTCACACAAGGAGATCATGAAACCCTCAGAATATTAGAATCCCTACAAACCACACAGGACCAGGGGGACAGTATAGAAAACACTGTAAAAAGTAAGAACCAAACATTTAGAAAAGCCTCAACATATTTTCCCTCCCTGAACGCAAATTCAAGCGTTAAAACTTTCGTCAACATCCTAACACAAGAGATTGAAAAATTGAATACGGCAGGCATTCGACCTAAAAATATCACCCCAGGACAAATGAGGGCACTTAAGGAACTTGAGGAGAACAGGGAAATTGAGATAAAATCAGCAGACAAGGGGGGCAACACAGTAATCATGAGTAAGAGACAATATGAAGAAATGTGCTACAACATTTTGAAAAACAGAGACTGGTATAGAAAAACACCTCCACCTACGCTCACCAAAGATAAAGAAGAATACGATTCTTTAATTAATCATACCTACAATCACAAGGTAATCCCAAAAGAGACATGGGAATACCTAAAAGTGGACAACCCAGTAGTCCAAACATTTTACGCCTTACCGAAGATCCACAAGTCCACACATAACCCACCTGGCCGCCCAATAGTGGCAGGAATAGGCTCCCTTACCAGCAAAGCGAGTCAATATGTGGACACACATTTGAGACCATTTGTAGAATCCCTCACATCCTACGTGAGAGACACACCTCATCTCCTCAATATACTACAAGGGGTCACAGTCCCGCCACACTCTAGATTGGTAACACTGGATGTGGAAGCCCTATATTCGAGCATACCGCACACAAAGGGTCTGCAAGCCGTAGAACACTACCTTAATCAACTGAATATCTCAGAACATGACCACAATCAATTCCTGCTACAACTACTACACTTCATTTTGACACATAACACTTTCACTTTCAACAAACAAATGTACAGACAACTACAAGGCACAGCAATGGGCACGGTCTGTGCTCCGTCATTTGCTAATCTTTACCTGGGATGGTGGGAGAAAGAAACCTGGGCAAAGGAATCAAACAATCACTATATGACGAAAGTGTCAGCCTGGTACCGATATATCGATGATATTCTTATCATCTGGGAGGGATCAGGTGACCAAATAGAGGAGTTTGTGGGAGAACTTAACATTAACAACTATAACCTAAAATTCACGTTAGAACACAGTACGACATCCATTAACTTCCTTGACCTCCGCATAGGGATAGACACAAATGGTAACATAACAACAGATTTTTACCGTAAAGAGACAGCGGCCAACAATATTTTAAGAGCAACTAGCTCCCACCCTAGATCATTAAAAGATAGCATCCCCTATGGAGAGTACCTCAGAGCCAAAAGGAACTGCACAACGGACGAAGACTTTAAGAGGGCCGCAGATGGGATCAGACTAAGACTAAAACAGAGAGGCTACTCAAATAGAGTACTAAAAAGAGCATATCATAAAACACTGGAAAAAGATAGGATACAGATCTTAAACCAGAAACCAAAGAAAAAGGAAGAACTTGAGTTTGCACCTCTAATACTTACATATAATGCCCAACAGGCACAGGTGAAACAATTACTACAAAAACATTGGTACATATTAAAAAGGGACCCTCTAGTGGGTTGCCTGATACCAGACAAACCTAGGATAACATATAGAAAAAACAGGGCACTGAGAGATTACCTAGTAAACAGTCACTACAAGGATGAGGCGGAACAAAAGAAGTGCTGCAAAGTGATAGGAACATACAGATGCGAAGGTTGCACCATGTGCCAATATGTTAAACCCAGCCAGGAAATTTCCTTACCCACAGGCATCAAAGTTAAACAGAAGCACTTCAGTAACTGCAACACCACAGACATCATATATGTACTAACATGTACATGTCCTTGTTATTATATAGGTAAAACTAATAGAAAACTTAAAACACGGATGTATGAACATATCAGAGACATTAAGAACAAGAATCTGTTAACCCCAGTAGGCCGCCATTTTTCTAGATACCATGAAGGTTCCCCAAAAGGGACATCATTTCAAGTACTAGATAGGATACATGCCCATCCAAGAGGCGGGGACATCCGAAGAACCACCCTACAATTAGAAACAAAATGGATCATCAAACTCAAGGCCACGATACATCCAGGCCTTAATGATACAGTAAGCTTTGTCCCTTTTCTAAAAGCCTGAAGCAGTTATAACCCAGCACACCTCAATCGACCACATAGTGCCTCCCTTACACACTCTTCTTATCCCCCTCTCTCTCTTCACCATATGAAGTAAAAATACATACAAATAGGACCTTTTCACCTCCACCTTTTACCTTTCCCTGTAAATAATAAGTAATAGTGTTGTTTGAATATAACTGTTTACTGCATTATTTACTAAGAACGAAATCACTATCATCACTACAACTTGTTTTAAGCACATGTTTGTTATTATTTTTCAATAACCCTGACTCTGTGAACATTGACTGGGTGCACAGACTACCAGGTTTGCCCCTTTAAAAAGACGCCCTACAAGCTCATACACAGGACGCATATAGCGTCCCACCATACACACAACAAAAAACCGCACACAAAATGGCGAGGCCCGATCAGGGGACACTGTAGCCCCGCACACATACATTAGACGCACCCAAAATGGCGCGGCCCGGCCAGGGGACACTGTAGTCCAATACCTATACACACTACAAACACACCCAAAATGACGCAGATCGGTATGGGGATATAGTAGCTGCGGGGGCCGCACTAGAGGAGATGCGCACGCGCGAATCTCGCGTCTAGCGTCATCTCCTGCCTGCCTATCAGAGGCAGAGCACGGACAGTGGGCGGGACAACCGCCTTAAAATCCGGAAGTTGCGGCCCCAAGGCAGCCAGCACACACACAGACTCCGGAAGGAGCGAGGATACCATACGAAAAGCAGGGGACACCACCAATATTTGAAACTCCCCCCAACAACTGGCGCACCAAGGACCCCCACCCTGGGAACACTGAGGGGATCCTGCAGCTTAACGTAACCCATACCAGGTAAGCGCCTAGCTGTTTAGCTACTTTTACACTGGATTACAATACAGCCAGTCTCTAATTACATCCCCTCCTTGGTCATATACATAGGCATGAGGCGGCTCCAAATACAATGAGCCCACCGATCATCAACCCTATCAACTAAGAACACGCCACCAAGGTACATTAATATCTTCTGGTTATTAAGACAGCAGAGACATATAACGGCCTGTACTACAGCACTAATAAAACTCATTCCCCTTATAGGCGTCTTACCCTAAGAGAGGCAGCGTTGCCCCCACTTACCAAGGCATCTGGGCAGTAAGTACACCCAGAACAATGTTCATTGGAGTATATGTGTATATATTGCACTATTATTGATCATGATCTCATTGTTTGTTAATATTAGATAATACTTTGCACTGAGGAAGCTGGAGAACCAGCGAAACGTTAAACGTTTGCTCCTGCATGATAAAAACAGATGCAATGAACTTGGTTAACTACTAAACTACGGCGCAGCAAACATTGCTAGAAACGAGTATAGAGCTGTTATGCCAATAACTGACACTCTTGCGCCAGTAGTATTGTAAATATGTGAATTAAGTTTGTACTGTAAATATGTGAATTAAGTTTGTACTGTACCACTAGGAATATGTGGAAAATCTTTGTATTGTAATAGGTAAACATATGATGGTAAAATATGTGTACATATTGATGTATAGTTATGGAGATAAATTGTGATGAATAAATGCACCTAAAAAGCTACGCGGTCAGATTTTCTATCACAGATCAAGATAAGTCCCACAAACTACTCCATTTAGGACTATTGGACCCTCAAAAGGTTCCAATCCTCCTCCCCCCCTAAACTTAGATAGACTAAAGGAGTAGGGACGACCTCTACCAAGTAGGATCCAGGTCTTCATCGGAAGGTGGGACCATCACACCCCACTTTTCCCCCCCCAAGAACATTCTCTCATATACCCTAATAGAGTGTAAGCTCTTCTCCTGTATCATTGCCATAACCTAATTGATTGTATCCTCCCTTATACCCTAAAGATTGTAAGCTCTTCTCCTTAAATATCCTCCCTTATACCCTAATACAGTGTAAGCTCTTCTTCTGCATCCTCCCTTGGACCCTAATAGAGTGTAAGCTCTTATCCTCCTGTATCCTCCCTTTTACCCTAATAGACTGTAAGCTCTTCTCCTCCTGTATCCTCCCTTATACCCTAATAGATTGTAAGCTCTTCTCCTCCTGTATCATCACTTATAACCTAATTGATTGTAAGCTCTTTCTTCTGTATCATCCCTTATACCCTAAAGATTGTAAGCTCTTCTCCTCCTGTATTCTCCCTTATACCCTAATTGAATTAATGAGGGAGGAGATGTGCATGAGCTCTCAGTAGGGTGTGTGGATGTCTGGCTCTAGCCCAAGGTTGGGCTGCCCTGGGTGAGGATGTTCCCTAGCCTTCCAGGCATGAATCAAGGAAAAATGTGCAAGGCTTTCCTGCTATGTAATCTTTTGATGAACAAGCCACTGTGGTGGATTGCAGTAATGAGAGCATGAGGAGCCCTAACAAAGGCAGAGACACCAAAAAATGTGAGTCCGTCACCCGTTACTGGCTGGAAGGTTGCTGCGGCCTCTCAGATGCCCGCTGCTGCTGACCCCGGCTGTTTTTTTTATTTAACCCTTTTAGTGCCAGCCTACCTAAAGTTTTTGTCACCCTTTATTGCCAGACCATTTTTCACTATTTTGCGCTACACATGTTCAACTGTGATTTTTGAAGAGATTTCCTAGGAAAATTATATTTTGTTTCTTTCAGCAGAGTCTGGGCTTTAACAAGAAATGTCTTGTTTGTAATTTTTTTATGCATATTCTCAATATTTGGGGGTGAAATATGTGCAAAAAAAATATTTGTAGTGTTTTTTTTTGTAATAAAATCTTATTGCATGTGAAATCCCAATTTCTCCAGATTACAATGATACCACATACTACATATGTATCGGTAGACACCCTTTTCGGCCCAGGAGACTCCCTCCAAACTGAAACAGCGCTTTTGGAGATTTTCAGATAAAATACAACTATCTTATGCACACCTTGCAGTTTTTCAAGAAAAACAACCCTTGACATTTGGAATACCCCCCACAAACCATATATTCTCTGAAAGTACACATGTTAAGCTTTCTAAGCATACACAGCTTGTTGTAGTGGGCTCATCTTTCTGGAACTAATCCCTCAAAGAATTCTTAGTTTGCACAGGGTTTCCCTAAAAGAATGTATAAAAAAGCAGAATAAAAACAAGTTTTCTCTAAAATATCAATATGCAATCAAGAAAAAACAAGCTAAATCAGAAAACGCAAGGTCCCCGGAGCAGAACAATACCCAACATGCATAGCTATGCTTAACCCTTTTAAACCGGACCTTCAGCATGATTTATTGAAAAGTCCAAACCCTTATAAAATGATTCCCCAGCATCTAAAATTAATATATTTTAAGTTTTTAGTCACTTATTATTCTTTCCCCCACTGGGCTGCAACTCTGTTCAGGACTTTAGGATACGGGCGCCGCCATCTTGACTCAGAAACATCACACTTACTGAGGAGAGCAGGATAAAGTACAGGGGGGCGGGTTATAGCTGTGCTTTGCTCAGACAGAGCAGAGCTGGGGTCAAGAAAAGGTCAGTAATCCCAGAATACAGAGCAGCACAGTTAGAAGGCACTTCCTGTTTGCAGGCTGCCTGATGTCCCATGAGCCGCCATCTTGGATGTTTAAAGGCTCGTAACATGCAGTAGATGCAGGTAGGATGATTTTTAATGTTAGCAATCTGTATGTACAGGGTGTGAGAAACATATAAGATAGGCTCTTATTCAGAGGGAAGGACTGCTTTAACTGCCAGCCTACTTGAATTTTGTCACCCTATGCTGACAGGTCCTTTTTCACTATTTTGCACGTTTAACCGTAATTTTTGCAGGAATTGCCAGGAAAATTATATATATTTTTTGCGGCAGAGTTAGACTTTAACATGAAATGTCTTGTTTGTAATTTTTCTACTGTTTTTTTTAAATATTTTTGAGCAAAAAAAAAACAAAAAAAAAATTATTCTTTAGAAAATGTTCTCCTTTATTTAAAATAAAGCACCGCCAGAAGTGGTGGGGGGGACCCTGTTCTGGGTCCTCATCTGAAGCCTGTGGAGCCCCAAGTGTCAACAGGGTGGAAGAGCTAGTTCGGGCCCCCTCCTAAAGCCGGGAGACCCCGGGATGGAGATCGGATGCCCCTGGAGGAAGAGGAGACCCTCGGCTTTCGTTCGAGGTCAGAGATGAATTTTTTTTTTTGTATTTTCACAGTAGCAGGAGAAAATGCCAAGCACGTAATGAGGGATGCCCCACACTGGTTGTATTGGAAGGATGCCCCTTACTGGCTGGAATGGCGGGATGCCCCTCACTGGTTGTAATGAGGGATGTCTCTTACTGGCTGTAATGGGGGTATGCCCCTCACTGGCTAGAATGAAGGAATGTCCCTCTTACTACAGCCCCTGGCTGTAATGTGTTTGTGGAGGCATTGTCTGTATTTTTATTTGTTTAATTCTTAAAAAATGTCTTCTTGTATCCCTCTTTATGGCTTTCAAAAGTTGGGAAGCATGCATATGTGCAGTGTGTTGGGGCAGGAGCGAAACCTCCCCATGAAAGTGGCTGTAATGTGCCAGCCAGGAGACTTTCTAGCAGCCAGCTATGGTGGATAGGCCTCAGCCAGCCCAGCTCAGTGCAGCAGATCATGAGAGTGCAGCTGGTGTGATTGTGCAGCGTGAAGCAGAGAAGGACATCATGTGAGCATATGACAACAGAGGAAAACCTAAAGCAAAATGTTATGGTGAATAAACAGTACCGGGCATGGAGATCGCAGTGGCAACAAGTGACTCCAGCAATGGAAATACACTGGGAAAGACAAAATCAGCTAAGAAGCTTGTAATGCAGAGTGCTGCAGGCTCTCTCCCCTTTTCCTCCGACGGGCACCGCCATCTTGCTGTGAAGCCACACCCCTTTTGGGGCGGGGCTTATGACGTCACTCGGCCAGCGTCATGACAGCTACAGGCCTCTCAGCTGTCAGATGCCGGTGATCGGTGGCCTGAGAAGGAGGGGACAGGAGATCCTCTGAGGGCTAGGGTTAGACATTTCCTGACTGCAGCTTGGTCTTCACTTTTCTGCCACTGCTTCCCCAGCAGCAAAACTTGCACCCCCCCCCCCGAATTAAACCTTCTTCTTTCTTTTGATCCTACTGCTGGGAGCTTGCTGGGTTAGGTCAGCTGCCACCTGCCGGAGACCTCTACCTCCACGCTGCTGCACCCCCATCTCTGCTAAGGTTCCCCTATCACTACCCTGCTACCAGCTGCACCCCAACTCCATTCAGCTACCCCATCTCCATCCGGCTCCCCCATCACTATCCTGCTTCCCATTGCTCTCCCATCTTTGTCCTGCTTCCCAATGCTTCCCCATCTCTACCCTGCTCCCTAATGCTCCTCCATCTCTGTTCTGCACACCACTGCCCCCCCCTCTCTGTCCTGCTTTCCAATGCTCCCCAATCTCTGCCCTGCTCCCCAATGCTCCCCCATCTCTTCCCTGTTCCCCAATGCTCCCCCATCACTGTCCTACTTCCCAATGCTTTCCCATCCCTGCCCTGATTCCCAATGCTCCCCATCTATGTCCTGCTTCTCAATGCTTTCCCATCTCTGTCCTGCTTCCCAATGCTTCCCCATATCTACCCTGCTCCCTAATGCCCCCCGTCTCTGTCCTGCTTCCCATTGCTCTCCCATCTTTGTCCTGCTTCCCAATGCTTCCCCATCTCTACCCTGCTCCCTAATGCTCCTCCATCTCTGTTCTGCACACCACTGCTCCCCCCTCTCTGTCCTGCTTTCCAATGGTCCCCAATCTCTGCCCTGCTCCCCAATGCTCCCCAATCTCTGCCCTGCTCCCCAATGCTCCCCCATCTCTTCCCTGTTCCCCAATGCTCCCCCATCACTGTCCTACTTCCCAATGCTTTGCCATCGCTGCCCTGCTTCCCAATGCTCCCCATCTATGTCCTGCTTCTCAATGCTTCCCCATCTATGTCCTGCTTTCCAATATTTCCCCATCTCTGCCCTGCTCTCCAATGCTTCCCCATCTCTGCCCTGCTCCCCAATGCTCCCCCATCTCTGATCTGCACACCAATGCTCCCCCATCGCTGTCTTGCTTCCCAATGCTCCCCCATCTATGTCCTACTCCCCAATGCTCCCCCATCTCTGGAACAAAAGGTGAGGAGGTCAGCACGCCTAAAAAATTAAATGCTTTATTGTAGATTCCTTAAGAACATCTCCAAGTAAATAAACAGCCTTAAAAACAATATCAAACCCTGGCAGATAGACAATAGCCAAGCATTCTTATTTGTTTCGGACGCAGTGGGTCCTTATTCATAGATAAAAGCATGGCAAGATTACAACATTTAAATATAATAGCGTGTACTCACCCATAGCCACCACTATTTATAGAAGCATGGGCCAGGCAGAAAGAATAAAACATGGGGATGATTAAGGAGACGTGAGTTTTTAGGTATATAATAGGAAAGAAGGGTGAGGGGCACTCTTGGAATGATCACAATGGGCAGAGCACTTGGTGGTCATATGGCTATTCCTTTTTTTTTTTTTTTCTTTTTGTGTTGTCAGTTGTGTTTTTGTATATGTGGGATAGAAAATAGAAAAAAGAAAACAGAGGAGTAGCGGTGCAGTACAGTATTGTACAGTATGAATGTGGTAGCAGAATAACGGCTTAGGTCATGACCCAGAGATTTTAGGGTCAAAAAGGTGAGGGAAAATATCCCGAACAAGGCCTAACCCAGGATGGGCGACGAAAGAGGGGAGGGGGGATGGGAAAAAAAAAATAGAGGGAATGGGAATAGGGAAAATAAATACAACTACAATTCAAGAACCAAAAACCGCTATGAAAAAGGTAGTCAGAGACTGGATAGGAAGTTAGTCGTAGTATACCAAAAGAAATGACAGGTGCGAGAGGGCAAAGAAAGTGGGTAAAGAAAGATAGTAAAGAACAGATTACAGTTATCTCCTATAACATAAGAGGTGCAAATTCACCAACGAAAAGATCAAATGTATTGAGAGAACTAAATAGTTGGAATCCAGATATTGTTTTACTACAAGAAACCCACTTTAAAACTAATAAAACCCCATACAATGTCTTCAAAGAATTTGGTACAGTGTTTCTAAATACATTTGATAAAAAAAAGCAAGAGGAGTAGCTATACTAGTCAATAAGAAATGTAAATTCGAACTGATTCATCAATATACTGACTCTGACGCAAGAACCTTGATCATAGTAGGTAAATTATCAGGCCAAATGTGTACAATTGTAAATTCCTATGCCCCGAATGAACGCCAGAGATCATATTTGACTAGCTTAATGAAAAAAAATGGTAAATTGAAGAAGGGGAAAGTAATTTGGGGGGGAGATTTGAATCTAGTTAATGATATAGAGATGGACACTACGGGTTCTAAGAGATCAAAATGCGACTCATTGACTTACCCTCCGCTATGGAAATATTTTAGAGAACAATCTTTTACCGATATATGGCGCGTACTGCACCCAGGAGAGAAAGAATACTCGTGCTATAATAAGGCAAGTAAAGTATACTCTAGAATCGATTATTTCTTTGTGCAACTAAATATACTAACAAATGTGGTATCTTGTGAGATTGCCCCAATTACCATCTCAGATCACGCCCCAATAATTTTAAATATAACTTGGGATTTGCAAAAGAGAGTAGAAAGCCAATGGCGTTTAACAAACAATATATTACAAAATAGGGAGTTAAAGGAGAAAATAAGGAAGGCCATAGATTACTATTTTCTATATAATAATACGGAGGAAGTATCACCAGGATCCATCTGGGAATGTCACAAAGCTGTGATTAGAGGGGTCATAATAGCAGATACAGCCTGGAAGATTAAAGAATGGAAACAAAACATTACTGCAACACTTCAAGAAATAGAGATCCTACAGAAAGAACATATAGACTCCTCCAATAAAGAAACATTAGGAAAATTAACTAAAGCCAGATATAAACTTATTGGCATATTGGCAGAAAGAAAGAATGGTGTGAAGGAATTATCTAACAGCCAATATAGGAGGATAATCAACAGGGGGGGACAGCCATTAGCTAAAGCTGCAAGGAACTCTAGGGCACAAAATTTTATAGAAAAAATTAGAAATAAAGAGAGTAATATAGAGTATACTGTAGAAGGAATTGCTAGAGAATTTAGAACATTTTATGCACTTCTTTATACTCCGAAAAACGAGACGGTAAAGGGCCTCAAAGAATACATCACAAGTACTACCGCAGCAAAAATATCGGAAGAAATGATCGAAGTACTGGAACACCCTTTTAAGGAAGAAGAGGTAGTAAGGGCAATAGCGTTGTTGAAGGAGGGTAAATCCCCAGGAATCGATGGCTTTACAGGGGAATATTATAAGGAGTTTAAAAAGGATCTAGTAACACCATTAACTAGATATTTGAATAGTATAAGCACAGATCATCCTCTATCGAAAAGTGATAATCGCGCTGTCATTAGTTTGATCCCGAAGGATGGAAAGGACCCACTGAGTTGTTCTAGCTATAGGCCTATATCATTGATTAATCTTGACCTTAAGATCATGGCCTCAGTTTTAGCTAGACGGCTAGAACCTCTCTGTGACCATATTATATCACCAGCACAAGCGGGCTTTAGACCAGGTAATGGGATTAAAAAAAACCTGGCAGTAGTTATGTCATCAATCGTCAAGATAAAAGAGGATAGGATAAAGGCTCTATTAGTAACATTAGATGCCGAGAAGGCCGTTGATAGGCTTTCTTGGCCCTATCTAGAAGTAATGCTGGAAAATATTGGAGTGGGTCCCATCTTTCGGGATAAATGTACAGAAATCAGACGGCGGTTATTAACCCTTTCAGTGCCAAGCCCGTAGTTTCTACGTGCTTGCTTCCACTCCACTTAAGTGCCAAGCACGTAGAAACTACGGGCTTGACTTTCCCCACTGCTACAGTAAAAGTAAAAAAAAAAAAAACACTCACCTGACCCCTTGTTCTATCCGGCCGGGTCTCCTCTTCATCCGGGGGGGCTTCGATCCCCCACCCAGGCCCCCCCGGGTGCAGGGGAGAGCCCGGAATAGCCACCCCCCCCTCCCTTCAGCAGCCGCCGAAATACATGTTAAAAAAAAAAAAATATATAAAAATGACATTTACTTACCTTAGTGATCGTTTGCTCCCGCCGGGTCTCCTCTTCACCAGGGGGGCCTCCGATCGCCCCCCCTGGCTCTCCAGCTTCAGGAGAGGGCCTGAAAGGCCCTCTCCCTGTCCTGCTCGACGGGTGCCGCCATTTTGCCGATAAGCCCCGCCCCTTTGGGGGCGGGGCTTATGACGTCACACCCCCGGGTGTCGTCCTGGCTCCGGGCTGCGATTCTCACACTTGTCATCGCTGGCCACAGGAGGAGGAAGGCAGGTGATGATCTGATCACCTGCCTCCCTCCTCCACTGGCCAGCGATGGCAATAACTGTCATCAGAGCTGCGAGGGACACAGAAGCTGAGGATCAGAGGTGAGTAAAGTAAAAAAAGTTTTTATTTTTTAATAAAGTTATTTTTTAATCTGTGTGGTGTTTTTTTTTTATTACTGTTAACCCCTTGTGAACTGGTAAGGGGTCCATGACCCCTATACCAGTTCACAAGGCTGGGGGGATGGCAAGCCACCTGCGCTAGCGGGTGGCTTGCCATTAACCCTTGGCACCCCCATTACCTGCCTCCCCAAAGGCCAGGGGGGGGCAGAAGAGCCCGGGCCCACATAGGGTATGTGGGCTCGTCGGCTGCAGGGTGGGGGGGCCACATAAGCTGGCCCCCCCACTCTGTGCCTACAAGCCCCCATAGCTGGTCCCGGGCTGGTAATGCTGGGTAAGGGGGACCCCACGTCATTTTTTTTTTTGATTTTTAAGGGTTTTTAACCCTTAAAAATCAAAAAAAAAAAATGGGGTCCGCCCCCCCCTGGGAGGGGGGACCCTATGTCTTTTTTTTTTTTTAATTAACCCCTTATGTTCTGTCACCCAGCAGCTATAAAAGGCTTCCAGCAGATGAGCAGAAGCCAGTGATTGGGAGGGGAAGATGGATGGGAGGTAAGTATTAAAAAAAATAATAATAATAATAAAATATTTTTTTCTGCGTCTGTGTGGTGTTTTTTTTTTTTTTTACATTTAACCCCTTGTGAACTGGTAAGGGGTCCACAAGACCCCTATATCAGTTCACAAGGCTGGGGGATGGTAAGTCACCTGCACTAGCGAGTGACTTGCCATTAACCCTTGGCACCCCCATTACCTGCCTCCCCAAAGGCCAGGGGGGGGCAGAAGAGCCCGGGCCCACGGGCTATGCGGGCTTTGTAGCCTGCTGGCCCCTGTATCCTGTTCCTACAAGCCCTGCATAGCTGGTCCTGGGCTGGTTACTTTGGGTAAGGGGGCCCCCATGTCGTTTTTTTTTTGATTTTTAAGGGTTTTTAACCCTTAAAAATCCCAAAATAAATGGGGTCCCCCCCCTGGGAGGGGGGACCCTATGTCATTTTTTTCCCCGATTTAACCCTTTGTAGTGTGGATGGTAGTTGTATTTTATTTGTAAATGTTACTTGTTGTTACTAAATGTACTTGTTTCAGTTAGGGGGGTCTCCTGGGCAGGAACGGGGGGCTACCGATAAATATGTGGTACCGTTCTAATCTGTAGAAATGGAGCTTTCACATGCAATACGGTTTTCTTTAATAAAATACATTTTTTATTTAAAATAAAGGAGGCAATTTTCTAAAAAAATTTTTTATTTATTTACTTTTTTTTAATATCAATAATATTGTAAAAAAACAGAATAACATTTACATTTACATGTTAAAGCCTAAACTCTGCTGCAAAAAGATATATATATATATAATTTTCCTGAAAATTCCAGCAAAAATGTCCCAAAACATGGCGCAAAATGGGGAAAAATGACCTGTCAACAGAGGGTGACAAAATCTCAAGTAGGCTGGCAATTAAAAGGGTTAATAGTACCTCTGCATGTTGGGTATTGTTCTGTTCGGGGGACCTTGCGCTTTCAGACTTAGCTTGTTTTTTCTGGTTTGCATATTTATATTTTAGGAAAAGGTGATTTTTATTCAGCTTTTTTATAAATTTTTTAGGGAAACCCTGCGCAACCAAAGAATCCTTTGAGGGATCAATTCCAGAAAGATGAGCCCACTACAACAAGCTGGGTACGCTTAGAAAGCTTACCATGTTTACTTTCAGGGAATATATGGTTTATGGGGGATATTCCAAATGTAAAGGGTTGTTTTGGTTGAAAAATCGCAAGGTGCGCACCTTGTCTGCAGAGCTGAAGTTTTCAAGAAAAATTACCGTTATGCGCATGCTTTACTTTGGGGTGTTTGGCAACTCTTCCCTTGACAGTAGCTATGCATGTTGGGTATCGTTCTGTTCGGGGAAGGTTGCTTTTTCAGATTATACTTGTTTTTTCTTGTTTGTATATAGTTTTTTTAGGAAAATGTTGCTTTGATTCTGCTTTTTTATCCTTTTTTTAGGGAAACTCTTTGCAACCAAAGAATACATTGAGGGATTACTTCCAGAAAACTGTGGCCACATCAACAAGCCTGGTACACCTAGAAAGCTTGAGGTGTGTACTTCCAGAGAATATATAGTTTGTTGAGGGTATTTCAAATGTAAAGGGTTATTTTTCTGGAAAAACTGCAAGGTGCACATAGTGCATATCACAGTTGTATTTTTTTCTGAAAATCCCCTAAAGCGCTGTTTCAGTTTGGGGGAGTCTCCTGGGCAGGAAAGGGTGTCTACCTATAAATATGTGGAACCGCTGTAACCGGGAGAAATTGGGGTTTCACACGCAATAAGATTTTATTGACAAACTTACATTTTTTTATTAAAAAAAAACACTACAAATTGCAAAAAATATATATTTTTTTATTTTTTTGCACATATTTCACCCAAAAGTATTGAGAATACACAAAAAAAAGGCCAAACAAGACATCGCATGTTGAAGCCCAGACTCTTCTGAAAAAAACAATATATCATTTTCCTGGGAAATCCCTGGAAATCCCTTCAAAAATCACATTTGAACATGGGGAGCGCAAAATAGTTCAAAATGGTCTGGCCCCAAGGGTGACAAAAACTCCAGGTAGGCTGGCAGCGAAAGGGTTAAAGTAAACGGTGTCACGCTCGGGGTAACTCCAGCCCTCTTAATAAGCTCACAACCCCCAATCTCCACAGCCAGCTTCACCTGTAGGAGCCCCCGCTTGCCGGGATGCAAGATACGCCTACCCGGGATCGGTTGCCCCCAGGACTTAATGGCTCAAAGGATGTAAGCTTATATGTGGGAAGACTGGAGAACCAATAGCAAGAGCATGAGTGACGGAAGTCCAGAGACAGGCAATAGGTCGATAACGGGAAGGCAGAGATCGTAGTGGCACCAGGGGTCAGGCAAGATGTAGTCGGGGTTCAGGCAGAGGTCAGCAACTGGGGATCAGGATCTAAAAGCGTCAGTTCAGGCAAAGGTCGGCAACAAGGATTCAGGATCGAGAGGCGTCAATACAGGCAGAGGTCGGCAACAAGGATTCAGGATCGAGAGTGGTCGTACAATCAAATCGGCAACAGGCTGAACTTCACAGGAGTAGGTAACACAGGGTTCTGAGCGCTATCACAGGCAATTCACAACTGAGAGGGAATTGCCTTTATAGGGACTGGTCTGAGGGAAGCAGTGTACTGATTGGAGCACATAAGATTCCAAGGGTAATTGGCTGGCAACAAGGGAGGAGGTAAGGCCAAGATATCAATGGGGCTGATTGGCCTGCAGAGCAGAAGAGGGCGATGCCCTCAATCCCCTAGGACTCATTAACCCTTAATTGATCCTCCGGCGGGTGCGCGCAGCACAGCGCCGCTGGAGGGCATAACAGACACGTGCTCGCGGCCGCGCGTGAGCACGTCTACTGGAGGAGGAAGCGGGGGGCGTGGCTGAGCTGGGTGCCGCTCGAGCCGACGCTGCTCGAGCCGACGCCGCCCGGTGTGGCCGCCGCACAGTGACAGCTGCAGCTGGCCGCCTGGAGACGTCGCTGGAACGGGGATCAGGTAAGCGGTTCCTGACACTACCCCCCCCTTCACGAGGGGCCTCCGGACCCTCACCCGGTTTCCCTGGATTGTCACGATGGAACCTTCTTACAAGAGCCTTGGCATGAACATTCCTCGCTGCCACCCAGCATCTTTCCTCCGGACCATAGCCAACCCAATCCACCAAATACTGTAAAGAATTACGCACTTTACGTGAATCCAAGATCTTATTCACTTCATACTCGGGCTCATTATTAAGAAGAATTGGTGCAGGACCAGCAAGAGGAGCATTCTTCGCCGGTTTTAACAGTGAAACGTATTAGGTATTTTCATAGTCGGCGGGAGTTGAACTTTAAAAGACACATTATTCAACTTCTTGACGATCGGAAAAGGACCAATAAATTTTGGACCTAATTTGCTAGATGGCTGACGGAGCGCAATATTTTTAGTGGAGACCCAAACTAGATCGCCTACTCGAAGAGTAGGTTCCTGTGATCTGCGGCGGTCGGCAAATTTCTTATACCTCAAACCAGTGGTCTGGTGTGTCCAGATATTCTTCCGTTCTTGAAGCCACTCCTCCAACGCCGGCAGATTGGAAGGTGACCCTGAAAGGGAAGAAGCTCTAGGATTTTTCCCTAAGTTACAATAAAAAGGAGATACTTTGGTACTCTCACTAGGCGTGTTATTGTAAGCAAATTCGGCAAAATCAATAAATTCCGCCCATTGTTCTTGGGCATCAGAAACATAACACCTTAAGTATTGTTCCAAAGTTTGATTAGCTCTTTCCGTCTGCCCATTAGTCTGGGGATGGTAGGCAGAAAAAAAGGGAGATCTGTATTCCCAACCGTGAACAGAAGTGTTTCCAAAAACGGGAAGTAAATTGAACACCCCGATCAGATACTATATTGGACGGAATACCATGAATACGAAAAATATGCGAAGTAAACAGCCACGAAAGCTCAGTTGCAGAAGGAAGTTTGGCCAAAGGAACGAAATGTGCCATCTTACTGAAACGATCTACGACCACCCAAATGACAGTATTACCATGTGAGAGAGGCAAATCTACAATAAAATCCATAGAAATATGGGTCCATGGCTCAGCAGGAATTTCAAGAGGAACCAAACTGCCACTAGGAGCCTTGTGAACTCCTTTACTTCGAGCACAAATAGCACAAGCGTCGATAAAGGCAGTGATATCGCGTCTCATAGTAGGCCACCATACATGACGACGGGCAAGCATAAACGTCTTACGGTTACCCAAATGACCAGCAGTTTTGGCATCGTGAAATTCGCGAATTACATCCGAACGCAGGTGCGGCGGAACAAACTGGCACCCCAAGGGTACATCACTAGGAGATTCATCTTGAAACGGCGCCAAGGTATTGGAGAGATCAGGAAGTAACGCCCCGACCACACAACCTGTGGGTAAAATTGGTTCACCAGAATCACCCCGATCCTTACATTCACCGAACATGCGAGATAGAGCATCAGCTTTAGTATTTTTTACACCCGGCTTGAAAGTAATAATAAAATTGAAGCGCGAGAAGAATAATGCCCAACGTGCCTGACGAGAGTTCAGCCTCTTGGCAGAACCTATGTATTCGAGATTTTTATGATCGGTATACACAGTTATAGGATGTAATGAACCCTCCAACCAGTGTCGCCATTCATCAAATGCCAGTTTAATAGCTAATAGTTCCCTATTGCCAACATCATAATTTTGTTCCGCGGTACTGAATTTACGCGAAAAATAAGCGCATGGATGGAGACGCTCAGGGTTACCAGAATATTGTGACAAAACTGCACCCACTCCCAGCTCAGAAGCATCTACTTCTATAACGAAGGCTTTATGAATATCTGGATGAATTACACAGGTGCCGAAGTAAAGGCCTGTTTCAAGGTTAGAAAGGCCTCACAGGCAGAGGGAGACCAGTTAGCAGTAAAAGCCCCCTTGCGGGTAAGGTTGGTAAGGGGTGCAACAACATAGGAAAAGCCTTTTAAGAAACGCCGATAAAAATTTGCAAAACCTAGAAAACGTTGCAATTCCTTTAAAGTTTTGGGTTGGACCCAATCCTGAACTGCTGAAACCTTCCCCGCGTCCATCTCCAAACCCTGGTTGGTAATAACATACCCTAGGAAGGGAACTGTAGTGACTTCAAACACACACTTAGACAGTTTAGCAAATAAGTTGTTCTCTCTTAATTTTTGTAGCACCAACTTAACATGGTGTCTGTGCTCCGGTAAAGAATTAGAAAAAATGAGAATATCATCCAAGTAGATGACTACAAATCTACCGAGATATTCCCTGAATATATCATTAACAAAATCTTGGAAAACGGCTGGCGCATTACGAAGACCGAAGGGCATGAGCAGGTACTCATAGTGCCCATCCTTCACATTAAATGCAGTTTTCCACTCGTCCCCCTGTCGGATGCGAATCAGATTGTAAGCCCCTCTCAAATCCTATTTGGAGAAAATTCGAGCTCCTGTGACTTGATTGAACAGATCCCCAATCAAGGGTAAGGGGTATCGTTTTTTTACAGTGATCTTATTCAAGGCTCGATAATCTATGCACGGTCTCAAGCCACAATCTTTTTTCTCTACAAAAAAGAACCCGGCCCCAGCAGGTAGAGGGACGGATAAATCCTTTCCTAAGATTTTCGGTAATATACTCCCTCATTGCTCCTCGGGCAGGGTAAGATTATAGATCTTTCCCCTCGGGGGAATAGTGCCAGGCAGCAAGTCAATGGGGCAGTCATAGGACCGATGTGGAGGAAGAGTATCAGCAGAGCGTTCAGAGAATACATCGATCCAATCAGCATATGGCTGAGGTAATTCCTGTGGTAAGACTTGAACGCTTCTGAGGCCTGTATTAAAACAGTGACCTTTACAGTAGTCACTCCACTTGACCAACTCCCCAGCCCACCAATATAACACCGGGTTATGGAGTTGCAACCAGGGGTATCCCAAAACCACCGGAGTTTCCGGACAATCAAAAATAAAGAATTCTAAGAATTCAGAGTGAGAAGAGCCGACAATTAGTCTGAGAGGTGGGGTCTTGGTATTTATAGGACCTCCCTGGATTGCCTTCCCATTGATAGCTAAAACTTGTAGGGATCTTTCAAGAGGAACTACAGGGATCCCTAAAGTGGAGATCATGCTCCTGTCCAAAAAGTTTCCAGCCGCACCACTGTCTATGAAGGCGGAAACTGTCTGCTTAGAGGACCCCCAAAACAAATCAATAGGTACAAGCATCTTATTCTGGCGAGAGTTACAAACTGACTCACCCAGATCAGTACTCTCTACCTGGTCTGGGTGCGGAAGTTTTCCGCCGGTTTCCCCTTGTTGGGACAGGACCCTGCAAAATGACCAGAATTCCCGCAATACAGGCATAACCCCTCGGATCGCCTACGCTGCTTCTCCTCTTGGGATAAGCGGGTTCTCCCTAATTGCATAGGTTCTTCCTGGGAAGATGATGAGGTATTTTCTCCATGGGGAACCGGGGATCTATGACTCTGGACTGGTCTAAAGGACGTGGGAGCCCCGACTCTCTCCCTGGCCCTTTCTCTAAGACGTCAGTCTATTTTAATGGAGACCTGCATTAATTGATCTAGGTCCGCTGGTGGGGGAAAATTGACTAAGGCATCCTTGATGCTATCCGACAGTCCCACCCTGAACTGACTACACAAAGCTGGATCGTTCCACCTAGCTTCGATAGCCCAGCGGCGGAATTCAGCACAGTAGTCTTCAGCCGAATACCGTCCTTGTTTTAAGGCCCGAAGCCTATTCTCTGCGGTAGACTGTATATCTGGATCGGCGTATAAAACGCCCATAGCATTGAAGAAGGCAGTCACTGATTGTAGAGCAATGTCATGGGACAGTAAACTAAAGGCCCAGGACTGTGGGTCTCCTTGAAGCAAGGAAATGACTAGGCCTACTCGTTGGACCTCTGTGCCAGAGGAGATAGGTCTTAACTTAAAATATAGTTCGCAGGCATTCTTGAAATTGGAAAATTTTGCTCGTTCTCCAAAAAATTTCTCAGGCAGTGGAATCTTAGGTTCGGAGATATGAGGTGGTACAGAGGAAGTCGGCACTTGACGAGATTCCTGAGTGGCCACTCTTTGAGCGAGTTGGTTGATCGCTGTGGCCATAGCTTGCACCTGCTGTACCAGGTCATCCATTTTTGGCCTGTGATAATGTCACGCTCGGGGTAACTCCAGCCCTCTTAATAAGCTCACAACCCCCAATCTCCACAGCCAGCTTCACCTGTAGGAGCCCCCGCTTGCCGGGACGCAAGATACGCCTACCCGGGATCGGTTGCCCCCAGGACTTAATGGCTCAAAGGATGTAAGCTTATATGTGGGAGGACTGGAGAACCAATAGCAAGAGCGTGAGTGACGGAAGTCCAGAGACAGGCAATAGGTCGATAACGGGAAGGCAGAGATCGTAGCGGCACCAGGGGTCAGGCAAGACGTAGTCGGGGTTCAGGCAGAGGTCAGCAACTGGGGATCAGGATCTAGAAGCGTCAGTTCAGGCAAAGGTCGGCAACAAGGATTCAGGGTCGAGAGGCGTCAATACAGGCAGAGGTCGGCAACAAGGATTCAGGATCGAGAGCGGTCGTACAATCAAATCGGCAACAGGCTAAACTTCACAGGAGTAGGTAACACAGGGTTCTGAGCGCTATCACAGGCAATTCACAACTGAGAGGGGACTGATAGGGACTGGTCTGAGGGAAGCAGTGTACTGATTGGAGCACATAGGATTCCAAGGGTAATTGGCTGGCAACAAGGGAGGAGGTAAGGCCAAGATATCAATGGGGCTGATTGGCCTGCAGAACAGAAGATGGCGAAGCCCTCAATCCCCTAGGACTCATTAACCCTTAATTGATCCTCCGGCGGGTGCGCGCAGCACAGCGCCGCCGGAGGGCATAACAGACACGTGCTCGCGGCCGCGCGTGAGCACGTCTACTGGAGGAGGAAGCGGGGGGCGTGGCTGAGCTGAGCGCCGCTCGAGCCGACGCTGCTCGAGCCGACACCGCCCGGTGTGGCCGCCGCACAGTGACAGCTGCAGCTGGCCCCTGGAGACGTCGCTGGAACGGGGATCAGTTAAGCGGTTCCTGACAAACGGTTTTCTGTCAGAACCAATAGATATTAAAAATGGCACGCGACAAGGATGTCCCCTATCCCCAATTCTCTTCAATCTGCACTTAAAGGGATAAAAAAAGGCGAGGAAGAAATCAAAATTAGGGCTTATGCCGATGATCTAATCCTAACCATATCGGATCCATTAAACTCTCTACAGGCGGTAATAATGGCCATACAAGAGTTTGGTATCTATTCTAACTTTAAATTAAACTATAATAAATCAGTTATTATGCCATTCAATTTGAATAGTGGGGAGATAGAGCAGTGTAAGGGGGATACAGAGTTTCAATGGAATGAGAACGAGATAAAATACCTGGGGATTGTAATCTCAAAAAATGTGGATCATATATTTGCGACAAATTATTTGCCATTGATAGATAGGTTAAAGGAAAAGATCTCATCTTGGTCGCATCTACCTTTAAATATTTTGGGGAGGATTAGGATTATAAAAATGTTCTTTCTCCCACTCTTTCTATTCTTAGCACAGAATATACCTATTCAGATTCAAAATCTCTTTTTTAAGAAATTGGATAATATACTACATGCCTTCTATTGGCAAAATACAAAACATAAAATTAGTTATAAAATACTGATTAGACCCCGGACATAAGGAGCTATTATAAGGCTATCTCAGTACAAAGACTAATAGATAGGATTCAGCTAAAACATGGTATGGGATACCTCCAGTTGGAAATGCCCCCAAACCTCCTCCATAGAATAACATCTTTCAATGTAAAAATATTAGGAGAATTGATTAAGGAGGTTAAACATCCTTTCGTAAGAACAATAATAATGACCTTACGTTCATATATAAAGAATCCGGTTTTATTTCCATTTCCAGATATCTTTAAATCCTTATATAACCCAGACTTTCTAGCAGAGCTGGGTCAGGTAAAGAGGGGTCATATTAGACCATATCATATTATGTCCAGGGGATCAACACCTATGTTTAGATCAGAAGTAGGAACGCTTCCGTTATCAAACGTAGATCTATTAAGTCCTCTTAATTACTATCAACATCTACAAATTACAAGCTATTTTAAAACACTGAGACTCCCCTCTGAGATATGCTCAATTAACCCACTACAGGCAATATTGCTAAATACACCGAATCAAACTGAGAATTTGGCATATTATTACTGGGTGATCACTACCACCTAGGCAAGATCTCACCCTAATTATACCAAAAAGTGGGAGATATCCCTTAACATAAATAATAATATATTTAATTGGTATAGAGTGTTTCAAAATCCGCTAGTGATAAAAGATTCATGTTTACGTATATTCACGCATAAATTTATAAGTAGATTTTTTTATACAGCGGATTACAATATTAGATTTACATCCTATGAGTGTTGGTGGTGCGGCAAAGAAGAGGCAACGGTGCTGCATATATGGTGGAAATATGTAATTCTAATATTGAAAGCTGTGCTGGGTGCAAGTTTCAACCTAGATGCTCAAGAGGCTCTTCTTCAAGAAAAGGAGGTATTTAGTAAAATACCTAGTTAAAAAAAGCGGCATATATTTTGATATGGGCCACTAAGAAAGCGATTCTTAGTTATTGGGGTAAGATACCCGTCCCTAATCTCAGGACATGGAGAAGGACTGTTCTTCCAATTATTGAGGGGGAGTATGCTCTAATAAAAAATAGAGAATATCAGGTAGCCCTAAGACGGATAAGTGATGTTATAAGAGAAGGATAATGTTCTTGAATCGTAGTTGAAGGAATCGTAGTTGGAGGGATAGTAGTAAGAGGAAGGGGGGGAGGGAGTTTGGGGGTGGTGGGTGGTAGATGGATAAGATTATAAATATTGAAAAGATCTATGATACCCCAATGAAGACATGGCTTGTAACAAACCCCCCCCCCTTCTTTTGGGGAGAGGTTATGATAAACAGTTGAGTATTAAGTCGACAAATAAATGCAAACATAAGTTACATGAACTGAGGGGTAAAAAAAAAATAGCCACCATTGCGCGGAATGCATCTGCATCCCCCAGCCGCCGGATGCCTGATGACGTCACCGGTGACGAGCCGCCGCGGGCCCCAATCAGAAGCGAGATACAGCAACCAATCAGAGGAGTAAAGACCCCTCGTCATTGGCCAGCGCACTTGCATTGGAGCACGCAGTTGCCAGGCAACAGCGAGGCTAGGAAGATGTCTGCGGTGAGGGCAGGGGAGCGACGGGGATAGAAAGGAGGAGGTGGATGAAAATGGTGGTACTAATATTGCAAAACTTATACTCACCCCAAAACCACCAACGCGCTGGACGAAACCACACCCCCGACTGCCGGGAGCCTCATGACGCCAACGAGAGGGAGACACAGGAACCAATCAGAGGGGAAAAGCCCCTCATCTTCAGTTAGTGTTCTTGCATAGTAGCACGCGGTTGCCAAGCAACAGTGAGGCCAAAAAGACGCTGGTAGGGTGGGAAGGGGAACGAGGCGGGTGGAACAGGGGAGGGGGATGAAATAAAATTAATACTACTGATACCACACGGACTTAATTTTTTTTTTTTTTTTGCAATATAATTTTTATTACGTTTTTGAGTATACACAGGAATTTCACAGAGAGAAAAAAAGGCATACAGATAATGGGATGCAAACAGGGCAAACATAGCATCAATACAAGACAATCAATGACCAAATGTATTATCCAAGGGCCCGGGGTCATCCAACCATCGATCTATTAATAAATACATATGGGTGGGTCATCAAAGTGAAAATATAAATTCCAGATGGTGCCAGACCTATGTCCCAGCCGTGTTTTTGTGGTCCGCACTTGCCGCTAGATGGCCCCTATGAAGTGCCACCGGGTCTGTAGTGCCACAGCCACCCCACCCGCCTCCCGAGGAAAGAATAGAAGAAAAGGGCAAACTTGCCCCCAAAAGGCTTGAGACAGGAATAGCGAAAGAAGACAAAGAAACTAAGAAGACAAAGAAACTAAAATGCAGGATACCCGCTCCCCATGTCCCGAACCCCACCCCATCCGCCCCCATTTCCCTTAAGCTGCCTCTGTGCCCCACTCCACTCACCACCCACCCACCACTAAACATCCATCAAAAGATCCTGAAAGTCGGGGGCCTCTTTAGAAACTTCCCAAAGCACCCAGGTACCTCTGAGTCCCACCATCCATTCTCTCCAGCGCCAATTCCTCCATCGTTCTTATATTCTCCACCTCTCCATACCATTCTAATAGGGAGGGGTGACATTAGTCCGCCAATGGCGAGGAATCACATTCCTGGCCGCTATGAGCAGGTGTCTCATTAGTCCCCTCCCCCTTGACGCTACTGATCCCGGGATCATGGATAGAAGGGTCACCTGAGAAAGATTGGGGATGCTCTCGAGCGTCAAATGTTTAAATACTCCCAACACCTTTTCCCAAAAATTCTTGACCACTGGACACTCCCACCAAATATGAGTAAGTGTCCCCGGGGCTTCATTACACCTCCAGCAATCCCCTGATTCCGCGCCCCCAAACCGTATCAAGTCCGCAGGACATCTATACCATCTGGACAAGATTTGTAATTCTTCTCCAGGGCCCTGCATGCCATAGAGAATTTATGAGTGAGGGCAAATGATTTCTCCCATTCACTTGCCTCAAAAGTCTTACCCAGCTCCTCCTCCCACCTCCTACAGAACTGAGGAAGCTCACCCTCTCTTGAAGGATCTTATAAAGACCAGAGATGACATGCGTAGGAGGGGTTGGAGCCTTAAGAATCCTCTCTAGCACTGTAAGGGGGCAAGACAACACTAGTCTGGGGGTAGAGGAGTTAACAAAGGCCTCCAACTGAGCATGCAAGAACCAGGACAATCGCGTCCAGCCACGCCACGCTCCTGGAGGTCCGAAAGGGTGGGAAGGCCAGACCCAGAAACCACATCCCCAATCCTATATCTTGGGAAGCGTTCCAAACGAGAAAGGTTGAGGTGCCCACCCCTGCAGGAAATGCCGAATTATCAAATAGAGGGGTAAGGGGGCCCGGTCTATGTGAAATATTTTTCCGTTTTATGCTCCTATCCCACAGGGCCAGCAAGGGGCCTACCAGATATGGGAGCTCCTGTTTCTTAGGGCGGCGAGATGGCTCCACCCAAGGCAAGGCTGTCAGACAAAGTGGGGAAATGTCCCCCTCAAGAACCACCCATCGCTTGCTCTCCTTATGGTGAAACCAATCCATAAGCCGCACCAGGACCGCCGCTGCATGATACATCTTGAGGTCTGGAACTCCCAGCCCCCCTCAGACTTGGGTCTACATAACGTTTCCCTCCTCACCCGGGGTTTCTTGTTACCCCAGATAAACTTAAAGAAGGCCTCCTGTATCATCTTAAAAAGCCCTCGTTCTGGGGCAATCGGTAGGGCCTGGAATACGTACAAGAAACGAGGTAACACATCCATTTTCAGGATATTAATACGTCCCAGCCATGAGTGTTGTTTCTTCCCATACGCTTGAAGGTTACTTAATGTGGCATTTAGGAGTGGGGCGTAATTTAATCTATATAACCTCCCTAAGTCCGTAGGCAGTCTGACCCCTAGGTATTTTATTGATTCTGTTTGCCATTTGAAGGGAAAATTCGCCTCCAATAGTTGTCGAGTTTGCGCCTCCAGAGAGATGTTTAACACCTCTGTTTTGGACAGATTAACTTTAAAGTTACTAACTCGACTAAAGGTAATATATAGGAGCAGGTCATCGGCAAAATGGGAGAGCTTGCATTCCTCCTCACCGCAGGTTATTCCCTTAATAGATGGGTTAGCTCTTAATGCGTTAGCAAGATGTTCCATTACTAGGACATATAGTAGAGGGGACAAAGGGCAGCCCTGTCATGTGCCATTTCTGATTTTGAGCGATCCCGAGAGGGTTCTATTAATTTTTACCCTAGTGGTAGGGTCCCGATAAAGGGCCATTATTCTCCCCACCATTACCGGACCCATCCCCGCCTGGGTTAAGGTGGCCCTCAGGAACCCCCAATGACCCCTGTCAAACGCTTTTTCCGCGTCTACCGCCAACAGACAAGCAGGGGTTTTACACGACTGAGCATAGTGCATCAGAGAGATAGTCTTAATAACGTTGTTCCTAGCCTCCCTTCCCGTGACAAACCCCACCTGGTCATTGATAACCAATGAGGGAAGTAAGGGCTGGATCCTATTGGAGATAATTTTAGTGAACAATTTGACATCGATATGAGATTGGCCGATAGTTGCCAGGTAGGGTTGCATCCTTGCCTGGTTTCGGGATAACCGCAATGTGTGCTTCCAAGGCCTGCCTCGGAAAGGGATACAGCCGGAAATGGAGTTAAATACTCTCACCAGGAAGGGGGTAATCAGGAGACCCATGACTTTGTAAAACCGGGGGGGTGAACCCATCAGGGCTGGGGCCTTTCCCTCCCGGGGTCTTCCCTATAGCTTCCATCACCTCCTCCCGCTTAATGGGGTCCTCAAGGGCCTCACCATCTTCCAAAGGTATTATTGGTAAGGCGGTTTCCTCAATATAATTGTCAATCAGAGCAGCATGGTCCTGCTGCAACCCACAGCCGGCTGGACCTCCAATATTGTCAGAGTAGAAGGCCTGAAACTCACTGGCGATTAGCAGGGTCTTATGTACCTCCACACCTCCTACAGTTCTAATGGAGGGGATGAATGAACAGCCCTGCCTTGGGTGTAGAGACCGAGCCAGCATTCTCCCACATTTATCCGAATGCTCGTAGAAATGTGCCCTACATCTATCACGAAATCTGAGGTAACACTGGTCGTACAAGCCTCTCAACTTCTGCCTGGCTTCCATTAGGTCTTTCAGCCCTTCGTAATCAGATGAGGACTTGTGTGCACTTTCCAATTCATGGATCCTATCCAGTGTAACCTTGATCTGCTGCGCCCGCTCCCTCTTGAGCCTAGCTCCATGCTTAATAAAGATCCCCCGTAACACACACTTAAGCGCCTCCCACTGCATTGGTAACGGGGTATCGTCACTTCAGTGGTCAAGATGGAAATTGGTCATAGTGGCTTTGATTTCTGTTAAACAAGCGACATCCTTTAATAGGTTGTCATTGAGGCGCCAAGTGTATTGCCTTCGCATTTAGGATCGGGAGGGTCAGGAAGACAGGCGCATGGTCAGACCAAAGAATCTTCCCTATCGAGGTCCCTGGGTCTTGTGCAAGGGCGTGGTGACTGAGAAAAAGGTAGTCCAGGCAGCTATACGTGTTGTGGGTGTGAGAATAAAAAGTATAATCCCTCTCTCTACCATGCAGCACTCTCCACACATCAACCAACTGTAGGGCCTGGAGGGCTCTGCAGAGCTTGTTAAGCGCAGAATGGGAGATCCCCGATCTGCCCTGAGAGGAGTCCACCCTCGGATCAATTGTCAGGATGAGGTCCCCCCCAACAATTAGGGTACCTTCAGCGAACCCCTCTAGTGCTCGTAGTATTCCCAGACCTGCCTCCACCTGCCCCTGGTTGGGCAAATATAGATTGGCCAGGGTGTATTTTGCTTTACATAGCACAAATTTATAATAGGAATCTACCCTTCTGGTCTACTTTAACCTCTAAATGCTCCAGGGGGACGTTCTTGTGCACGGCTATAGAAACTCCCTTAGACTTCTTTTCAGGGTTGGGGCTATGAAACCATCTGTCGTAATATCTATTTTTGATCTCCGGCATCTTCCTTATGCAGAAGTGTGTCTTCTGCAGCATGACCACATCCACCCTCTGGAAACCATACATAATTTTTGCCCTCTTCTCTGGTACATTGAGCCCTTTAGCATTGAACGTACACATTTTTAGGTCAGCCATCGGGGTGATGTCTCTCACAGGGCAACCACTTGGTTATATGGGACGGTGACTATCCAGATAGTACTACGGTGACCAGAGTCCTGGGGTCGGGGGACGGGACCGGGCCCTCCAATGGAGAAAAAAGAGGAAAGTAAATAGAAAGAGAAGAAGAAAAGAAGAACCAGAGAGACGAATAAAAAGGAACAACTTATCTCCCCCGGCCTAGGCCAGGCGAAACTTGAACTCTAGAAAGCCCTCCCTATAGGGGAGGCAAATTGAGCTAACTAACAGGGGCTAAGGCTCCCTGCCCTTGCAGATCCTGACAGGTCTAGACCCCACAGGATGGCAGGGCAACCTATTGGGGAAGCGGCTTCAGAACGACAGAGCGTGCTCCCACCAGCCCATCACTGGATTCTGGGAATACATCCGTCCCCCACCCCTCCAGCCAAACAGGCAAGCCCACAACATCACCTACCCCAGCCCGGAGTTCTGTGCGGTTCTGCTTCCATCCTTATCCCCCCCCCGAGGCCACGTTAACCTATAATGTAAAAACAACTGTTATGTATACTGTTAATATAACTCCCACCCAGAGGCCGAGCACTGGGAAAGTACACAAGACCGTGTGTCCACAGCCCCCGTGAATGATGGGTCACCCCCCCCTCCGATTCAATAATCAACGGAGCGTAGAGGACGGACCCCCCGCCAGCGGACAACACCCTTCATATTGGAGTAAGGGACAACCAATTCACAGGATGTGGGACACGAAGCCAATGTAACTCAACAGAACTGAACAAACACCCCAACTCCATGCGTATCCCTACATCTCCGCGGCCAAGAGAGTCCAGGAAAGTACATTGTCCCCTATTAAGGTCACCTGTGTAGAGACAGAAAAAAATAAGGAAACAGGGGGGATAGGAAGATGAAGGATGGGACCCCTTCTGCAATTAATGGTCCGAGTATCTCTGGGGCCCACCTCCACCCCGCTCACGAGGTTGATCCGGATTCCTCCCGCGCGCATCCCGCCCCATTCACGAACCCACCGGGGACATCTTGGAGCCCTCTGCGGTAGCAGGGGCGGCGGGCCGAAGTCCAACCAAGCCGGGATCTGGAAGGCCTCCAGACCCAAGAAGATAAACATGCTGGACAGGTCCGCCTTACTGCGCAAAGCAAAAACAGCATTATTTTTGCGAATTATGAGGTGGAATAGCTGACCCCACTTGGAGGAGGCCCCCATCTCCCGCAGCTTGTCGAGCAGAGGACAGAGTATTCTTCTCATCTGCAACGCCGGGTAGTATCGTAATCTGAAAGCTCCTCCATTCAAATCTGCCTTTCTCCCAGGCCCTCCGCAGGATGTCCTCCTTAACGGTGAAAAAGTTGATCCTGCACAGGACGTCTCTGGGGGCCTGAGGATATCTGGCCGGGCGGCTTACCACTCTGTGAATCCAGTCAATAATCACTTCCGCATCTAGTGGCCTCCCTAATAGGGAATTAAATAGCTCCATTGCTGATGAGCGCAGCGCCTCCGCTCAGACCGACTCAGGGATGCCACGGATCTTTAGATTGTTACGCCTATTTCTATTTTCCTGGTCATCCACTTGAAGCCGAAGCTCGGTCATTTGTTGATGGTATATTTCTTGCATTCTTTCTAGGTTAGATAGCCGAGCCTCGTGGTCCCCACGGGAGTCTTCAAGGGTAGCGACTTTGGTTTCCAAGGCGGACGATTTCTGCTGTATATCTTCGATTTCTCTGCACAACGCTCTCTCTATTCTGGTCGCTACCGCCTCCAGGTCCGCTTTAAGCTCTGATTTTGTTGGCAAATATTGTAGAATAGCATAGAGGCTGGGATCGATGGCTGGCGTTGCAAACTGTGGATCAGCGGGGGGGCATCCCGAAGGCAACCCCGGGTAAGAGCTGGCAAAAGAAAATTCCACGTGTCGGGGGGAGCTCAAATCGGCATCCCCTGGGACTCCTCCCCTCCCCTGACCATTGGTAATGACGCCCACGGAGTCAGCACTAGACCCAGATGACCATTCCAGGTCAATGGATTTGAAGTGCTGCAGGTGCCCAGTATGGGGGCTGCGGGCATCACTGGCCGTAGCTGGGATAGGGTGAACGTTCGCACATATCACTCTCGTTGGGGTAGAAGTGGTTACTCCACTCTCAGGGTCAGTGTGCTGCTTTGTGTAGTTTGGGGAGTTCCCCCTTAAGGCTGTGATTGTCCAGATTTGTGTGGGGATGGCAGTTTCATAGTGCCCCATCCATCAACCCCCGCAGAGTAGGGGCCCACCAGGTAATTCTCCATGTGGGTTGCCAGTCCGCCCCTGCCTCTGGCCTCCTGCATACACCCGGCGTCAGAGGGGGACAAGCAGCCTCCCGCCCTCTGTCCCTGCAGCGTGGCTGGCACTGAGCCTTCTCCGCCACCGTGGCCCCTCCTTCTACTCTCGCAGCTCACCTCCGAGCTCCCGCTGACGTCGCTCCCCGAGGCTTCCTCTCCAGAGCTGCCTCGAGACACGGCGCGGCCGGACGCCTCCGCACTCCACCGCTCCTCTGGTTCTCGACGTATCCGCGCACTGCGCCGGGTGACAGACCTCCAACTTCGGCGGCGCTCTGGACCGCCCCACCGACAACCTCTACGACCTCAGCAAAGGTGAGTCCTGGCTCTCTCCCCGCGTCGGTCACTTCCCCGGGCTTATCGAGGGACACTCCTATCACCTCGCGCTCTCCACTCTCCTGCTGCCCATCACAGGAAACTTGCGGTGTGTCCGGTGCCATCTTGTTTTGGTGGTCCGTTGGCCCCCGGGTGAGTTTTGGGCATAAAAAAAACTGCTGATGGTGGGCTTAGGAGGTCTCTTGGCGCTGCCCCCTGTCTTCCTCTTCTTATGGCCTTTCATCTGGCCAAAAAACGGGGTATCAAATCACCTATAAAGTCCAGGGCTATTCGGGAGCTCTCCTAAACGTGCCCTCACTCTCTCATGCCGAAGCCACGCCCCCCAGACTTAATTTTTAACAGCGCTGCAACAATTGGTACCAAAATAGTGGTATAGAGAAAACTATGTGTCATAATGGTTAACAAAGAAATAAAGACATAATTAAAAAATGCCGCCATGTCTGCTATTAAAGTTATAGGGTTCACTTGAATATAAATATGTATTTAGAAATAAAAAGGGGAGGACATAATCAAGTTAAATGTAACACAATACATATCATGATTAGGGATGAGCGAATCGATCCGGACGAACCCGGATTCGATCCGAATTTCATGTAAAATTCGATTCGGATCGAACCCGAATTTCCCCGTGCTTCGATCGCTCGAAGTTTTTCTTTAACATCCATTCATTTACATTACAGGCATTCTAAGATGGCGGACGGGACATGTCCAGACATCTACCCCGCTCCAGTGCATGCTGGGGCAGTCACATGCAGCCTATCAGCAGCCAGCAAGCCCGGTGACGTCACAGCGCTATATAAGGCAGCGAACATCTTGCTTTTGTTCATTTCTCTATTGCATTCGTGAGAGACAGGACACTGCTGTATTAAGGGAGAGACAGTTAGAGAGCCAGGGACAGGCAGGAGACAGGCAGGAGACAGGCAGGAGACAGGCAGGAGACAGGCAGGAAGTCAGCAAGAAGCAGGGAAAGTTAGGAAAAATCGGAGGCAGTGACAGGGAGATTTTTTTTTTTTTCATCCAGCCTGAGTGTTACTGGCTGGCTGACTGGCTTTGTTAGCTGTTTCAGGCTGCTTATACACTTTTGATGTGCATATATACTGAACTGATCTCAAGTCTGCTGTGGGAACATTACCATTTTGTAAGATCTCATTAGCCTCTGTATTTACTCTAAGCTGCACACTTATTTAAAGTAATTTGGCCTGTTGCAGCCTGCTTAGACACTTTTGCTGTGCATATATACTGATCTCAAGTCTGCTGTGGGGGCATCCCATTCTGTAACATCCCATTAGCCTCTGTATTTCCTCTAAGCTGCACACTTATTGAAAGTAATTTGGCCTGTTGGAGCCTGCTTAGACACTTTTACTGTGCATATATACTGATCTCAGGTCTGCTGTGGGGGCATCCCATTCTGTAACATATGTGACATTCATGCAGGCCGGATAGTAGAGGACAGGTATATTTCTCCCAGGTTCCTCTCCTATGTGAGGTAATAGCTAAGCCTCTCACCTGTCAGGTAGTTAATTAGGGGGAATGAGAGGCTGAATAAAGGAGGAGTTCTCTCTCTCTCTCTCTCTCTCTCTCTCGGGCGAAGGACACAGCCCAGGACTGTGGAGAGACTCATGTGAGTAAAGGTTGCTGGAAGTAGTTTTTAAAGTTGGCAGAGAGAAGCTCTCCAGCTAGTAGTGAGGGTTTTCACTTGTATAGTTAAGTGCCGGACAGGCAAGGATTTACTTTTGTTCCCGTGTTATCTTTATTTTTTATTTTGCAACATTTACAAATAAAACTGACCTCGAGTCAGCTTGAATGAACTTTCTGCTGTTTGCCCGATTGGATAAAGACAAAATACATGTCCCTCGACATCAGAAGAGGGCGATCCCGGACACTTATCACACATACCATACCCCTCTTGATCTTCACTAAGCTGCACACTTATTTAAAGTAATTTGGCCTGTTGGAGCCTGCTTAGACACTTTTACTGTGCATATATACTGATCTCAGGTCTGCTGTGGGGGCATCCCATTCTGTAACATACCATACCCCTCTTGATCTTCACTAAGCTGCACACTTATTTAAAGTAATTTGGCCTGTTGGAGCCTGCTTAGACACTTTTACTGTGCATATATACTGATCTCAGGTCTGCTGTGGGGGCATCCCATTCTGTAACATACCATACCCCTCTTGATCTTCACTAAGCTGCACACTTATTTAAAGTAATTTGGCCTGTTGGAGCCTGCTTAGACACTTTTACTGTGCATATATACTGATCTCAGGTCTGCTGTGGGGGCATCCCATTCTGTAACATACCATACCCCTCTTGATCTTCACTAAGCTACACACTTAAAGTAATTTGGCCTGTTGGAGCCTGCTTAGACACTTTTACTGTGCATATATACTGATCTCAGGTCTGCTGTGGGGGCATCCCATTCTGTAACATACCATACCCCTCTTGATCTTCACTAAGCTGCACACTTATATAAAGTAATTTGGCCTGTTGGAGCCTGCTTAGACACTTTTACTGTGCATATATACTGATCTCAGGTCTGCTGTGGGGGCATCCCATTCTGTAACATACCATACCCCTCTTGATCTTCACTAAGCTGCACACTTATTTAAAGTAATTTGGCCTGTTTGAGCCTGCTTAGACACTGTTGCTGTGCATATATACTGATCTCAGGTCTGCTGTGGGGGCATCCAATTCTGTAACATACCATACCCCTCTTGATCTTCACTAAGCTGCACACTTATTTAAAGTAATTTGGCCTGCTGGAGCCTGCTTATACACTGTTGCTGTGCATATATACTGATCTCAGGTCTGCTGTGGGGGCATCCCATTCTGTAACATACCATACCCCTCTTGATCTTCACTAAGCTGCACACTAATTTAAAGTAATTTGGCCTGTTGGAGCCTGCTTAGACACTTTTACTGTGCATATATACTGATCTCAGGTCTGCTGTGGGGGCATCCCATTCTGTAACATACCATACCCCTCTTGATCTTCACTAAGCTGCACACTTATTTAAAGTAATTTGGCCTGTTGGAGCCTGCTTAGACACTGTTGCTGTGCATATATACTGATCTCAGGTCTGCTGTGGGGGCATCCCATTCTGTAACATACCATACCCCTCTTGATCTTCACTAAGCTGCACACTTATTTAAAGTAATTTGGCCTGTTGGAGCCTGCTTAGACACTTTTACTGTGCATATATACTGATCTCAGGTCTGCTGTGGGGGCATCCCATTCTGTAACATCCCATTAGCCTCTGTATTTCCTCTAAGCTGCACACTTATTTAAAGTAATTTGGCCTGTTGCAGCCTGCTTAGACACTTTTACTGTGCATATATACTGATCTCAGGTCTGCTGTGGGGGCATCCCATTCTGTAACATACCATACCCCTCTTGATCTTCACTAAGCTGCACACTTATTTACAGTAATTTGGCCTGTTGGAGCCTGCTTAGACACTTTTACTGTGCATATATACTGATCTCAGGTCTGCTGTGGGGGCATCCCATTCTGTAACATACCATACCCCTCTTGATCTTCACTAAGCTGCACACTTATTTAAAGTAATTTGGCCTGTTGGAGCCTGCTTATCCACTGTTTCTGTGCATATATACTGATCTCAGGTCTGCTGTAGGGGCATCCCATTCTGTAATATACCATACCCCTCTTGATCTTCACTAAGCTGCACACTTATTTACAGTAATTTGGCCTGTTGGAGCCTGCTTAGACACTTTTACTGTGCATATATACTGATCTCAGGTCTGCTGTGGGGGCATCCCATTCTGTAACATACCATACCCCTCTTGATCTTCACTAAGCTGCACACTTATTTAAAGTAATTTGGCCTGTTGGAGCCTGCTTATCCACTGTTTCTGTGCATATATACTGATCTCAGGTCTGCTGTGGGGGCATCCCATTCTGTAACATACCATACCCCTCTAGATCTTCACTAAGCTGCACACTTATTTAAAGTAATTTGGCCTGTTGGAGCCTGCTTATCCACTGTTGCTGTGCATATATACTGATCTCAGGTCTGCTGTGGGGGCATCCCATTCTGTAACATCCCATTAGCCTCTGTATTTCCTCTAAGCTGCACACTTATTTAAAGTAATTTGGCCTGTTGCAGCCTGCTTAGACACTTTTACTGTGCATATATACTGATCTCAGGTCTGCTGTGGGGGCATCCCATTCTGTAACATACCATACCCCTCTTGATCTTCACTAAGCTGCACACTTATTTACAGTAATTTGGCCTGTTGGAGCCTGCTTAGACACTTTTACTGTGCATATATACTGATCTCAGGTCTGCTGTGGGGGCATCCCATTCTGTAACATACCATACCCCTCTTGATCTTCACTAAGCTGCACACTTATTTAAAGTAATTTGGCCTGTTGGAGCCTGCTTATCCACTGTTTCTGTGCATATATACTGATCTCAGGTCTGCTGTAGGGGCATCCCATTCTGTAATATACCATACCCCTCTTGATCTTCACTAAGCTGCACACTTATTTACAGTAATTTGGCCTGTTGGAGCCTGCTTAGACACTTTTACTGTGCATATATACTGATCTCAGGTCTGCTGTGGGGGCATCCCATTCTGTAACATACCATACCCCTCTTGATCTTCACTAAGCTGCACACTTATTTAAAGTAATTTGGCCTGTTGGAGCCTGCTTATCCACTGTTTCTGTGCATATATACTGATCTCAGGTCTGCTGTGGGGGCATCCCATTCTGTAACATACCATACCCCTCTAGATCTTCACTAAGCTGCACACTTATTTAAAGTAATTTGGCCTGTTGGAGCCTGCTTATCCACTGTTGCTGTGCATATATACTGATCTCAGGTCTGCTGTGGGGGCATCCCATTCTGTAACATCCCATTAGCCTCTGTATTTCCTCTAAGCTGCACACTTATTTAAAGTAATTTGGCCTGTTGCAGCCTGCTTAGACACTTTTACTGTGCATATATACTGATCTCAGTTCTGCAGTGGGGGCATCCCATTCTGTAACATACCATAACCCTCTCGATCTTCACTAAGCTGCACACTTATGTAAAGTAATTTGGCCTGTTGGAGCCTGCTTAGAAACTTTTACTGTGGATATATATACTGATCTCAGGTCTGCTGTGGGGGCATCCCATTCTGTAACATACCATACCCCTCTTGATCTTCACTAAGCTGCACACTTATTTAAAGTAATTTGGCCTGTTGGAGCCTGCTTAGACACTGTTGCTGTGCATATATACTGTTCTAAAGCCTGCTTGGGGGTATCCCACTCTATAACATACCATACCCCTCTTGATCTTCACTAAGCTGCACACTTATTTAAAGTAATTTGGCCTGTTGGAGCCTGCTTATCCACTGTTGCTGTGCATATATACTGATCTCAGGTCTGCTGTGGGGGCATCCCATTCTGTAACATCCCATTAGCCTCTGTATTTCCTCTAAGCTGCACACTTATTTAAAGTAATTTGGCCTGTTGGAGCCTGCTTAGACACTTTTACTGTGCATATATACTGATCTCAGGTCTGCTGTGGGGGCATCCCATTCTGTAATATACCATACCCCTCTTGATCTTCACTAAGCTGCACACTAATTTAAAGTAATTTGGCCTGTTGGAGCCTGCTTAGACACTTTTACTGTGCATATATACTGATCTCAGGTCTGCTGTGGGGGCATCCCATTCTGTAACATACCATACCCCTCTTGATCTTCACTAAGCTGCACACTTATTTAAAGTAATTTGGCCTGTTGGAGCCTGCTTAGAAACTTTTACTATGCATATATACTGATCTCAGGTCTGCTGTGGGGGCATCCCATTCTGTAACATACCATACCCCTCTTGATCTTCACTAAGCTGCACACTTATTTAAAGTAATTTGGCCTGTTGGAGCCTGCTTATCCACTGTTGCTGTGCATATATACTGATCTCAGGTCTGCTGTGGAGGCTTCCAATTCTGTAACATACCATACCCCTCTTGATCTTCACTAAGCTGCACACTTGTTTAAAGTAATTTGGCCTGTTGGAGCCTGCTTAGACACTGTTGCTGTGCATATATACTGTTCTAAAGCCTGCTTTGGGGTATCCCACTCTATAACATACCATACCACTCTTGATGTTCACTAAGCTGCACACTTATTTAACGTAATTTGGCCTGTTGGAGCCTGCTTAGACACTTTTACTGTGCATATATACTGATCTCAGGTCTACTGTGGGGGCATCCCATTCTGTAACATACCATACCCCTCTTGATCTTCACTAAGCTGCACACTTATTTAAAGTAATTTGGCCTGTTGGAGCCTGCTTATCCACTGTTGCTGTGCATATATACTGATCTCAGGTCTGCTGTGGAGGCTTCCAATTCTGTAACATACCATACCCCTCTTGATCTTCACTAAGCTGCACACTTATTTAAAGTAATTTGGCCTGTTGGAGCCTGCTTATCCACTGTTGCTGTGCATATATACTGATCTCAGGTCTGCTGTGGGGGCATCCCATTCTGTAACATCCCATTAGCCTCTGTATTTCCTCTAAGCTGCACACTTATTTAAAGTAATTTGGCCTGTTGCAGCTTGCTTAGACACTTTTAATGTGCATTTATACTGATCTCAGGTCTGCTGTGGGGGGAACCCATTCTGTAATATACCATACCCCTCTTGATCTTCACTAAGCTGCACACTTATTTAAAGTAATTTGGCCTGTTGCAGCCTGCTTAGACACTTTTACTGTGCATATATACTGATCTCAGGTCTGCTGTGGGGGCATCCCATTCTGTAACATACCATACCCCTCTTGATCTTCACTAAGCTGCACACTTATTTAAAGTAATTTGGCCTGTTGGAGCCTGCTTAGACACTTTTACTGTGCATATATACTGATCTCAGGTCTGCTGTGGGGGCATCCCATTCTGTAACATACCATACCCCTCTTGATCTTCACTAAGCTGCACACTTATTTAAAGTAATTTGGCCTGTTGGAGCCTGCTTATCCACTGTTTCTGTGCATATATACTGATCTCAGGTCTGCTGTGATGGCATCCCATTCTGTAACATATCATACCCCTCTAGATCTTCACTAAGCTGCACACTTATTTAAAGTAATTTGGCCTGTTGGAGCCTGCTTATCCACTGTTGCTGTGCATATATACTGATCTCAGGTCTGCTGTGGGGGCATCCCATTCTGTAACATCCCATTAGCCTCTGTATTTCCTCTAAGCTGCACACTTATTTAAAGTAATTTGGCCTGTTGCAGCCTGCTTAGACACTTTTACTGTGCATATATACTGATCTAAGTTCTGCTGTGGGGGCATCCCATTCTGTAACATACCATACCCCTCTCGATCTTCACTAAGCTGCACACTTATTTAAAGTAGTTTGGCCTGTTGGAGCCTGCTTAGACACTTTTACTGTGCATATATACTGATCTCAGGTCTGCTGTGGGGGCATCCCATTCTGTAACATACCATACCCCTCTTGATCTTCACTAAGCTGCACACTTATTTAAAGTAATTTGGCCTGTTGGAGCCTGCTTAGACACTTTTACTGTGCATATATACTGATCTCAGGTCTGCTGTGGGGGCATCTCATTCTGTAACATACCATACCCCTCTTGATCTTCACTAAGCTGCACACTTATTTAAAGTAATTTGGCCTGTTGGAGCCTGCTTAGACACTGTTGCTGTGCATATATACTGATCTAAAGCCTGCTTGGGGGTATCCCACTCTATAACATACCATACCCCTCTTGATCTTCACTAAGCTGCACACTTATTTAAAGTAATTTGGCCTGTTGGAGCCTGCTTAGACACTTTGACTGTGCATATATACTGTTCTAAAGCATGCTTGGGGGTATCCCACTCTATAACATACCATACCCCTCTTGATCTTCACTAAGCTGCACACTTATTTAAAGTAATTTGGCCTGTTGGAGCCTGCTTATCCACTGTTGCTGTGCATATATACTGATCTCAGGTCTGCTGTGTTGGCATCCCATTCTGTAACATACCATACCCCTCTTGATCTTCACTAAGCTGCACACTTATTTAAAGTAATTTGGCCTGTTGGAGCCTGCTTATCCACTGTTTCTGTGCATATATACTGATCTCAGGTCTGCTCTGGGGGCATCCCATTCTGTAACATCCCATTAGCCTCTGTATTTCCTCTAAGCTGCATACTTATTTAAAGTAATTTGGCCTGTTGCAGCCTGCTTAGACACTTTTACTGTGCATATATACTGATCTCAGGTCTGCTGTGTGGGCATCCCATTCTGTAACATACCATACCCCTCTTGATCTTCACTAAGCTGCACACTTATTTAAAGTAATTTGGCCTGTTGGAGCCTGCTTATCCACTGTTGCTGTGCATATATACTGAACTCAGGTCTGCTGTGGAGGCATCCCATTCTGTAACATACCATACCCCTCTTTATCTTCACTAAGCTGCACACTTATTTAAAGTAATTTGGCCAGTTGGAGCCTGCTTATCCACTGTTGCTGTGCATATATACTGATCTCAGGTCTGCTGTGGGGGCATCCCATTCTGTAACATCCCATTAGCCTCTGTATTTCCTCTAAGCTGCACACTTATTTAAAGTAATTTGGCCTGTTGGAGCCTGCTTAGACACTTTTACTGTGCATATAAACTGATCTCAGGTCTGCTGTGGGGGCATCCCATTCTCTAACATACCATACCCCTCTTGATCTTCACTAAGCTGCACACATATTTAAAGTAATTTGGCCTGTTGGAGCCTGCTTAGACACTTTTACTGTGCATATATACTGATCTCAGGTCTGCTGTGGGGGCATCCCATTCTGTAACATACCATAACCCTCTTGATCTTCACTAAGCTGCACACTTATTTAAAGTAATTTGGCCTGTTGGAGCCTGCTTAGACACTTTTACTGTGCATATATACTGATCTCAGGTCTGCTGTGTGGGCATCCCATTCTGTAACATACCATACCCCTCTTGATCTTCACTAAGCTGCACACTTATTTAAAGTAATTTGGCCTGTTGGAGCCTGCTTATCCACTGTTGCTGTGCATATATACTGATCTCAGGTCTGCTGTGTGGGCATCCCATTCTGTAACATACCATACCCCTCTTGATCTTCACTAAGCTGCACACATATTTAAAGTAATTTGGCCTGTTGGAGCCTGCTTAGACACTTTTACTGTGCATATATACTGATCTCAGGTCTGCTGTGGGGGCATCCCATTCTGTAACATACCATACCCCTCTTGATATTCACTAAGCTGCACACTTATTTAAAGTAATTTGGCCTGTTGGAGCCTGCTTAGAAACTTTTACTGTGCATATATACTGATCTCAGGTCTGCTGTGGGGGCATCCCATTCTGTAACATGCCATACCCCTCTTGATCTTCACTAAGCTGCACACTTATTTAAAGTAATTTGGCCTGTTGGAGCCTGCTTAGAAACTTTTACTGTGCATATATACTGATCTCAGGTCTGCTGTGGGGGCATCCCATTCTGTAACATACCATACCCCTCTTGATCTTCACTAAGCTGCACACTTATTTAAAGTAATTTGGCCTGTTGGAGCCTGCTTATCCACTGTTGCTGTGCATATATACTGATCTCAGGTCTGCTGTGTGGGCATCCCATTCTGTAACATACCATACCCCTCTTGATATTCACTAAGCTGCACCCTTATTTAAAGTAATTTGGCCTGTTGGAGCCTGCTTAGACAATTTTACTGTGCATATAAACTGATCTCAGGTCTGCTGTGGGGGCATCCCATTCTCTAACATACCATACCCCTCTTGATCTTCACTAAGCTGCACACATATTTAAAGTAATTTGGCCTGTTGGAGCCTGCTTAGACACTTTTACTGTGCATATATACTGATCTCAGGTCTGCTGTGGGGGCATCCCATTCTGTAACATACCATACCCCTCTTGATCTTCACTAAGCTGCACACCTATTTAAAGTAATTTGGCCTGTTGGAGCCTGCTTAGACACTTTTACTGTGCATATATACTGATCTCAGGTCTGCTGTGGGGGCATCCCATTCTGTAACATACCATACCCCTCTTGATCTTCACTAAGCTGCACACTTATTTAAAGTAATTTGGCCTGTTGGAGCCTGCTTAGACACTTTTACTGTGCATATATACTGATCTCAGGTCTGCTGTGGGGGCATCCCATTCTGTAACATACCATACCCCTCTTGATCTTCACTAAGCTGCACACTTATTTAAAGTAATTGGCCTGTTGGAGCCTGCTTAGACACTTTTACTGTGCATATATACTGATCTCAGGTCTGCTGTGGGGGCATCCCATTCTGTAACATACCATACCCCTCTTGATCTTCACTAAGCTGCACACTTATTTAAAGTAATTTGGCCTGTTGGAGCCTGCTTAGACACTATTACTGTGCATATATACTGATCTCAGGTCTGCTGTGGGGGCATCCCATTCTGTAACATACCATACCCCTCTTGATCTTCACTAAGCTGCACACTTATTTAAAGTAATTTGGCCTGTTGGAGCCTGCTTGGACACTGTTGCTGTGCATATATACTGTTCTAAAGCCTGCTTGGGAGTATCCCACTCTAACATACCATACCCCTCTTGATCTTCACTAAGCTGCACACTTATTTAAAGTAATTAGGCCTGTTGGAGCCTGCTTATCCACTGTTGCTGTGCATATATACTGATCTCAGGTCTGCTGTGTGGGCATCCCATTCTGTAACATACCATACCCCTCTTGATCTTCACTAAGCTGCACACTTATTTAAAGTAATTTGGCCTGTTGGAGCCTGCTTAGACACTGTTGCTGTGCATATATACTGATCTCAGGTCTGCTGTGTCGGCATCCCATTCTGTAACATACCATACCCCTCTTGATCTTCACTAAGCTGCACACTTATTTAAAGTAATTTGGCCTGTTGGAGCCTGCTTAGACACTTTTACTGTGCATATAAACTGATCTCAGGTCTGCTGTGGGGGCATCCCATTCTCTAACATACCATACCCCTCTTGATCTTCACTAAGCTGCACACATATTTAAAGTAATTTGGCCTGTTGGAGCCTGCTTAGACACTTTTACTGTGCATATATACTGATCTCAGGTCTGCTGTGGGGGCATCCCATTCTGTAACATACCATACCCCTCTTGATCTTCACTAAGCTGCACACTTATTTAAAGTAATTTGGCCTGTTGGAGCCTGCTTAGACACTTTTACTGTGCATATATACTGATCTCAGGTCTGCTGTGGGGGCATCCCATTCTGTAACATACCATACCCCTCTTGATCTTCACTAAGCTGCACACTTATTTAAAGTAATTTGGCCTGTTGGAGCCTGCTTAGACACTTTTACTGTGCATATATACTGATCTCAGGTCTGCTGTGTGGGCATCCCATTCTGTAACATACCATACCCCTCTTGATCTTCACTAAGCTGCACACTTATTTAAAGTAATTTGGCCTGTTGGAGCCTGCTTATCCACTGTTGCTGTGCATATATACTGATCTCAGGTCTGCTGTGGGGGCATCCCATTCTGTAACATACCATACCCCTCTTGATCTTCACTAAGCTGCACACTTATTAAAGTAATTTGGCCTGTTGGAGCCTGCTTAGACACTTTTACTGTGCATATAAACTGATCTCAGGTCTGCTGTGGGGGCATCCCATTCTCTAACATACCATACCCCTCTTGATCTTCACTAAGCTGCACACATATTTAAAGTAATTTGGCCTGTTGGAGCCTGCTTAGACACTTTTACTGTGCATATATACTGATCTCAGGTCTGCTGTGGGGGCATCCCATTCTGTAACATACCATACCCCTCTTGATCTTCACTAAGCTGCACACTTATTTAAAGTAATTTGGCCTGTTGGAGCCTGCTTAGACACTTTTACTGTGCATATATACTGATCTCAGGTCTGCTGTGGGGCATCCCATTCTGTAACATACCATACCCCTCTTGATCTTCACTAAGCTGCACACTTATTTAAAGTAATTTGGCCTGTTGGAGCCTGCTTAGACACTATTACTGTGCATATATACTGATCTCAGGTCTGCTGTGGGGGCATCCCATTCTGTAGCATACCATACCCCTCTTGATCTTCACTAAGCTGCACACTTATTTAAAGTAATTTGGCCTGTTGGAGCCTGCTTAGACGCTTTTACTGTGCATGTATACTGATCTCAGGTCTGCTGTGGGGGCATCCCATTCTGTAACATACCATACCCCTCTTGATCTTCACTAAGCTGCACACTTATTTAAAGTAATTTGGCCTGTTGGAGCCTGCTTAGACACTTTTACTGTGCATATAAACTGATCTCAGGTCTGCTGTGGGGGCATCCCATTCTCTAACATACCATACCCCTCTTGATCTTCACTAAGCTGCACACATATTTAAAGTAATTTGGCCTGTTGGAGCCTGCTTAGACACTTTTACTGTGCATATATACTGATCTCAGGTCTGCTGTGGGGGCATCCCATTCTGTAACATACCATACCCCTCTTGATCTTCACTAAGCTGCACACTTATTTAAAGTAATTTGGCCTGTTGGAGCCTGCTTAGACACTTTTACTGTGCATATATACTGATCTCAGGTCTGCTGTGGGGGCATCCCATTCTGTAACATACCATACCCCTCTTGATCTTCACTAAGCTGCACACTTATTTAAAGTAATTTGGCCTGTTGGAGCCTGCTTAGACACTTTTACTGTGCATATATACTGATCTCAGGTCTGCTGTGTGGGCATCCCATTCTGTAACATACCATACCCCTCTTGATCTTCACTAAGCTGCACACTTATTTAAAGTAATTTGGCCTGTTGGAGCCTGCTTATCCACTGTTGCTGTGCATATATACTGATCTCAGGTCTGCTGTGGGGGCATCCCATTCTGTAACATACCATACCCCTCTTGATCTTCACTAAGCTGCACACTTATTAAAGTAATTTGGCCTGTTGGAGCCTGCTTAGACACTTTTACTGTGCATATAAACTGATCTCAGGTCTGCTGTGGGGGCATCCCATTCTCTAACATACCATACCCCTCTTGATCTTCACTAAGCTGCACACATATTTAAAGTAATTTGGCCTGTTGGAGCCTGCTTAGACACTTTTACTGTGCATATATACTGATCTCAGGTCTGCTGTGGGGGCATCCCATTCTGTAACATACCATACCCCTCTTGATCTTCACTAAGCTGCACACTTATTTAAAGTAATTTGGCCTGTTGGAGCCTGCTTAGACACTTTTACTGTGCATATATACTGATCTCAGGTCTGCTGTGGGGCATCCCATTCTGTAACATACCATACCCCTCTTGATCTTCACTAAGCTGCACACTTATTTAAAGTAATTTGGCCTGTTGGAGCCTGCTTAGACACTATTACTGTGCATATATACTGATCTCAGGTCTGCTGTGGGGGCATCCCATTCTGTAGCATACCATACCCCTCTTGATCTTCACTAAGCTGCACACTTATTTAAAGTAATTTGGCCTGTTGGAGCCTGCTTAGACACTTTTACTGTGCATATATACTGATCTCAGGTCTGCTGTGGGGGCATCCCATTCTCTAACATACCATACCCCTCTTGATCTTCACTAAGCTGCACACGTATTTAAAGTAATTTGGCCTGTTGGAGCATGCTTAGACACTTTTACTGTGCATATAAACTGATCTCAGGTCTGCTGTGGGGGCATCCCATTCTCTAACATACCATACCCCTCTTGATCTTCACTAAGCTGCACACATATGTAAAGTAATTTGGCCTGTTGGAGCCTGCTTAGACACTTTTACTGTGCATATATACTGATCTCAGGTCTGCTGTGGGGGCATCCCATTCTGTAACATACCATACCCCTCTTGATCTTCACTAAGCTGCACACTTATTTAAAGTAATTTGGCCTGTTGGAGCCTGCTTAGACACTTTTACTGTGCATATATACTGATCTCAGGTCTGCTGTGGGGCATCCCATTCTGTAACATACCATACCCCTCTTGATCTTCACTAAGCTGCACACTTATTTAAAGTAATTTGGCCTGTTGGAGCCTGTTTAGACACTTTTACTGTGCATATATACTGATCTCAGGTCTGCTGTGGGGGCATCCCATTCTGTAACATACCATACCCCTCTTGATCTTCACTAAGCTGCACACTTATTTAAAGTAATTTGGCCTGTTGGAGCCTGCTTAGACACTTTTACTGTGCATATATACTGATCTCAGGTCTGCTGTGGGGGCATCCCATTCTGTAACATACCATACCCCTCTTGATCTTCACTAAGCTGCACACTTATTTAAAGTAATTTGGCCTGTTGGAGCCTGCTTAGACACTTTTACCGTGCATATATACTGATCTCAGGTCTGCTGTGGGGGCATCCCATTCTGTAACATACCACACCCCTCTTGATCTTCACTAAGCTGCACACTTATTTAAAGTAATTTGGCCTGTTGGAGCCTGCTTAGACACTTTTACTGTGCATATATACTGTTCTAAAGCCTGCTTGGGGGTATCCCACTCTATAACATACCATACCCCTCTTGATCTTCACTAAGCTGCACACTTATTTAAAGTAATTTGGCCTGTTGGAGCCTGCTTATCCACTGTTGCTGTGCATATATACTGATCTCAGGTCTGCTGTGTTGGCATCCCATTCTGTAACATACCATACCCCTCTTGATCTTCACTAAGCTGCACACTTATTTAAAATAATTTGGCCTGTTGGAGCCTGCTTATCCACTGTTGCTGTGCATATATACTGATCTCAGGTCTGCTGTGTGGGCATCCCATTCTGTAACATACCATACCCCTCTTGATCTTCAATAAGCTGCACACTTATTTAAAGTAATTTGGCCTGTTGGAGCCTGCTTAGACACTTTTACTGTGCATATATACTGATCTCAGGTCTGCTGTGGGGGCATCCCATTCTGTAACATACCATACCCCTCTTGATATTCACTAAGCTGCACACTTATTTAAAGTAATTTGGCCTGTTGGAGCCTGCTTAGACACTATTACTGTGCATATATACTGATCTCAGGTCTGCTGTGGGGGCATCCCATTCTGTAGCATACCATACCCCTCTTGATCTTCACTAAGCTGCACACTTATTTAAAGTAATTTGGCCTGTTGGAGCCTGCTTAGACACTTTTACTGTGCATATATACTGATCTCAGGTCTGCTGTGGGGGCATCCCATTCTCTAACATACCATACCCCTCTTGATCTTCACTAAGCTGCACACGTATTTAAAGTAATTTGGCCTGTTGGAGCCTGCTTAGACACTTTTACTGTGCATATAAACTGATCTCAGGTCTGCTGTGGGGGCATCCCATTCTCTAACATACCATACCCCTCTTGATCTTCACTAAGCTGCACACATATGTAAAGTAATTTGGCCTGTTGGAGCCTGCTTAGACACTTTTACTGTGCATATATACTGATCTCAGGTCTGCTGTGGGGGCATCCCATTCTGTAACATACCATACCCCTCTTGATCTTCACTAAGCTGCACACTTATTTAAAGTAATTTGGCCTGTTGGAGCCTGCTTAGACACTTTTACTGTGCATATATACTGATCTCAGGTCTGCTGTGGGGCATCCCATTCTGTAACATACCATACCCCTCTTGATCTTCACTAAGCTGCACACTTATTTAAAGTAATTTGGCCTGTTGGAGCCTGCTTAGACACTGTTGCTGTGCATATATACTGTTCTAAAGCCTGCTTGGGAGTATCCCACTCTAACATACCATACCCCTCTTGATCTTCACTAAGCTGCACACTTATTTAAAGTAATTAGGCCTGTTGGAGCCTGCTTATCCACTGTTGCTGTGCATATATACTGATCTCAGGTCTGCTGTGTGGGCATCCCATTCTGTAACATACCATACCCCTCTTGATCTTCAATAAGCTGCACACTTATTTAAAGTAATTTGGCCTGTTGGAGCCTGCTTAGACACTTTTACTGTGCATATATACTGATCTCAGGTCTGCTGTGGGGGCATCCCATTCTGTAACATACCATACCCCTCTTGATATTCACTAAGCTGCACACTTATTTAAAGTAATTTGGCCTGTTGGAGCCAGCTTAGAAACTTTTACTGTGCATATATACTGATCTCAGGTCTGCTGTGGGGGCATCCCATTCTGTAACATACCATACCCCTCTTGATCTTCACTAAGCTGCACACTTATTTAAAGTAATTTGGCCTGTTGGAGCCTGCTTAGAAACTTTTACTGTGCATATATACTGATCTCAGGTCTGCTGTGGGGGCATCCCATTCTGTAACATACCATACCCCTCTTGATCTTCACTAAGCTGCACACTTATTTAAAGTAATTTGGCCTGTTGGAGCCTGCTTAGACACTTTTACTGTGCATATATACTGTTCTAAAGCCTGCTTGGGGGTATCCCACTCTATAACATACCATACCCCTCTTGATCTTCACTAAGCTGCACACTTATTTAAAGTAATTTGGCCTGTTGGAGCCTGCTTATCCACTGTTGCTGTGCATATATACTGATCTCAGGTCTGCTGTGTTGGCATCCCATTCTGTAACATACCATACCCCTCTTGATCTTCACTAAGCTGCACACTTATTTAAAATAATTTGGCCTGTTGGAGCCTGCTTATCCACTGTTGCTGTGCATATATACTGTTCTCAGGTCTGCTGTGTGGGCATCCCATTCTGTAACATACCATACCCCTCTTGATCTTCACGAAGCTGCACACTTATTTAAAGTAATTTGGCCTGTTGGAGCCTGCTTGGACACTATTACTGTGCATATATACTGATCTCAGGTCTGCTGTGGGGGCATCCCATTCTGTAACATACCATACCCCTCTTGATCTTCACTAAGCTGCACACTTATTTAAAGTAATTTGGCCTGTTGGAGCCTGCTTATCCACTGTTTCTGTGCATATATACTGATCTCAGGTCTGCTGTGGGGGCATCCCATTCTGTAACATCCCATTAGCCTCTGTATTTCCTCTAAGCTGCACACTTATTTAAAGTAATTTGGCCTGTTGCAGCCTGCTTAGACACTTTTACTGTGCATATATACTGATCTCAGGTCTGCTGTGTGGGCATCCCATTCTGTAACATACCATTAGCCTCTGTATTTCCTCTAAGCTGCACACTTATTTAAAGTAATTTGGCCTGTTGCAGCCTGCTTAGACACTTTTACTGTGCATATATACTGATCTCAGGTCTGCTGTGTGGGCATCCCATTCTGTAACATACCATACCCCTCTTGATCTTCACTAAGCTGCACACTTATTTAAAGTAATTTGGCCTGTTGGAGCCTGCTTATCCACTGTTGCTGTGCATATATACGGATCTCAGGTCTGCTGTGGAGGCATCCCATTCTGTAACATACCATACCCCTCTTGATCTTCACTAAGCTGCACACTTATTTAAAGTAATTTGGCCTGTTGGAGCCTGCTTATCCACTGTTGCTGTGCATATATACTGATCTCAGGTCTGCTGTGGGGGCATCCCATTCTGTAACATCCCATTAGCCTCTGTATTTCCTCTAAGCTGCACACTTATTTAAAGTAATTTGGCCTGTTGCAGCTTGCTTAGACACTTTTACTGTGCATATATACTGATCTCAGGTCTGCTGTGGGGGGAACCCATTCTGTAACATACCATACCCCTCTTGATCTTCACTAAGCTGCACACTTATTTAAAGTAATTTGGCCTGTTGGAGCCTGCTTAGACACTTTTACTGTGCATATATACTGATCTCAGGTCTGCTGTGTGGGCATCCCATTCTGTAATATACCATACCCCTCTCGATCTTCACTAAGCTGCACACTTATTTAAAGTAATTTGGCCTGTTGGAGCCTGCTTAGACACTGTTGCTGTGCATATATACTGTTCTAAAGCCTGCTTGGGGGTATCCCACTCTATAACATACCATACCCCTCTTGATCTTCACTAAGCTGCACACTTAAAGTAATTTGGCCTGTTGGAGCCTGCTTAGACACTTTTACTGTGCATATATACTGATCTCAGGTCTGCTGTGGGGGCATCCCATTCTCTAACATAGCATACCCCTCTTGATCTTCACTAAGCTGCACACGTATTTAAAGTAATTTGGCCTGTTTGAGCCTGCTTAGACACTTTTACTGTGCATATATACTGATCTCAGGTCTGCTGTGGGGGCATCCCATTCTGTAACATACCATACCCCTCTTGATCTTCACTAAGCTGCACACTTATTTAACCCTTTAACCGCCAGCCTACCTTGAGATTTTGTCACCCTTTGTTGCCAGACCATTTTGCACTATTTTGCGCTCCACATGTTCAACGGTGATTTTTGAAGGGATTTCCCAGTATTTCCCTGGAAAATTATATATTCTTAGTATGTCACACACCCCGCTTCAAGAATCCATAACATGTGGGTAATATCGTCCTGAAGAGGGCGTTCCTGCAGAGATGATAGCAAAAGAAAGCCCCTCCCTGATCCATAAATACCTGGGACCTCCCACTCACTACCCAGTTTTCCATCTCTGCAGACGGCGAGCAAGTCAGAAGATGATGGCTCCTCCTTGCACAGGGGGATTTCAGGTAGCCGGGGTAACTCCCGGCCTCTTATTTTGTTTATTTCCGCTCGGACCCCTGTTTGTCCCAAAAATTTACCTCATATTACATGCCTCCACCGTCTTGGCTGCTGGCCCGAGCGAGGGTACATTGGCACCTTTGGTGCTGAGGAGCAGAGCTCCACCGTGAGACCCTAAAAGAGAGGGTAGGCGGTCATACCGGTTAGGTGATCCCGGTTTGGGATGTCCCGTCCCTTGACTTTTCCCCTGGGGGGGGGGCCCTTCCCTTTACCAACTATGGGTAGGCTGGGGGTTCCTCTCATAGGGGTCAGCTTATACACTTTCACTGTCTCTTTATTAATGTGTGTATCTAGTGTCAATGTGTTATTTTTTTGTTACTATGTCCCAGCACCGCGGCTGTCATTGCAGCCGGGTGCCGGGGTTTTTCATTCTGTGAGGTGATTTTTCACCTCACGCGCGTTGGGGGGGCGGGGCTGGCACTCGGCGCTCTGCCGCGGCCAGCCCCCGTTCTCTCCTTCCCTCCTCGCCGCAGCGAGCGGGGCGGGTGCTCAGCTAGTGATAGCGGACGCACCCGTTGTCAGGCAGCCGGCGCCGCGGTAGTCGGCGGCGCCGGTCTCTGGGCTGGTGCGTGAGGGACTTCTTCCCTCACGCTTCATTCACACTGGAAGGGGGGGCGGAGCCGGCCCTTCGGCGCGTCGCCGCGGCTCCGCCCTCCTCTGTTCTGGCGCCGCCGCGGAGCTGAGCTCCCTGTTGCTAGGCAGCTCCCTGTTACTAGGCAGAAGGGGGCACAAATCAGCTTTGCGCGGGCTGCGCAGACCACGCCCCTGGCACGGCCGGGCTTCTTCTCTTCATTTCACCTCAGAGATTGCCATTGTTCTGAGGCGGATCGTTCACCGCAGCGTCTGTGAGTGGCCCTGTGGGCCTCATTTATTTCTTATTCTGTTAAGTTTTATTGTAGGGACTTATTGGTCTCTCTCTGTCTTTTAGGTAAAAGTTATCCAGGAAGATCTTCTGTAGTATTGGAAGGTCTCTCCTGATCCTGGGTCCCTGGGTCCATTTTAGCATCACAAATCCTCCCACTCGGGACATTAAAGGGGCATCCCGGGTTGCCTAACGGGCGTAATTCCCTGGGTCATAGCGACCACTCAAAATTCACCTTATGGAGGCATCCCCGGATACTGGGACTGGGACCCCTTCGGGGCATCCCAAAAAGTGTATGTTGTGTGGGATTTCCATTACTGGGGATGATGTGTTACTGTGTATACCATGTGCACAGCAAACTATTACGCGGCAGTCTGAACCCCAACCGTCTGGGTCAGCACAGCCGGCCACCTCAACTCCCCCTCCCGCCTTGACTCGTGCCCCGTGTGACGTGGTCATGGGCAGGGATCTGCAATCCGAGATGTGTGCCAGATTGGCTAGCCTTGAGAAAATGCTCTCTAGCTCGGTCGCCCGTAAGGCTCCGTCTAAGAGAAAGCATTTGTCGCCGGCTCCGCCGGTGGATGATCTTGATGACAGAGATAATCTGGATTGGTCTGATTATCCCCAGCTAGAGGAGGGGGAAGTTGATGAGGGTTCAGAATTTTCGGATGATGAGCAGTCTGCTGGCGCTGATGCCGAGCTTTCTGATTTAGGGAGATCCTTGGACTCTCCTCACGCTCTGTCTCTTATGCTGGAAGTTCTGAATATTTCCCCTCCCGAGGAGGCGTCACAGCAGAAAGGTGAATTGTTTGAGGAATCCAGGCCGCGCCTGGAGTTTCCTACGCAACGCCATTTTGATAGAATCATTGACAAGGAATGGGATAGGCCGGCTCGGCTCCCTGGCATCCCTCAGGGGTGGGATAGGAAATATCCCTTTACTTCTGAGGCGATCAAGCGCTGGGCATCTCCCCCCGAGGTGGATGCACCGGTTTTGGGGTTGTCTAACTCCTCGGTGTTAAACAGACCTGATTGTTCCACTCTCAAAGATGGAGAGGATAAACGTATTGATCAGATGGCTTCTCATGGCTTTACTAGCATTGGGTCGGCCATCCGGCCTGTGTGCGGTTCGGAGCTAATGGTGTTGGCCACAGGGTCTGTGGTCAGGGACCTGTTGACTTCTTCCGGGCTTCGTCCTGGTAGTAACGAGTTCCTTAGCCTGAAACGGTGCGAGTTGTTTCTATCCTTTGTGTTGACCGCCTTGGATGATACTTTGATGATGTGTGGTAGGACTTCGGCTCTGCTTGTGGCTATTCGGCGGTCAGTGTGGCTGCGCCAGTGGGCGGCCGATTTCATGTCCAAAAAATCACTGACGGCCTTACCCTTTGTTGGTCTACGGCTCTTTGGAGAGACATTGGACTCTGTCACCAAGGGTGGTAGGTTACCTCAACGTAAGAAACAACGCCGCCCCTTTCGGGGGGCGCCTGCCTTTAACCCCTCCTTTCGGGGGGCCAGATCTGGCAGGGGTTCTGCATTTCCCTCTTCCAGAGGAGATTTCGGAAACAGGGGCAGAGGACGTGCCCGTTCTGGCTACAGTTGGGGCTCTAAGCCCAAACCGGCTGCTAAGCCGGCTCAGCAATGAGGGGGCGCCCTCACCCATGCGGGTGGGGGGACGGCTGCAGCACTTCTCTCAGATCTGGGATCAAGAGGTCTCGGACAGATGGATCCGGGAAGTGGTGTCTTCCGGCTACAAGCTGGAGTTCGAGCTCCGCCCCCCTTCCAGATTTGTCAGGTCTCGGATGCCGTCGGAGCCTCTAGCGGCGCAGGGGCTCCTGGTGGCAGTGGAGAATCTTCTGGACATGGCTGTCATTTGCCCAGTGCCCCCTTCAGATCGGGGCAGGGGCTTTTATTCCAATCTGTTCACGGTTCCCAAGAAGGACGGGTTGGTCCGACCCATCTTGGATCTGAAGTTTCTCAACCGGTTCATCCGGCCGAGGAAATTCCGCATGGAAACGCTGCGTTCGGCCATTCACTCTCTTCGTCAGGGAGACTTTCTGACGTCCATAGACATCAAGGATGCTTATCTACACGTTCCGGTTTTTCCAGCACACCAGAGGTTTCTCAGGTTCGTGGTGGAGGATCGGCACTTTCAGTTTGTGGCACTTCCTTTCGGTCTCACCTCAGCGCCTCGGGTGTTCACCAAGGTGCTAGCGGGGGTGATGGCTCTGCTCAGAGGTCAGGGTATCCGCATCGTGCCCTATTTGGACGATCTACTGATCATGGCCTCTTCCTTCAACCAAGCGGAGTTGGACACCAGAGCGGTGGTGTCCACTCTGGAGAGGTTCGGTTGGGTGATCAACCACCCCAAGTCTTCTCTTTCTCCGTCCAGAATTCTGACCTTTCTGGGAATGTCTCTGGACACTTCACAGGCCAGGGTGTTTCTACCCCAGGCCAAGATTCTTTTGATTCAGGAGTTAGTTCGGCTTCTCTTGTCAACCCCTCATCCGACCATCCGGTTAGGGATGAGGCTGGTGGGGTTAATGGTGGCCTCATTCGAGGCAGTTCCCTTTGCGCAGTTTCACACAAGGACGCTTCAGCTTCATCTGTTGAAGGTTTGGGACAAGTCTCCTCTATCGTTGGATCAGTCCTTCCTGATGACTCCCCGAGTTCGTCGATCCCTGCAATGGTGGCTGGGGTCGGTCAATCTGTTGAAGGGCAGATCTTTTCTGGCTCCGCGTTGGGAAACAGTCACCACGGATGCCAGTCTGTCAGGTTGGGGGGGTGTTTGGAAGGACCTCCAGTTTCAGGGTCTGTGGGGCCCGCAGGAGGCTCACGAGCCCATCAATGTTCTGGAGTTGAGAGCCATCAGGTTGGTTCTGTTTCGCTTGACTCATCAGTTGAGAGGCCTGCCAGTTCAGGTCCGGTCAGACAACAGAACGGCGGTTGCTTACATCAATCACCAAGGAGGGACTCGCAGCAGGAGTGCCCTCAGGGAAGTGTCTTTGATTCTGGATTGGGCAGAGACCCACGTCCCGTGTATCTCAGCAGTCTACATTCCGGGAGTGGAGAACACGGAGGCGGACTTGCTGAGCAGGGCCTCCTCTCGTCAGGGGGAGTGGTCTCTCAGTCCCAAGGTGTTTCAGTCGATATGTCTCAGGTGGGGGGTCCCAGCGGTGGACCTCTTTGCTTCTCGTCACAATCACAAGCTTCCAGTCTTTGTGTCTCTCTCGCAGGATCCTCTGGCTCTGACAGTGGATGCCATGTCTCTAAACTGGAGGGATCTGGGGTTCCTTTACCTGTTCCCTCCGTTCCCAATGCTAGCCAGAGTGCTGCGCAAACTGGCCTTGGATGGTGCGTCGGCGATTCTGGTGGCCCCAAGGTGGCCAAGGCGAGTTTGGTTCGCAGACCTTGTAAGACTGGCAGAGGATCAGTTCGCTCTGCCTCTGCTGCCGGACCTGCTCACCCAGGGTCGGCTGCGCTATCCCAATTTACCATCGCTGGCTTTGACGGCATGGCTGCTGAAACCGCCATCTTGAAGGAAGAAGGTCTTTCTGACGCGGTGATTCAGACTCTTATCTGTGCCAGGAAGCGCTCTTCCTCTTCTATTTACTACAGGACTTGGAGGGCCTATATTGATTGGTGTGAAAGTAGGTCTCTCTCTTGTCGAGAGTTCTCCATTCCTAGAATTTTAGAGTTTCTCCAGCATGGTCTAGATCTGGGGCTCCAGCTTAGTACATTGAAAGGGCAGGTTTCTGCCCTGGTGGTGTTCTTCCAAAGGTCTTTTGCACTTCATCCCTTAGTCAAGACCTTTTTCCAAGGTGTTACACATGTTCGGCCTCCTAGGAAGCCTTTTGTTTCAGTTTGGGATTTGAACCTGGTTCTCTCTGCTCTCCAGGGCCCTCCGTTTGAGCCCTTGAATGAGATAGCTTTGTCTTCTCTTACGCAAAAGGTGGCCTTTTTGGTAGCTATCACTTCGGTTAGGCGTGTTTCTGAGTTGGCAGCTTTATCCATTACAGCTCCGTACTTCGAGAAACATCAGGACAAGGTTGTCTTTCGTTTCAAGCAGGATTTTCTTCCTAAAGTGGTCTCGGAGTTTCATTTGAATCAGGACATTGTTTTGCCCTCTCTATGCCCAAATCCCAGCGACGACAGGGAAAGGGCATTGCATTCCTTGGATGTAGTTCGTGTTGTGGAACATTATCTGGAGGTTACGTCTTCCTTTCGTAAGACTGATGCTTTCTTTGTGGTGCCCTGCGGGCCTAGGAAAGGTTTGGCTCCTGCCAAATCTTCCATTAGTAAATGGATTCGTCAGGCCATCATTGGGGCCTACTCTGCCAAGGGGAGGAGTCCCCCTTTTCGTGTTACTGCTCATTCTACTCGTGCAGTTGGTGCGTCCTGGGCTTTTCAGCACCAGGCTTCTGTTGAGCAAGTTTGTAAGGCCGCTACCTGGTCTTCTGTTCACACCTTTTCCAAGTTTTACAAGGTTGATGTTCGGGCATCAGCGGATGCTGTTTTTGGCCGCAAAGTTTTGCAAGCTGTTGTGGTTTAAGGTTATGCATTGTTGCCTAGTTTTGGATCCCCGCCCTTGTTATGGACACTGCTGTTGGATGTCCCACATGTTATGGATTCTTGAAGCGGGGTGTGTGACATACTAAGAATAATACCATTTTGTGAATACTCACCTTGTAAAATGGGTATTATGAGTATGTCACACACCCCGCTTCAACCCGCCCTTTTGTATTCAGGATCCTCTTTATTGCGAACTTTGCGTGGTTGTTGTTTATATTTGCCTCTTCCTGGTCCCTTACCTTACTGCTTCTGTATACTGGGTAGTGAGTGGGAGGTCCCAGGTATTTATGGATCAGGGAGGGGCTTTCTTTTGCTATCATCTCTGCAGGAACGCCCTCTTCAGGACGATATTACCCACATGTTATGGATTCTTGAAGCGGGGTGTGTGACATACTCATAATACCCATTTTACAAGGTGAGTATTCACAAAATGGTATTATTTTTTTCAGCACAGTCTGGGCTTTAACATGAAGTGTCTTGTTAGTAAGATTGTCAGTGTTTTTTTAAATATTTTTGTGGAAAATATGTAAAAAAAACACAAAAAAAATTTTTTTTTACAATTTGTTGTGCGTTTTCTTAATAAAACATGCAAGTTGTTCCAGAAAATCATATTGTGTGTAAAAGCCCTATTCCTCCCGATTGCAACAGTACCACATATGTATTGGTAGACATCCTTTCCTGCCCAGGAGACATGTAAATCTGAAAAGAGTGACTGAGGCAATTTTCAAAGAAAATACAACCATTTTGCTCTCCTTGCGGTTTTTCAACCAAAACACCACTTTTCAATTTAAATACCCCCCACAAACCATATGTTCCCTGAAAGTACACACCTCAAGCGTTCTAGGCGTACCAGGGTTGGTGTTGTAGCTGCAGCTTTTCGGACGCCAGACTTCCCGAAAATCACTTGTTGTACCGGATTTCCCTAAAAAAATATCAAAAATGCAACATTAACACCAAAGTTTTCTCTAAAAACATACGCTAACCAAAAAAAACTAACCCAATCTGAAACGGCAAGGTCTTCTGAACGGAACAATACCCAACATGCATAGCTACCTCCAAGGGTAGGGTTGCCAATTACCCCAAAGCAAAGCGTATGCATAACGGCCATTTCACTTAAAATTTCCTGCTCTGCAGACAAAGTGTGCACCTTGTGCATTTTCAACCAAAACACGACTTTTCAATTAAAATACCCCCCACAAACCATATGTTCCCTGAAAGTACACACCTCAAGCGTTCTAGGCGTACCAGGGTTGGTGTTGTAGCTGCAGCTTTTCGGACGCCAGACTTCCCGAAAGTCACTTGTTGTACCGGATTTCCCTAAAAAAAATATCAAAAATGCAGCATTAACAGCAAATTTTTCTCTAAAAACATACGCTAACCAAAAAAATCTAACCAAATCTGAAACGGCAAGGTCTTCTGAACGGAACAATACCCAACATGCATAGCTACCTCCAAGGGTAGGGTTGCCAATTACCCCAAAGCAAAGCGTATGCATAACGGCCATTTCACTTAAAATTTCCTGCTCTGCAGACAAAGTGTGCACCTTGCGCATTTTGAACTAAAACACCACTTTTCAATTAAAATACCCCCATATGTTCCCTGAAAGTACACACCTCAAGCGTTCTAAACGTACCAGGGTTGGTGTTGTAGCTGCAGCTTTTCGGACGCCAGACTTCCCGAAAATCACTTGCTGTACCGGATTTCCCTAAAATAATTTCAAAAATGCAGCATTAAGACCAAATTTTTCTCTAAAAACATACGCTAACCCCCCAAAAAATAACCAAATCTGAAACTGCAAGGTCTTCTGAACGGAACAATACCCAACATGCATAACTACCTCCAAGGGTAGGGTTGCCAATTACCCCAAAGCGTATGCATAACGGCCATTTCCTGCTCTGCAGACAAAGTGGGGACCTTGCGCATTTTCTTGCGCATTTTCAACTAAAACACCACTTTTCAATTAAAATACCCCCCACAAACCATACACACCTCAAGCGTTCTAGGCGTACCAGGCTTGTTCCAGTGGCCAAAGTTTTCAACACATTAACGGGTTTCACGTGTTTCCACATTTTACTAAAAAAATCTATATGCAAACAGGAATTAAAAGCAGGGACCGCCGAACCGGACGATACCCAAAAGAACAACTCAAAGTACAGCATGCGCTATGAAAGTGCACAAAACAGACCTTTACATTTCTTAATGGTACAAACAGCTGCAATAAGGATTAGACTTGTGAGGTGCAGATAGGCTACATTAGCTGTGGCATCAGATTATAAGATCAGTGAACCGGGTCAGGTATTACAATGCTGAAAATGGGGGCTCACGTTTTAATCATCATGTGCCACAAGTAACCGACTGCTCCTCCTCCAGTACATCCCATCGCACCTGTAAGCATTTTAAAAGAAATGAAAGGAAAAGAAAACACATTAACAATAAAGGGGTCTACCTACAGTCTAAAAACTTAAAGAAAAATTAACCCAGTACTAATTAGTAGTTTAACTGGGTGTGGTATGCTTCAAAGCAATGTTCGAAGCATAAACCAGGTTGGCTGGGGCAAGTCGGGCAGTAGTACCGCACATCCTTTCTAATGCCATGGCTTCTACATACCCTACAAGCCTTCTGGGGATACCTTTTACCACCCATGTCGGGAATGCACTTTATAAAGTGCTTCCCCACTAACCTAGCCTGGTTGTCATTAGCTGACATTTCTGGGGCCTCCTCGGTATCCCCAAACAACAGAGCAGGAAGTAGCTGTTGCTGATACTTTATAAAAGTCAGATTAGAGCCTGGTACTGCTGCCTTGAAGACAACAAAGGAGTTAAAAGTTGCCAGCTGGACCAAATGAATTGCAACTTTTTTGTACCAGGCTCTGGATTTGCAGGCGGCGTTGTAGTAGGTTAGTATTTGGTCCGTCTTATCAACGCCACCCATGAATTTATTATAGTCCTTTATACAACGTGGCTTTTGGTAGGGGGGTCGGGGACCACGTTGTCGTACAGTCATGACTGACTCATCGTGGATTGTCGTCAGCATGATTACATTTTTCTTGTCCATATATTTCACGGCCAGGAGCTCATTGCTTCTTAAAGCATAGGACTCTCCACGATTCAGTTTTTTTTGCAGCATTGACCTGGGCAAGCCTTTTCGATTGCGGTTGATGGTGCCACAGGCCGGTGTGTCCAATGAATAAAGGGCTCTAAATAACGGGATGCTGCTGTAGAAGTTGTCCACATATAAGTGGTAACCTCTTCCCAGTAGAGGAGTCATGAGCTCCCAAACGATTTTTCCACTGATGGTCAAATTAAGGGGACAACCAGGGGGGTCCAGATGTGTGTCCCTTCCTTCATAAATCCGGAAAAATTTGGTATAGCCGGTCACACTGTCACACAATTTGTAAAATTTAATCCCATAGCGGGCACGCTTGCTAGGGATATACTGACGAAATATAATGCGCCCTTTAAACAGCAGAAGTGACTCGTCAATGCTTAAATTTTGTGAGGGGGTGTACACTTCCGCAAAGCGCTCTGACAGGCTATTTATCAGGGGTCTTAATTTATGCAGCCTGTCGTGACCGGGCTGACCACGGGGAATAGCAGTGGTATTATCGTTGAAGTGCAGAAACCGCAGTAAGATTTCGTAACGGTTTCTGGACATTATGGCCGGAAACAATGGGGTTGCCAATATGGATTGGGTATCCCAGTAGGACTCAATGCTAAATTTTTTGACGATACCCATTGCTAGAGTGAGCCCCCAAAATTTTTTCATCTCACTCAAATTTGTTGGTTGCCATGCATGAGCTCGGGCGTGCCTCTGTGGGGGATTTTGGGTGAGGACCTGCTCAGCATAGAGATTCGTATAATGGACCATATCCAGTAGGATGGCCTCTGAAACAAATAAATTGAGGAAGTCAATGAGACGGAAGTTTGTGGTGTCAACATTGACCCCGGGGACCGAATCAAATGGGGGAATTTCGGGGGAATAATTATTAGGAGGCCTCCACGCAGGCTCTCCTTCAGCTACAGCACTCCCACCCTGCCCTACACTTTCCTCCAGCATGGCCTCTTCTTGTGCGGTACCATCCCTTCTAGGATGCCTAGCACTGGTACTACTGCGCGGCTGTACCTCCTCACTAGAGGAGTCGGACTCGTTACCTGAGGGCATATACTCTGACCCTGACTCGCTAAATTCTTCTGAGTCCGACTCCATCAGATAAGCCGCTGCTTCCTGAGCAGTGTACCTTCTCCCAGCCATTTTTAAATCTGATAATCAAAAAAAGTTACAAAATCAAAACCCTATGGGGGATGACTGTACTAACTATAACCTACAACTATAACCTACAACTATAACCTACAACTATAACCTACAACTATAACCTACAACTATAACCTACAACTATAACCTACAACTATAACCTACAACTATAACCTACAACTATAACCTACAACTATAACAAAATATAAAACTACACAATAAACAGTCAAACAATTGGAGAGGTCCTAGTAGGGAGAGTCCCAAAACGGAGAACGAAGGTCCAGCGAAGGTCCAGCGAAGGTCCAACTGAAACTGAAGAAGTCTTCAGCCCGAAAACCAACCAACACGCCTGAAGAAAGTTTATTTAACAGAAGTATAGATTAAGAAGCGTAGGTAAAAAAAAAACCCTGAATCCACTCTAACAACTACCTTATGCCCGATCCTGTGCATACACTGGTAACAGTCACACTACGCTATACTTTTAGCCAGCATGTGCCATTGAATTGGTACATGGGTACATGGGTGGCAGGTGCGCACCAGGCCTGGCTCACCCAGTGAACACCTGTGTGTAGACGGGGGGAGTGATAGGGGAGCCGCTAATGAGGGGGAATGGAGGTGACCATGGGGTGGTGCAGGCTCATGATCACCAAATACATGGCAACCAGAAATCAGCTCGACACCCCCCCCATTTCTGCCTCCTCACCCACCACCATCGCCGGCTGCACCCAGGAGAGAGCTGGGCCCGGCGCACAACTGCCATCGCCCCCCGATAAATACTCATTTATATTATTAATTAGAACACATCAGGGCCAAAACACATTTATAACAGCATAAAATCATAAATTAAAAAAAAATGTAACAGCATAAAATGGAGGCGGCAAGTTACTCTGCAAAACAGAACACAGTAGTACATCTCATAGTAATGAGATCCATTCACAAAAAACAGCGATCTCAGGTAGAACACCGTTTTTGGTGAATGAATCTCATTACTATGGTCTCCTACGGCCACCCACCCCGATCACCTTCCCCACACAGCCACTTAACTCACATCGCCGACGGCCACGTGATCAGATTGGGGATAATACCATTTTGTGAAATACTCACCTGTAAAATGGGTATTATAAGTATGTCACACACCCCGCTTCAAGATATCCATAACATGTGGGTAATACCGACCTGAAGAGGGCGTTCCTGCAGAGATGATAGCAAAAAGAAAGCCCCTCCCTGATCCATAAATACCTGGGACCTCCCACTCATCACCCAGTATATAGAAGCAGTAAGGTAAGGGACCAGGAAGAGGCAAATATAAGTCATAACAACGCAAAGTTCACAAAATAAAGGATCCAGAATACAAGAAGGGCGGGTGAAGCGGGGTGTGTGACATACTTATAATACCCATTTTACAGGTGAGTATTTCACAAAATGGTATTATTCTAAGTATGTCACACACCCCGCTTCAAGATATCCATAACATGTGGGACATCCAATAGCAGTGTCCATAAAAAGGGCGGGGATCCAAAACAAGGCAACAATGCACAACTTAAACCACAACAGCTTGCAGAACTTTGCGGCCAAAAACAGCATCCGCTGAGGCCCGAACATCAACCTTGTAAAACTTGGAAAAAGTGTGAACAGAGGACCAAGTAGCGGCCTTACAAACTTGCTCAACAGAGGCCTGGTGCTGAAAAGCCCAGGACGCTCCAACCGCACGAGTAGAATGAGCAGTAACACGAAAAGGGGGACTCCTCCCCTTGGCAGAATAGGCCCCAATGATGGCCTGACGAATCCATTTACTAATGGAAGATTTGGCAGGAGCCAAACCTTTCCTAGGCCCAAAAGGCACCACAAAAAAAGCATCAGTCTTACGAAAGGAAGACGTAACCACCAGATAATATTTCACAACACGAACTACATCCAAGGAATGCAGCGCCCTTTCCTTGTCATTGCTGGGATTAGGACATAGAGAAGGCAGAACAATGTCCTGATTCAGATGAAAGGCAGAGACCACCTTAGGAAGAAAATCCGGCTTGAAACGAAAGACAACCTTGTCCTGATGCCTTTCGAAGTACGGAGCTTTAATGGATAAAGCTGCCAACTCAGAAACACGCCTAACCGAAGTGATAGCCACCAAAAAGGCCACCTTTTGAGTAAGTGAAGACCAAGCAACCTCATTCAAGGGCTCAAACGGAGGACCCTGAAGAGCAGAAAGAACCAAGTTCAAATCCCAAACTGGAACAAAAGGCTTCCTAGGAGGCCGTACATGCGTAACCCCTTGGAAAAAGGTCTTGACTAAGGGATGAAGTGCAAAGGACCTTTGGAAGAACACCGCCAGGGCAGAAACCTGCCCCTTCAAGGTACTAAGTTGAAGCCCCAGATCCAGACCATGTTGAAGAAACTCCAGGATTCTGGAAATGGAGAACTCCCGACAAGAGAAAGACCTACTTTCACACCAGTCAATATAGGACCTCCAAGTCCTATAGTAAATAGTAGAGGAAGAGCGCTTCCTGGCGCTAATAAGAGTCTGAACCACCACGTCAGAAAGACCTTCCTCCTTCAAGATGGCGGTTTCAGCAGCCACGCCGTCAAAGCCAGCGAAGGTAAATTGGGATAGCGCAGCCGACCCTGGGTGAGCAGGTCCGGCAGTAGAGGCAGAACGAACTGATCCTCTGCCAGTCATACCAGGTCTGCGAACCAAACCTGCCTTGGCCACCTTGGTGCCACCAGAATCGCCGACGCGCCCTCCAGGGCCAGCTTGCGCACCACTCTGGCTACCATTGGAAACGGAGGGAACAGGTAAAGAAACCCCAGATCCCTCCAGTTCAGAGACATGGCATCCACCGCCAGAGCCAGAGGATCCTGCGAGAGAGACACAAAGACCGGAAGCTTGTGACGAGAGGCAAAGAGGTCCACCGCTGGGAACCCCCACCTGAGACAGATCGAACGAAACACCTTGGGACTGAGAGACCACTCCCCCTGACGAGAGGAGGCCCTGCTCAGAGAGTCCGCCTCCGTGTTCTCCACTCCCGGAATGTAGACTGCTGAGATACACGGGACGTGGCTCTCCGCCCAGTCCAGAATCAAAGACACTTCCCTGAGGGCACTCCTGCTGCGAGTCCCCCCCTGGTGATTGATGTAAGCAACCGCCGTCCGGTTGTCCGACCGGACCTGAACAGGCAGGCCCCGCAACTGATGAGTCAAGCGAAACAGAACCAACCTGATGGCTCTCAACTCCAGAACATTGATGGGCTCGTGAGCCTCCTGCGGGCCCCACAGACCCTGAAACTGGAGGTCCTTCCAAACACCCCCCCAACCTGACAGACTGGCATCCGTGGTGACTGTTTCCCAACGCGGAGCCAGAAAAGATCTGCCCTTCAACAGATTGACTGACCCCAGCCACCATTGCAGGGATCGACGAACTCGGGGAGTCATCAGGAAGGACTGATCCAACGATAGAGGAGACTTGTCCCAAACCTTCAACAGATGAAGCTGAAGTGTCCTTGTATGAAACTGCGCAAAGGGAACCGCCTCGAATGAGGCCACCATTAACCCCACCAGCCTCATCCCTAGACGGATGGCTGGACGAGGGGCCGACAAGAGAAGCCGAACTAACTCCTGAATCAAAAGAATCTTGGCCTGGGGCAGAAACACCCTGGCCTGCGAAGTGTCCAGAGACATTCCCAGAAAGGTCACTACTCTGGACGGAGAAAGAGAAGACTTGGGGTGGTTGACCACCCAACCGAACCTCTCCAGAGTGGACACCACCACTCTGGTGTCCAACTCCGCTTGGTTGAAAGAAGAGGCCATGATCAGAAGATCGTCCAAATAGGGCACAATGCGGATACCCTGAACCCTTAGCAGAGCCATCACCCCCGCTAGCACCTTGGTGAACACCTGAGGAGCCGAGGTGAGACCGAAAGGGAGTGCCACAAACTGAAAATGCCGATCCTCCACCACGAACCTGAGAAACCTCTGGTGTGCTGGAAAAATTGGAACGTGTAGATAAGCATCCTTGATGTCTATGGACGTCAGAAAGTCTCCCTGACGAAGAGAGTGAATGGCCGCAGCGTTTCCATGCGGAATTTCCGTGGCCGGATGAACCTGTTGAGAAACTTCAGATCCAAGATGGGTCGGACCGATCCGTCCTTCTTGGGTACCGTGAACAGATTGGAATAAAAACCCCTGCCCTGATCCGAAGGGGGCACTGGGCAAATGACAGCCATGTCCAGAAGATTCTCTACTGCCAACAGGAGCCCCTGCGCCGCCAGAGGTTCCGAAGGCATCCGAGACCTGAAAAATCTGGAAGGGGGGGCGGAGCTCGAACTCCAGCTTGTAACCGGAAGACACCACTTCCCGGATCCATCTGTCCGAGACCTCTTGATCCCAGATCTGGGAGAAGTGTTGCAGCCGTCCCCCCACCCGCATGGGTGAGGGCGCCCCCTCATTGCTGAGCCGGCTTAGTAGCCGGCTTGGGCTTAGAGCCCCAACTGTATCCTGGACGGGCACGTCCTCTGCCCCTGCTCCGAGAATCTCCTCTGGAAGAGGGGAATGCAAATCCCCTGCCAGATCTGGCCCCATGAAAGGAGGGGGTAAAAGAATTCTATGTAATGGTGGGGGTAGAAGAAGGCGCCCCCCGAAAGGGACGGCGTTGTTTCTTGCGTTGAGGTAACCTACCACCCTTGGTGACAGAGTCCAATGTCTCCCCAAAGAGCCGTAATCCAACAAAAGGTAGAGCCGTCAGTGACTTCTTGGACATAAAATCGGCCGCCCACTGGCGCAGCCACACCGACTGCCGAATAGTCACCGATGTCCTACCACACATCATCAAAGTGTCATCCAAGGCTGTTAACACAAAGGATAAAAACAACTCACACCGTTTAAGGCTAAGGAACTCGGCACTACCAGGACGAAGCCCGGAAGAAGTCAGCAGGTCCCTGACCACGGACCTGGCAGCCAACACCATTAGCGCCGAAGTGCAAACAGGCCGCATGGCCGACCCAACGCTAGCAAAACCATGACAAGCCATCTGGTCAATACGTTTATCCTCTCCATCCTTGAGGGTGGAACAATCAGGTCTATTTAAAACCGAGGAGTTGGACAACCCCAAAACCGGTGCATCCACCTCGGGGGGAGATGCCCAGCGCTTAACCGCCTCCGAAGGGAAGGGATATTTCTTATCCCACCCCTGAGGGATGCCAGGGAGCCGAGCCGGCCTGTCCCATTCCTTAGCAATAATTTTGTCAAAATGCCTTTGTGTAGGAAATTCCAAGCGCGGCCTGGATTCCTCAAACAATTCACCCTTCTGCTGTGACACCTCCTCGGGAGGGGAAATATTCAGAACCTCCAACATCAGAGCCAGAGCGTGAGGAGTATCCGAGGATCTCCCCAAGTCACCAAGCTCGGCATCAGCGCCAAAGGACTGCTCATCGTCCGAAATATCAGAATCCTCATAAACCTCCCCTTCCTCTAGCGGGGAATAATCAGACCAATCCAGATTATTAACATCCTCATGGCCATCCACCGGCGGAGCCGGCGACAAATGCTTTCTCTTAGTCGGAGCCTTACGGGCGACCGAGCTGGAGATCATTTTTTCAAGGTTAGCTAATCTGGCGCACATCTCAGATTGCAGCTCCCTGCCCATAACGACGTCACATGGGGTGCGTGTCAAGGTGGGAGGGGGAGATGAAGCGACCGGCGGTGCTGACCCAGACGCCTGGGGTTCGGACTGCCGCGTAATAGTTTGCTGTGCACATGGTATACACAGAAGTACATCGTCCCCAGTAATGGATACCCCACACAACATGCACTTCTGGGGATGCCCCGAAGGAGCCCCGAGCCCAGTATCCGGGGATGCCTTCATAAGGTGAACTTTTTAAAATAGTCGCTATGACCCAGGGAATTACGCCACTTAGACAACCCGGGATGCCCCTTTAATGTCCCGAGTGGGAGGATTTATGTGCAATAATTGAACCCAGAGATCAAGGATCGGGAGAGACCCCCTAATGCTATGGAGAACCTCCTGAAAAACCTCCGCCTGAAAGACACAGAAAAAACGGGATATAAGGAGATGTGAAACAAAAAGAACACAATACACAACAGAGGAAGTGGAAAAGGAGGGGGCCACAGGCCACTCACGGAACCGCGGGAGCTTGAAATGGCGACCGCTGATGAAGAGACCTTCCTGACAGGAAAGAAGAAGAAGAAGAAGGGGGCGTGGTCAGCGCGTGACGTCAAGCACCGCCCCCCCCTCCTACGCCAGGCAAGAGCTCCTCAGCAGCGCCAGGGATAGATGGGGGCGGGCAGCGGTGGCGCGCCGCAACACCGGCCCCGCCCCCAGGACATCGTGAGGAGAATGTCTCCTCAGGGGAAAAAAAGCGCCAAAAACCGGCCGGCGCCGCAGCATTATGTGCGGCCGCGGCGCCCAGCCGGTGGAACAAGTATGCACCAAGCACCACACATAGCAGACATACACAGACAGGACGGACCCCGGCCCCGCGCCGACGGTCCGGCCCCGCCCCCCCAACTAATAGTCAGCTACACAGAGCGTGAGGTAAATACCTCCGCCATATTAAGAGTCAAGGGAGACAGGTCAGGCACCTCACAGAGGACTGCTCAAGAGCGGCCGCGGCGGTGAAATAAAGACAATTAAAGTGAAACACACACACAAATATCAGTAAAGGACAGAAAGGGTTAAAAAAGTACCTGAGAATAGAAAAGAAGGGACCCACACCCCCCATCCCCACAGCTGAAAGGGATCCTGGGAGGGCCGTTAAACTAAGGGACAGGGCATCCCAAACCGGGGTCACCAACCCGGTGTAACCGCCTACCCTCTTGTATAGGGTCTCACGGTGGAGCGTTGCTCCTGAGCACTTAAGGTGCTGAAATACCCTCGCCTGGACCCACAGCCAAAGCTGGGAGGCATATGGATTCTAGGAAAAAAGGGGTCCAAACGGAAATAAATAAGTAGCGGGCCGGGAATCATCCCGGCTACCTTAAATCCCCCTGTGCAAGGAGGAGCCATCATCTTCTGACTTGCTCGCCGTCTGCAGAGATGGAAAACTGGGTGATGAGTGGGAGGTCCCAGGTATTTATGGATCAGGGAGGGGCTTTCTTTTTGCTATCATCTCTGCAGGAACGCCCTCTTCAGGTCGGTATTACCCACATGTTATGGATATCTTGAAGCGGGGTGTGTGACATACTTAGAATATAGATGTGGCTAGGGGGACCAGGCAGGGCTGGCACCAGCACCCGGCAAACCACCCAGCATGGCATAAAAAACTGCTCACCCCGCTCCTATGGCGCATGTGCGGACGCTCGTCCAATCAGCACCCTCAGAGCCGCTGTGGTATGCACGTCCAAGGGATGGACAACCACAGCGGCTCTGAGCACGTTGACGGCCGCATCTCCCGCTTCCCTCTAACAGGGAGCGCGCCCGCACCAACCATTCACAAACGGCTGGCGTGGGCACTGCTAGAGAGAAGCGAGATGCGGCCCACGCATGCGCCGTTGGAACAGGAGTAAGGTAAGGTGAATGGGGCGTCCTGGGGGGTTTCACACAGTGGGGCATCCCAATTTTGGATGCCCCACGGGAAGGGTTCTGATTGGCCCGGGAATCTTATAGATTGAGACAAATTGGTCGGGGAGCAGATCAGATTTGGAGACAGACTGGTCGGGGAGCAGATCAGATTTGGAGACAGATTGGTCGGGGAGCAGATCAGATTTGGAGACACAGATCATTTGGTGGCAGATCAGATTTGGAGACACAGATCATTTGGTGGCAGATCAGATTTGGAGACACAGATCATTTGGTGGCAGATCAGATTTGGAGTCTCCTGTGTCTCCAAATCTGATCTGCCACCAAATGATCTGTGTCTCCAAATCTGTCATTATTACTCACTAATAATATCATTATTACTCACAGGCCTAACTATTGCCACAGTATCCCATGCTGGAACTATGGGACCCAGCCATGAGGGGGAACAAGCTCACAGCCCGATCGCCCGCACATCACCCGATCGCCCGCACATCACCCGCTCGCCCACACATCACCCGCTCGCCCACACATCGCCCGCACATCACCCAATCACCCGCACATCACCCACTCGCCCGCACATCGCCCGCACATCACCCGATCGCCCGCACATCACCCGATCGCCCGCACATCACCCGATCGCCCGCACATCACCCGATCATCGCCCGCACATCACCCGATCATCGCCCGCACATCACCCGATCATCGCCCGCACATCACCCGATCATCGCCCGCACATCACCCGATCATCGCCCGCACATCACCCGATCATCGCCCGATCGCCCGCACATCGCCCGATCGCCCGCACATCGCCCGATCGCCCGCACATCACCCGATCGCCCGCACATCACCCGATCGCCCGCACATCGCCCGCACATCGCCCGATCGCCTGCACATCACCCGATCGCCCGCACATCACCCGATCGCCCGCACATCGCCCGATCGCCCACACATCGCCCGATCGCCCGCACATCACCCGATCGCCCGCACATCACCCGATCGCCCGCACATCGCCCGCACATCACCCGATCGTCCGCACATCACCCGATCGCCCGCACATCACCCGATCGCCCGCACATCGCCCGCACATCGCCCGATCGCCCGCACATCACCCGATCGCCCGCACATCACCCAATCGCCCGCACATCACCCAATCGCCCGCACATCACCCGATCGCCCGCACATCACCCGATCGCCCGCACATCACCCGATCGCCCGCACATCACCCGATCGCCCGCACATCGCCCGCACATCACCCGATCGCCCGCACATCGCCCGCACATCACCCGATCGCCCGCACATCGCCCGATCGCCCGCACATCACCCGATCGCCCGCACATCACCCGATCGCCCGCACATCACCCGATCGCCCGCATATCGCCCGCACATCACCCAATCGCCCGCACATCACCCGATCGCCCGCACATCGCCCGCACATCACCCGATCGCCCGCACATCACCCGATCGCCCGCACATCGCCCGATCGCCCACACATCACCCGATCGCCCACACATCACCCGATCGCCCACACATCACCCGATCGCCCGCACATCACCCGATCGTCCGCACATCACCCGATCGTCCGCACATCACCCGATCGTCCGCACATCACCCGCACATCACCCGATCGCCCGCACATCACCCGATCGCCCACACATCACCCAATCGCCCGATCGTCCGCACATCACCCGATCGCCCGCACATCACCCGATCGCCCGCACATCGCCTGATCGCCCACACATCGCCCGATCGCCCACACATCGCCCGATCGCCCACACATCACCCGATCGCCCGCACATCACCCGATCGCCCGCACATCGCCCGATCGCCCGCACATCGCCCGATCGCCCGCACATCACCCGATCGCCCGCACATCACCCGATCGTCCGCACATCACCCGATCGCCCGCACATCACCCGATCGCCCGCACATCGCCCGCACATCGCCCGATCGCCCGCACATCACCCGATCGCCCGCACATCACCCGATCGCCCGCACATCACCCGATCGCCCGCACATCACCCGATCGCCCGCACATCACCCGATCGCCCGCACATCACCCGATCGCCCGCACATCACCCGATCGTCCGCACATCACCCGATCGTCCGCACATCACCCGATCGTCCGCACATCACCCGATCGTCCGCACATCACCCGATCGCCCGCACATCACCCGATCGCCCGCACATCACCCGATCGCCCGCACATCACCCGATCGCCCGCACATCACCCGATCGCCCGCACATCACCCGATCGCCCGCACATCGCCCGCACATCACCCGATCGCCCGCACATCACCCGATCGCCCGCACATCGCCCACACATCACCCGATCGCCCACACATCACCCGATCGCCCACACATCACCCGATCGCCCGCACATCACCCGATCGCCCGCACATCACCCGATCGCCCGCACATCGCCCGATCGCCCGCACATCGCCCGATCGCCCGCACATCACCCGATCGCCCGCACATCACCCGATCGTCCGCACATCACCCGATCGCCCGCACATCACCCGATCGCCCGCACATCGCCCGCACATCGCCCGATCGCCCGCACATCACCCGATCGCCCGCACATCACCCGATCGCCCGCACATCACCCGATCGCCCGCACATCACCCGATCGCCCGCACATCACCCGATCGCCCGCACATCACCCGATCGCCCGCACATCACCCGATCGTCCGCACATCACCCGATCGTCCGCACATCACCCGATCGTCCGCACATCACCCGATCGTCCGCACATCACCCGATCGCCCGCACATCACCCGATCGCCCGCACATCACCCGATCGCCCGCACATCACCCGATCGCCCGCACATCACCCGATCGCCCGCACATCACCCGATCGCCCGCACATCGCCCGCACATCACCCGATCGCCCGCACATCACCCGATCGCCCGCACATCGCCCACACATCACCCGATCGCCCACACATCACCCGATCGCCCACACATCACCCGATCGCCCGCACATCACCCGATCGTCCGCACATCACCCGATCGTCCGCACATCACCCGATCGTCCGCACATCACCCGATCGTCCGCACATCACCCGATCGTCCGCACATCACCCGATCGCCCGCACATCACCCGATCGCCCACACATCACCCAATCGCCCGATCGTCCGCACATCACCCGATCGTCCGCACATCACCCGATCGTCCGCACATCACCCGATCGCCCGCACATCACCCGATCGCCCGCACATCACCCGATCGCCCGCACATCACCCGATCGCCCGCACATCACCCGATCGCCCGCACATCACCCGATCGCCCGCACATCACCCGATCGCCCGCACATCACCCGATCGCCCGCACATCACACGATCGCCCGATCGCCCGATCACTCGATCACCCCACACAGCACCACTTACCTGTGATCACCGCCGAAAGAGGCCGATGATCGCGTGACCGCAGTTTAAATAGCAGGGGGCGCCGGCTGATGACGGCTGCCGTGCGCCCCCCGCTGATTGGTCAGGGGAGTGATCGGGTGCCTTGGGTCACACCCAGGTCACCTTCCCCTGACCCCTGGACTCGTGATTGAGGCTCAACACGCGTCAGGAACCCGCGTCAGGAACAAGTGAGCAGGGGGCGCCGGCTGATGACAGCTGCCGTGCGCCCGCCGCTGATTGGTCAGGGGAGCGATCGGGTGCCTTGGGTCACACCCAGGTCACCTCCCCCTGACCCCTGGACTCCCTTCTAGAGGCTTCCATCCGAACTGGCCAGCTGATGCCCCTGAGATGCCTGCAAGGTAAGGGAACGCCAGCCACGTAAAATTTACGTGGCTGGCGGTTAACTGACGGGGAGGCAGCCACGTGAATTTTACGTGGCTGGCGTTTAAAGGGTTAAAGTAATTTGGCCTGTTGGAGCCTGCTTAGACAGTGCTGCTGTGCATATATACTGTTCTAAAGCCTGCTTGGGGGTATCCCGCTCTATAACATACCATACCCCTCTTGATCTTCACTAAGCTGCACACTTATTTAAAGTAATTTGGCCTGTTGGAGCCTGCTTAGACACTTTTACTGTGCATATATACTGATCTCAGGTCTGCTGTGGGGGCATCCCATTCTGTAACATACCATACCCCTCTTGATCTTCACTAAGCTGCACACGTATTTAAAGTAATTTGGCCTGTTGGAGCCTGCTTAGACACTTTTACTGTGCATATATACTGATCTCAGGTCTGCTGTGGGGGCATCCCATTCTGTAGCATACCATACCCCTCTTGATCTTCACTAAACTGCACACTTATTTAAAGTAATTTGGCCTGTTGGAGCCTGCTTATCCACTGTTGCTGTGCATATATACTGATCTCAGGTCTGCTGTGGGGGCATCCCATTCTGTAACATCCCATTAGCCTCTGTATTTCCTCTAAGCTGCACACTTATTTAAAGTAATTTGGCCTGTTGGAGCCTGCTTAGACACTTTTACTGTGCATATATACTGATCTCAGGTCTGCTGTGGGGGCATCCCATTCTGTAACATACCATACCCCTCTTGATCTTCACTAAGATGCACACTTATTTAAAAGTAATTTGGCCTGTTGGAGCCTGCTTAGACACTTTTACTGTGCATATATACTGATCTCAGGTCTGCTGTGGGGGCATCCCATTCTGTAACATACCATACCCCTCTTGATCTTCACTAAGCTGCACACTTATTTAAAGTAATTTGGCCTGTTGGAGCCTGCTTATCCACTGTTGCTGTGCATATATACTGTTCTAAAGCCTGCTTGGGGGTATCCCATTCTGTAACATACCATACCCCTCTTGATCTTCACTAAGCTGCACACTTATTTAACGTAATTTGGCCTGTTGGAGCCTGCTTAGACACTTTTACTGTGCATATATACTGATCTCAGGTCTGCTGTGGGGGCATCCCATTCTGTAACATACCATACCCCTCTTGATCTTCACTAAGCTGCACACTTATTTAAAGAAATTTGGCCTGTTGGAGCCTGCTTAGACACTTTTACTGTGCATATATACTGATCTCAGGTCTGCTGTGGGGGCATCCTGTTCTGTAACATACCATACCCCTCTTGATCTTCACTAAGCTGCACACTTATTTAAAGTAATTTGGCCGGTTGGAGCCTGCTTATCCACTGTTGCTGTGCATATATACTGATCTCAGGTGTGCTGTGTGGGCATCCCATTCTGTAACATACCATACCCCTCTTGATCTTCACTAAGCTGCACACTTATATAAAGTAATTTGGCCTGTTGGAGCCTGCTTAGACAGTGTTGCTGTGCATATATACTGTTCTAAAGCCTGCTTGGGGGTATCCCACTCTATAACATACCATACCCCTCTTGATCTTCACTAAGCTGCACACTTATTTAAAGTAATTTGGCCTGTTGGAGCCTGCTTAGACACTTTTACTGTGCATATATACTGATCTCAGGTCTGCTGTGGGGGCATCCCATTCTGTAACATACCATACCCCTCTTGATATTCACTAAGCTGCACACTTATTTAAAGTAATTTGGCCTGTTGAAGCCTGCTTAGAAACTTTTACTGTGCATATATACTGATCTCAGGTTTGCTGTGGGGGCATCCCATTCTGTAACATACCATTTCCCTCTTGATCTTCACTAAGCTGTACACTTATTTAAAGTAATTTGGCCTGTTGGAGCCTGCTTAGACACTTTTACTGTGCATATATACTGATCTCAGGTCTGCTGTGGGGGCATCCTGTTCTGTAACATACCATACCCCTCTTGATCTTTACTAAGCTGCACACTTATTTAAAGTAATTTGGCCGTTTGGAGCCTGCTTATCCACTGTTGCTCTGCATATATACTGATCTCAGGTCTGCTGTGGGGGCATCCCATTCTGTAACATCCCATTAGCCTCTGTATTTCCTCTAAGCTGCATACTTATTTAAAATAATTTGGCCTGTTGGAGCCTGCTTAGACACTTTTACTGTGCATATATACGGATCTTAGGTCTGCTGTGGGGGCATCCCATTCTGTAACATACCATACCCCTCTTGATCTTCACTAAGCTGCACACTTATTTAAAGTAATTTGGCCTGTTGGAGCCTGCTTAGACACTTTTACTGTGCATATATACTGATCTCAGGTCTGCTGTGGGGGCATCCCATTCTGTAACATACCATACCCCTCTCGATCTTCACTATGCTGCACACTTATTTAAAGTAATTTGGCCTGTTGGAGCCTGCTTAGACACTTTTACTGTGCATATATACTGATCTCAGGTCTGCTGTGGGGGCATCCCATTCTGTAACATACCATACCCCTCTTGATCTTCACTAAGCTGCACACTTATTTAAAGTAATTTTGCCTGTTGGAGCCTGCTTAGACACTTTTACTGTGCATATATACTGATCTCAGGTCTGCTGTGGGGGCATCCCATTCTGTAACATACCATACCCCTCTTGATCTTCACTAAGCTGCACACTTAATTTAAAGTAATTTGGCCTGTTGGAGCCTGCTTATCCACTGTTGCTGTGCATATATACTAATCTCAGGTCTGCTGTGGGGGCATCCCGTTCTGTAACATACCATACCCCTCTTGATCTTCACTAAGCTGCACACTTATTTAAAGTAATTTGGCCTGTTGGAGCCTGCTTAGACACTTTTACTGTGCATATATACTGATCTCAGGTCTGCTGTGGGGGCATCCCATTCTGTAACATACCATACCCCTCTTGATCTTCACTAAGCTGCACACTTATTTTAAGTAATTTGGCCTGTTGGAGCCTGCTTATCCACTGTTGCTGTGCAGATATTCTGATCTCAGGTCTGCTGTGGGGGCATCCCATTCTGTAACATCCCATTAGCCTCTGTATTTCCTCTAAGCTGCACACTTATTTAAAGTAATTTGGCCTGTTGGAGCCTGCTTATACACTTTTACTGTGCATATATACTGATCTCAGGTCTGCTGTGGGGGCATCCCATTCTGTAACATACCATACCCCTCTTGATCTTCACTAAGCTGCACACGTATTTAAAGTAATTTGGCCTGTTGGAGCCTGCTTAGACACTTTTACTGTGCATATATACTGATCTCAGGTCTGCTGTGGGGGCATCCCATTCTGTAACATACCATACCCCTCTTGATCTTCACTAAGCTGCACACTTATTTAAAGTAATTTGGCCTGTTGGAGCCTGCTTAGACACTTTTACTGTGCATATATACTGATTTCAGGTCTGCTGTTGGGGCATCCCATTCTGTAACATACCATACCCCTCTTGATCTTCACTAAGCTGCACTCTTATTTAAAGTAATTTGGCCTGTTGGAGCCTGCTTAGAAACTTTTACTGTGGATATATATACTGATCTCAGGTCTGCTGTGGGGGCATCCCATTCTGTAACATACCATACCCCTCTTGATCTTCACTAAGCTGCAAACTTATTTAAAGTAATTTGGCCTGTTGGAGCCTGCTTAACCACTGTTGATGTGCATATATACTGATCTCAGGTCTGCTGTGGGGGCATCCCATTCTGTAACATACCATTAGCCTCTGTATTTCCTCTAAGCTGCACACTTATTTAAAGTAATTTGGCCTGTTGGAGCCTGCTTAGACACTTTTACTGTGCATATATACTGATCTCAGGTCTGCTGTGGGGGCATCCCATTCTGTAACATACCATACCCCTCTTGATCTTCACTAAGCTGCACACTTATTTAAAGTAATTTGGCCTGTTGGAGCCTGCTTAGACACTTTTACTGTGCATATATACTGATCTCAGGTCTGCTGTGGGGGCATCCCATTCTGTAACATACCATACCCCTCTTGATCTTCACTAAGCTGCACACTTATTTAAAGTAATTTGGCCTGTTGGAGCCTGCTTATCCACTGTTGCTGTGCATATATACTGTTCTAAAGCCTGCTTGGGGGTATCCCATTCTGTAACATACCATACCCCTCTTGATCTTCACTAAGCTGCACACTTATTTAAAGTAATTTGGCCTGTTGGAGCCTGCTTATCCACTGTTGCTGTGCATATATACTGATCTCAGGTCTGCTGTGGGGGTATCCCATTCTGTAACATCCCATTAGCCTCTGTATTTCCTCTAAGCTGCACACTTATTTAAAGTAATTTGGCCGGTTGGAGCCTGCTTATCCACTGTTGCTGTGCATATATACTGATCTCAGGTCTGCTGTGTGGGCATCCCATTCTGTAACATACCATACCCCTCTCGATCTTCACTATGCTGCACACTTATTTAAAGTAATTTGGCCTGTTGGAGCCTGCTTAGACACTTTTACTGTTCATATATACTGATCTCAGGTCTGCTGTGTGGGCATCCCATTTTGTAACATACCATACCCCTCTTGATCTTCACTAAGCTGCACACTTATTTAAGGTAATTTGGCCTGTTGGAGCCTGCTTAGACACTATTACTGTGCATATATACTGATCTCAGGTCTGCTGTGGGGTATCCCATTCTGTAACATACCATACCCCTCTTGATCTTCACTAAGCTGCACACTTATTTAAAGTAATTTGGCCTGTTGGAGCCTGCTTATCCACTGTTGCTGTGCATATATACTGATCTCAGGTCTGCTGTGGGGGCATCCCATTCTGTAACATACCATACCCCTCTTGATCTTCACTAAGCTGCACACTTATTTAAAGTAATTTGGCCTGTTGGAGCCTGCTTAGACAGTGTTTCTGTGCATATATACTGTTCTAAAGCCTGCTTGGGGGTATCCCATTCTGTAACATACCATACCCCTCTTGATCTTCACTAAGCTGCACACTTATTTAAAGTAATTTGGCCTGTTGGAGCCTGCTTAGACACTTTTACTGTGCATATATACTGATCTCAGGTCTGCTGTGGGGGCATCCCATTCTGTAACATACCATACCCCTCTTGATCTTCACTAAGCTGCACACTTATTTAAAGTAATTTGGCCTTTTGGAGCCTGCTTAGACACTTTTACTGTGCATATATACTGATCTCAGGTCTGCTGTGGGGGCATCCCATTCTGTAACATACCATACCCCTCTCGATCTTCACTATGCTGCACACTTATTTAAAGTAATTTGGCCTGTTGGAGCCTGCTTAGACACTTTTACTGTGCATATATACTGATCTCAGGTCTGCTGTGGGGGCATCCCATTCTGTAACATACCATACCCCTCTCGATCTTCACTATGCTGCACACTTATTTAAAGTAATTTGGCCTGTTGGAGCCTGCTTAGACACTTTTACTGTGCATATATACTGATCTCAGGTCTGCTGTGGGGGCATCCTGTTCTGTAACATACCATACCCCTCTTGATCTTCACTAGAGATGCGCGAACTTTTGAAAAATTCGATTCGACTGATTCGCCGAATTTTCCGACAAAAATCGTTTCGACCCGAATAAATTCGCGACGAATCGCTATTAAAAACGGCTATTTCTGAGCCTTCTAGAGCCTCAATAGGGTTGTAAACCATTCTGCCTTGCTGTAACACGCACAGGATGCGTGCTGGGTTAGTTAAATAATACTTTGAATAAATATCACATGCAGATCAGAGGCATCGCTAATAGAATCGCAGAGCGGCACAATTGAATTCAAGAGAGTTGAAGTGGCATCACTATGAGAGGCAGGAGCCCAAACATTGCTTTAAAGAGACACTGGAGTTGGCAGCAGCAGGAGCCCAAAAATTGGATGAATCACACCCTGGAGTTGGCAGCAGCAGCAGGAGCCCAAACATTACTTTAAAGAGACCCTGGGGTTGGCTTCAGGAGCCCAAAAATTGGATGAATCACACCCTGGAGTTGGCAGCAGCAGCAGCAGGAGCCCAAATATTACTTTAAAGAGACCCTGGAGTTGGCTTCAGGAGCCCAAAAATTGGATGAATCACACCCTGGAGTTGGCAGCAGCAGGAGCCCAAATATTACTTTAAAGAGACCCTGGGGTTGGCTTCAGGAGCCCAAAAATTGGATGAATCACACCCTGGAGTTGGCAGCAGCAGCAGGAGCCCAAACATTACTTTAAAGAGACCCTGGGGTTGGCCTCAGGAGCCCAAAAATTGGATGAATCACACCCTGGAGTTGGCAGCAGCAGGAGCCCAAACATTACTTTAAAGAGACACTGGGGTTGGCCTCAGGAGCCCAAAAATTGGATGAATCACACCCTGGAGTTGGCGGCAGCAGCAGCAGGAGCCCAAACATTACTTTAAAGAGACTCTGGGGTTGGCTTCAGGAGCCCAAAAATTGGATGAATCACACCCTGGAGTTGGCAGAAGTTGGCAGCAGCAGCAGCAGGAGCCCAAATATTACTTTAAAGAGACCCTGGGGTTGGCCTCAGGAGCCCAAAAATTGGATGAATCACACCCTGGAGTTGCAAGCAGCAGCAGGAGCCCAAACATTACTTTAAACAGACCCTGGGGTTGGCTTCAGGAGCCCAAAAATTGGATGAATTACACCCTGGAGTTGGCAGAAGTTGGCAGCAGCAGCAGCAGGAGCCCAAATATTACTTTAAAGAGACCCTGGGGTTGGCCTCAGGAGCCCAAAAATTGGATGAATCACACCCTGGAGTTGCAAGCAGCAGCAGGAGCCCAAACATTACTTTAAAGAGACCCTGGGATTGGCCTCAGGAGCCCAAAAATTGGATGAATCACACCCTGGAGTTGGCAGCAGCAGCAGGAGCCCAAACATTACTTTAAAGAGACACTGGGGTTGGCTTCAGGAGCCCAAAAATTGGATGAATCACACCCTGGAGTTGGCAGCAGCAGCAGCAGGAGCCCAAATATTACTTTAAAGAGACCCTGGGGTTGGCCTCAGGAGCCCAAAAATTGGATGAATCACACCCTGGAGTTGGCAGCAGCAGGAGCCCAAATATTACTTTAAACAGACCCTGGGGTTGGCTTCAGGAGCCCAAAAATTGGATGAATTACACCCTGGAGTTGGCAGAAGTTGGCAGCAGCAGCAGCAGGAGCCCAAATATTACTTTAAAGAGACCCTGGGGTTGGCCTCAGGAGCCCAAAAATTGGATGAATCACACCCTGGAGTTGCAAGCAGCAGCAGGAGCCCAAACATTACTTTAAAGAGACCCTGGGGTTGGCCTCAGGAGCCCAAAAATTGGATGAATCACACCCTGGAGTTGGCAGCAGCAGCAGGAGCCCAAACATTACTTTAAATAGACACTGGGGTTGGCTTCAGGAGCCCAAAAATTGGATGAATCACACCCTGGAGTTGGCAGCAGCAGCAGCAGGAGCCCAAATATTACTTTAAAGAGACCCTGGGGTTGGCTTCAGGAGCCCAAAAATTGGATGAATCACACCCTGGAGTTGGCAGCAGCAGCAGGAGCCCAAACATTACTTTAAAGAGACCCTGGGGTTGGCCTCAGGAGCCCAAAAATTGGATGAATCACACCCTGGAGTTGGCAGCAGCAGCAGCAGCAGGAGCCCAATTATTACTTTAAAGAGACACTGGGGTTGGCTTCAGGAGCCCAAAAATTGGATGAATCACACCCTGGAGTTGGCAGAAGTTGGCAGCAGCAGCAGCAGCAGCAGGAGCCCAAATATTACTTTAAAGAGACCCTGGGGTTGGCCTCAGGAGCCCAAAAATTGGATGAATCACACCCTGGAGTTGGCAGCAGCAGGAGCCCAAATATTACTTTAAACAGACCCTGGGGTTGGCTTCAGGAGCCCAAAAATTGGATGAATCACACCCTGGAGTTGGCAGAAGTTGGCAGCAGCAGCAGCAGCAGCAGGAGCCCAAATATTACTTTAAAGAGACCCTGGGGTTGGCCTCAGGAGCCCAAAAATTGGATGAATCACACCCTGGAGTTGGCAGCAGCAGCAGCAGCAGGAGCCCAAACATTACTTTAAAGAGACACTGGGGTTGGCTTCAGGAGCCCAAAAATTGGATGAATCACACCCTGGAGTTGGCAGAAGTTGGCAGCAGCAGCAGCAGGAGCCCAAACATTACTTTAAAGAGACCCTGGGGTTGGCCTCAGGAGCCCAAAAATTGGATGAATCACACCCTGGAGTTGGCAGCAGCAGGAGCCCAAATATTACTTTAAAGAGACCCTGGGGTTGGCCTCAGGAGCCCAAAAATTGGATGAATCACACCCTGGAGTTGCAAGCAGCAGCAGGAGCCCAAACATTACTTTAAACAGACCCTGGGGTTGGCTTCAGGAGCCCAAAAATTGGATGAATCACACCCTGGAGTTGGCAGAAGTTGGCAGCAGCAACAGCAGCAGCAGGAGCCCAAACATTACTTTAAAGAGACTCTGGGGTTGGCTTCAGGAGCCCAAAAATTGGATGAATCACACCCTGGAGTTGGCAGCAGCAGCAGCAGCAGCAGGAGCCCAAACATTACTTTAAAGAGACACTGGGGTTGGCCTCAGGAGCCCAAAAATTGGATGAATCACACCCTGGAGTTGCAAGCAGCAGCAGGAGCCCAAACATTACTTTAAAGAGACACTGGGGTTGGCTTCAGGAGCCCAAAAATTGGATGAATCACACCCTGGAGTTGGCAGAAGTTGGCAGCAGCAGCAGCAGGAGCCCAAATATACACTGGAGTTGGCTTCAGGAGCCCAAAAATTGGATGAATCACACCCTGGAGTTGGCAGGAGTTGACAGCAGCAGCAGCAGGATCCCAAATATTACTTTAAAGAGACACTGGGGTTGGCTTCAGGAGCCCAACAATTGGATGAATCACACCCTGGAGTTGGCAGAAGTTGGCAGCAGCAGCAGCAGGAGCCCAAAAAATGGCCTAAAGACATAAATATGTTTTGCACCATTTGGAAAGTGTAAAACGTGGCACCATGCTGAATCTAGTCGCATGCATCAGGCATTGGTGGGTGGAAATCCTGGCTGATCCATCCCTGATTCATTTTGACAAAGGTGAGTCTCTCCACATTTTTAGTTGACAGACGAGTTCTCCTCGCCGTAACTATGGCCCCCGCCGCACTAAACACCCGCTCAGATGGCACGCTACTTGCCGGGCAGGACAGCTTTTCCAGGGCAAACTCTGCTAGTTGCGGCCACAAATCAAGTTTGGCTGCCCAGAAGTCCAGCGGATCCTCAAGGTGTGTTGGCATGGTCATGTCAAAGTATGACATGACCTGCTGGTTGAGGTCCTGCTCCAGGTCTTCCTGCTGCTCATGAGTAGCCTCACTATGCGGGTGTAGAAAGCTACTCATTAGCGACTGAAGACTGAGGCTGCTGCTGCTGATGGAGCTGCTGCTGCTGCTCCTGCCAACCCCCCCCAGCGGCCATGGCAGTGGAAGGTGAGCGCAGAGGTCCCCTCGAGTCAGACCTGCGAGAGTATGGACCATGGCGCAGATAGGCATCGGCCAACTGCCTACGTAGAATGTCTTTGTAGTAGTTGAGTTTGTCCTCCCTCTCGGTGGGTTTAAAAAATGCCCCCATTTTGTGCCGGAAGCGAGGGTCCAATAAGGTGGACAGCCAGAAGTCATCCCGCCGACAGATGGAAACAATTCTGGGGTCACTACGCAAGCACGTGAGCATGCTTCGTGCCATTTGCGCAAGTGACTCGGATGGACTACCTGTCTCCATCTCCACTGCATACTGCCACGGTGTGCCCGGGTCCTCTGTCTCGCCTTCCTCAAAAACCTCTAGCTCCTCTGGCTGCTCCTGCTCCTCCTCTCCTGTCCGCTGACTAGATAAACCAGCCATTTCGCCAAGCCTAAACTGTGTTTCGCTGGGCAACTCCTCCTCCTCCTCTTCCTCCTCCTCCTCCAGTTCAGCTCCAACGGGGTTCATGTGGCCGTAAGATGTAAACGCCATGTCTCCAGTGCCCTGACCAGCCATGGTTTACAACATGTGCTGTAGTACATGAAGCAGTGGAATCACGTCGTTCATCCCGTAATCCTGCCGACTGACAAATAAAGTGGCTTCCTCAAAAGGCCTGAGCAAACGGCAGGTGTCACGTATGAGCTGCCACTGGTTGACATTGAAGTTACACAGGGGAGTCCCCCTATCTGCTTGGATCATCAGGAAATCCGTGATGGCTTTTCTCTGTTCATATAATCGGTCCAACATGTGAAGGGTGGAATTCCAACGGGTGGAAACATCGCAAATCAGACTATGTTGGGGGATACCATTCTGACGCTGTAGCTCAAGAAGGGTGTGTTTGGCGGTGTAGGAGTGGCTGAAGTGCATGCAAAGTTTCCTTGAAGTTGTTAGGATGTCTTGCAGATGGGGGGAACACTTCAGAAACCGCTTGACAACCAGATTGAAGACGTGAGCCATGCAGGGGGCATGGGTCAGGCTTCCTTGGCGCAGCGCAGACAAAATGTTCTTCCCATTGTCGGTAACCATGATTCCCATTTTAAGTTTTCTCGGAGTAAGCCATGTTTGGATTTCCTGATGAATACATTTAAGCAGTTCCTCCCCTGTGTGACTCAGTTCGCCAAGACAAACCATGTGAAGCACTGCGTGACACCTCCGTGCCCTGCACACATGGTAGACTGGAGGGGCACTGAGACTTGAGCCTACAGTGGAGGGTGAGGAGATGGCGGAGGATGAGGAGGCCGAGTCGCACGGTGTCACAGGTCCAATGGGCAGAGAGCGCGGAGGCCGAAGCGGCGTGACCTGTCCAAGTTGCTGCTGCTGCTGCAAAGGGACCACATTCACCCAGTGGGCCGTAAACGACATGTACTGCCCCTGACCGTAGTTACAGCTCCAGATGTCGGCGCTGCCATGTATTTTGCTACACACCGACAGGCTCAAGGACTGGCCCACCTTCTGTTCAACAAAAGTGTGCAGCGCTGGTACTGCCTTCTTGGCAAAGAAATGACGGCTTGGGACTCTCCACCTCGGCTCGGCACAAGCCATCAGTTCTCTGAAAGGTGCAGATTCCACCACCTGAAAAGGGAGCGACTGCAGCACCAGCAACTTGGACAGGAGCACATTCAGCTTCTGCGCCGTAGGATGAGTGGGCGCATACTGCTGTCTCTTGGACATGGCTTCGCTGATGGATTGCTGGCGGGATGCATGACTTGGAGGAGGAGGAGCAGGAGCGACAGAGGATGGGTATGACGCACAGCTGCCTTCGGCTGAGGTGCTGGAGCCTTGGCTGGCAGAAATTGGGAGCTCACTTGGTGAGGAAGCAGACTGGACCACCCCTTGGGAGCCTCGGTTCTCCCAGGTCGCTTTATGGTGACGCATTCATATGTTGACGCAGGGCCGTGGTGCCAACATTTGGACCCTGGCCACACTTCACCTTTTGCCTACATATCTTGCATGTGGCCATGTTACCCTCCTGCGGATGCCTCAGGAAAAACTGCCACACTGCCGAGTAGCTACTTTTCCCACCCCCTGGCCTCACTGATTCACTGCTGCTGTTGCCAACTCCAGGAACCCCTGCTCCACTACCTCCTGATAAGGTAGACTGCCGCACAGCAGGTGCTCTACCCCGGCCCCGGCCCCGGCCGTATCCAGCCTTTGGAATTGTGCCCCCATGCTGACTGCTACCACCTTGCTGCCTCAGCTGCTGACTCCGGGCAACCTGCGCCCCTCTTCTCCTGATGATGACGATGAAGCCCCTTCCTCACCCGGCTCCCAAGTGCGATCGGCTTCATCGTCATCATCATCATCATCGAGTTGTGGCTGTACGTCACTGATGTTCGTGGATTCGTCAACAGTGTCTGGCGCAGGAGCTGGAACGCTCGCAGCACCCACGACACTGTCCACATCACTATTTGTCTGCCTAGCTAAAGAAGCCACCTCCATTTCTTGGCTGGGCAGTAGCTGCTGACTGTCCTCCTGTATCTGATCGTCCTCCTCACTAAAGAGTGGAGCTGAACCCAAAGCATAGGATACGTCGCAGGGGGAGGGAACGGCGTAGGACAGAGGCAATGGGAGGACAGGGACTGCTCTCGGGGCATGCCAACTCAGGGTTGTGTCAGAGGAACCTACCGACCCTAGACTGGGGGTCTCAGACGTAAGTTGTGATGATGTTGTTGATGAGCGCGTCAACCAATCTACCACGGCAGATGCGTTACTGGTGGAGACCCGACCGCTAGCAGATACTGGCAGATTAGGTCTCTCAGCGTGACTCCTGCTGCTACTGGCCCCCAATCTGATGCGAGCTCTGCCTGCGGAATCTTGGCCTCTGCCACTCCTCTTTTCACTTCCAGGCACTTGTCTGCCCGACATAGTCTAACTGGCGTGGTAGTAGGTGATATTTTAAGATCCCCCGGGCAGCGATGGGTCTATATGAAACAGAATATAATGCACACCAAAAGTGAGCAGTAACACTCAGCCTCCAACAGGCCTGCTTAGTGTAAATAAGAGAGCTGCTTAGTGTAAATAAAGAGGGGTATGCTATGTTACAGAATGGGATGCCTCAACAGAAGTGCACCTGGCAGGCAGCAGTAAGCCTATGCCCAGCAAAAGTGTCTTTATCAGGCTAATTTCAAATATAATAAGAGCAAATGGTTATATGGTCTTAAACAGAGGCTGCTGTAGTCACAGAATGGGATGCCCTGGCAGGGTCCAGAAGTACTATGCCCAGCAAAAGTGTCTTTATCAGGCTAATTTCAAATATAATAAGAGCAAATGGTTATATGGTCTTAAACAGAGGCTGCTGTAGTCACAGAATGGGATGCCCCAAAAAAAGATCCAGTAGTGCTATGCCCAGCAAAAGTGTCTTTATCAGGGCTAATTTCAATTATAATAAGTGCAAATGGTTATATGGTCTTAAACAGAGGCTGCTGTAGTCACAGAATGGGATGCCCCAAAAAAGATCCAGTAGTGCTATGCCGAGCAAAAGTGTCTTTATCAGGCTAATTTCAAATATAATAAGAGCAAATGATTATATGGTCTTAAACAGAGGCTGCTGTAGTCACAGAATGGGATGCCCTGGCAGGGTCCAGAAGTACTATGCCCAGCAAAAGTGTCTTTATCAGGCTAATTTCAAATATAATAAGAGCAAATGGTTATATGGTCTTAAACAGAGGCTGCTGTAGTCACAGAATGGGATGCCCTGGCAGGGTCCAGAAGTACTATGCCCAGCAAAAGTGTCTTTATCAGGCTAATTTCAAATATAATAAGAGCAAATGGTTATATGGTCTTAAACAGAGGCTGCTGTAGTCACAGAATGGGATGCCCTGGCAGGGTCCAGAAGTACTATGCCGAGCAAAAGTGTCTTTATCAGGCTAATTTCAAATATAATAAGAGCAAATGGTTATATGGTCTTAAACAGAGGCTGCTGTAGTCACAGAATGGGATGCCCTGGCAGGGTCCAGAAGTACTATGCCGAGCAAAAGTGTCTTTATCAGGCTAATTTCAAATATAATAAGAGCAAATGGTTATATGGTCTTAAACAGAGGCTGCTGTAGTCACAGAATGGGATGCCCTGGCAGGGTCCAGAAGTACTATGCCCAGCAAAAGTGTCTTTATCAGGCCTAATTTCAATTATAATAAGTGCAAATGGTTATATGGTCTTAAACAGAGGCTGCTGTAGTCACAGAATGGGATGCCCTGGCAGGGTCCAGAAGTACTATGCCCAGCAAAAGTGTCTTTATCAGGCTAATTTCAAATATAATAAGAGCAAATGGTTATATGGTCTTAAACAGAGGCTGCTGTAGTCACAGAATGGGATGCCCTGGCAGGGTCCAGAAGTACTATGCCCAGCAAAAGTGTCTTTATCAGGCTAATTTCAAATATAATAAGAGCAAATGGTTATATGGTCTTAAACAGAGGCTGCTGTAGTCACAGAATGGGATGCCCTGGCAGGGTCCAGAAGTACTATGCCCAGCAAAAGTGTCTTTATCAGGCTAATTTCAAATATAATAAGAGCAAATGGTTATATGGTCTTAAACAGAGGCTGCTGTAGTCACAGAATGGGATGCCCTGGCAGGGTCCAGAAGTACTATGCCCAGCAAAAGTGTCTTTATCAGGCCTAATTTCAATTATAATAAGTGCAAATGGTTATATGGTCTTAAACAGAGGCTGCTGTAGTCACAGAATGGGATGCCCTGGCAGGGTCCAGAAGTACTATGCCGAGCAAAAGTGTCTTTATCAGGCTAATTTCAAATATAATAAGAGCAAATGGTTATATGGTCTTAAACAGAGGCTGCTGTAATCACAGAATGGGATGCCCTGGCAGGGTCCAGAAGTACTATGCCGAGCAAAAGTGTCTTTATCAGGCTAATTTCAAATATAATAAGAGCAAATGGTTATATGGTCTTAAACAGAGGCTGCTGTAGTCACAGAATGGGATGCCCTGGTAGGGTCCAGAAGTACTATGCCCAGCAATAGTGTCTTTATCAGGCTAATTTCAAATATAATAAGAGCAAATGGTTATATGGTCTTAAACAGAGGCTGCTGTAGTCACAGAATGGGATGCCCTGGCAGGGTCCAGAAGTACTATGCCGAGCAAAAGTGTCTTTATCAGGCTAATTTCAAATATAATAAGAGCAAATGGTTATATGGTCTTAAACAGAGGCTGCTGTAGTCACAGAATGGGATGCCCTGACAGGGTCCAGAAGTACTATGCCCAGCAAAAGTGTCTTGATCAGGCCTAATTTCAATTATAATAAGTGCAAATGGTTATATGGTCTTAAACAGAGGCTGCTGTAGTCACAGAATGGGATGCCCTGGCAGGGTCCAGAAGTACTATGCCGAGCAAAAGTGTCTTTATCAGGCTAATTTCAAATATAATAAGAGCAAATGGTTATATGGTCTTAAACAGAGGCTGCTGTAGTCACAGAATGGGATGCCTCACAGCAGACTTAATATCAGTTCAGTATATATGCACAGTTAGTTAGTATAAGCAGCCTGAAAACGCTAACAAAGCCTGTCAGGCTGGATGAAAAAAAAAAAAAAAAAAAAACTCCCTGTGACAGGCTGACAGCCTCCGATTTTTCTACCTTTCCCTGTTTTTCGCTGACTTCCTGTCTGTCTCCTGTCTGTCTCCTGTCTGTCTCCTGTCTGTCTCCTGTCTGTCTCCTGTCTGTCTCCTGTCTGTCTCCTGTCTGTCTCCTGTCTGTCTCCTGTCTGTCTCCTGTCTGTCTCCTGTCTGTCTCCTGTCTGTCTCCTGTCTGTCTCCTGTCTGTCTCCTGTCTGTCTCCTGTCTGTCTCCAGCCTGTCTCCAGCCTGTCTCCAGCCTGTCTCCAGCCTGTCTCCAGCCTGTCTCCAGCCTGTCTCCAGCCTGTCTCCTGTCTGTCTCCTGTCTGTCTCCTGTCTGTCTCCTGTCTGTCTCCTGTCTGTCTCCTGTCTGTCCCTGTCTGTCCCTGTCTGTCCCTGTCTGTCCCTGTCTGTCCCTGTCTGTCTAACTGTCTCTCTCCCTGCCTACAGCAGCGTCCTGTCTCTCACGAATGCAATAGAGAAATGAGGCAGGAAAGCAAGATGGCCGGCCTTAAATAGCGCTGTGACGTCACCGGGCTTGCTGGCTGCTGATAGGCTGCATGTGACTGTCCCAGCTTGCACTGGCGCGGGGTTGATGTCTGGACATGTCCCGTCCGCCATCTTAGAATGCCTGTAATGTAAATGAATGGATGTTAAAGGAAAACTTCGAGCGATCGAATCGCGGGGAAATTCGGATTCGATCCGAATCGAATTTTTCCTGAAATTCGGATCGAATCCGGGTTCGTCCGGATCGATTCGCTCATCCCTAATCTTCACTAAGCTGCACACTTATTTAAAGTAATTTGGCCGGTTGGAGCCTGCTTATCCACTGTTGCTGTGCATATATACTGATCTCAGGTCTGCTGTGGGGGCATCCCATTCTGTAACATCCCATTAGCCTCTGTATTTCCTCTAAGCTGCACACTTATTTAAAGTAATTTGGCCGGTTGGAGCCTGCTTATCCACTGTTGCTGTGCATATATACTGATCTCAGGTCTGCTGTGTGGGCATCCCATTCTGTAACATAGCATACCCCTCTTGATCTTCACTAAGCTGCACACTTATTTAAAGTAATTTGGCCTGTTGGAGCCTGCTTATCCACTGTTGCTGTGCATATATACTGATCTTAGGTCTGCTGTGGGGGCATCCCATTCTGTAACATACCATACCCCTCTCGATCTTCACTAAGCTGCACACTTATTTAAAGTAATTTGGCCTGTTGGAGCCTGCTTATCCACTGTTGCTGTGCATATATACTGATCTCAGGTCTGCTGTGGGGGCATCCCATTCTGTAACATCCCATTAGCCTCTGTATTTCCTCTAAGCTGCACACTTATTTAAAATAATTTGGCCTGTTGGAGCCTGCTTAGACACTTTTACTGTGCATATATACTGATCTCAGGTCTGCTGTGGGGGCATCCCATTCTGTAACATACCATACCCCTCTCGATCTTCACTATGCTGCACACTTATTTAAAGTAATTTGGCCTGTTGGAGCCTGCTTAGACACTTTTACTGTGCATATATACTGATCTCAGGTCTGCTGTGGGGGCATCCCATTCTGTAACATACCATACCCCTCTCGATCTTCACTATGCTGCACACTTATTTAAAGTAATTTGGCCTGTTGGAGCCTGCTTAGACACTTTTACTGTGCATATATACTGGTCTCAGGTCTGCTGTGTGGGCATCCCTTTCTGTAACATACCATACCCCTCTTGATCTTCACTAAGCTGCACACTTATTTAAAGTAATTTGGCCTGTTGGAGCCTGCTTAGACACTGTTGCTGTGCATATATACTGTTCTAAAGCCTGCTTGGGGGTATCCCACTCTATAACATACCATACCCCTCTTGATCTTCACTAAGCTGCACACTTATTTAAAGTAATTTGGCCTGTTGGAGCCTGCTTATCCACTGTTGCTGTGCATATATACTGATCTCAGGTCTGCTGTGGGGGCATCCCATTCTGTAACATACCATACCCCTCTTGATCTTCACTAAGCTGCACACTTATTTAAAGTAATTTGGCCTGTTGGAGCCTGCTTATCCACTGTTGCTGTGCATATATACTAATCTCAGGTCTGCTGTGGGGGCATCCCGTTCTGTAACATCCCATTAGCCTCTGTATTTCCTCTAAGAATAACACTTATTTAAAATAATTTGGCCTGTTGCAGCCTGCTTAGACACTTTTACTGTGCATATATACTGATCTCAGGTCTGCTGTGGGGGCATCCCATTCTGTAACATACCATACCCCTCTTGATCTTCACTAAGCTGCACACTTATTTAAAGTAATTTGGCCTGTTGGAGCCTGCTTATCCACTGTTGCTGTGCATATATACTAATCTCAGGTCTGCTGTGGGGGCATCCCGTTCTGTAACATACCATACCCCTCTTGATCTTCACTAAGCTGCACACTTATTTAAAGTAATTTGGCCTGTTGGAGCCTGCTTAGACACTTTTACTGTGCATATATACTGATCTCAGGTCTGCTGTGTGGGCATCCCATTCTGTAACATACCATACCCCTCTTGATCTTCACTAAGCTGCACACTTATTTAAAGTAATTTGGCCTGTTGGAGCCTGCTTAGACACTATTACTGTGCATATATACTGATCTCAGGTCTGCTGTTGGGGCATCTCATTCTGTAACATACCATACCCCTCTTGATCTTCACTAAGCTGCACACTTATTTAAAGTAATTTGGCCTGTTGGAGCCTGCTTAGACACTTTTACTGTGCATATATACTGATCTCAGGTCTGCTGTGGGGGCATCCCATTCTGTAACATACCATACCCCTCTTGATCTTCACTAAGCTGCAACACTTATTTAAAATAAATTGGCCTGTTGGAGCCTGCTTATCCACTGTTGATGTGCATATATACTGATCTCAGGTCTGCTGTGGGGGCATCCCATTCTGTAACATCCCATTAGCCTCTGTATTTCCTCTAAGCTGCACACTTATTTAAAATAATTTGGCCTGTTGCAGCCTGCTTAGACACTTTTACTGTGCATATATACTGATCTCAGGTCTGCTGTGGGGGCATCCCATTCTGTAACATTCCATACCCCTCTTGATCTTCACTAAGCTGCACACTTATTTAAAGTAATTTGGCCTGTTGGAACCTGCTTAGACACTGTTGCTGTGCATATATACTGTTCTAAAGCCTGCTTGGGGGTATCCCATTCTGTAACATACCATATACCTCTTGATCTTCACTAAGCTGCACACTTATTTAAAGTAATTTGGCCTGTTGGAGCCTGCTTAGACACTTTTACTGTGCATATATACTGATCTCAGGTCTGCTGTGGGGCATCCCATTCTGTAACATACCATACCCCTCTGGATCTTCACTAAGCTGCACACTTATTTAAAGTAATTTGGCCTGTTGGAGCCTGCTTAGACACTTTTACTGTGCATATATACTGATCTCAGGTCTGCTGTGGGGGCATCCCGTTCTGTAACATACCATACCCCTCTTGATTTTCACTAAGCTGCACACTTATTTAAAGTAATTTGGCCTGTTGGAGCCTGCTTAGACACTTTTACTGTGCATATATACTGATCTCAGGTCTGCTGTGGGGGCATCAAATTCTATAACATACCATACCCCTCTTGATCTTCACTAAGCTGCACACTTATTTAAAGTAATTTGGCCTGTTGGAGCCTGCTTAGACACTTTTACTGTGCATATATACTGATCTCAGGTCTGCTGTGGGGGCATCCCATTCTGTAACATACCATACCCCTCTTGATCTTCACTAAGCTGCACACTTATTTAAAGTAATTTGGCCTGTTGGAGCCTGCTTAGACACTTTTACTGTGCATATATACTGATCTCAGGTCTGCTGTTGGGGCATCCCATTCTGTAACATACCATACCCCTCTTGATCTTCACTAAGCTGCACACTTATTTAAAGTAATTTGGCCTGTTGGAGCCTGCTTAGAAACTTTTACTGTGGATATATATACTGATCTCAGGTCTGCTGTGGGGGCATCCCATTCTGTAACATACCATACCCCTCTTGATCTTCACTAAGCTGCACACTTATTTAAAGTAATTTGGCCTGTTGGAGCCTGCTTAGACACTGTTGCTGTGCATATATACTGTTCTAAAGCCTGCTTGGGGGTATCCCACTCTATAACATACCATACCCCTCTTGATCTTCACTAAGCTGCACACTTATTTAAAGTAATTTGGCCTGTTGGAGCCTGCTTAGACACTTTTACTGTGCATATATACTGATCTCAGGTCTGCTTGGGGGTATCCCACTCTATAACATACCATACCCCTCTTGATCTTCACTAAGCTGCACACTTATTTAAAGTAATTTGGCCTGTTGGAGCCTGCTTAGACACTTTTACTGTGCATATATACTGATCTCAGGTCTGCTGTGGGGGCATCCCATTCTGTAACATACCATACCCCTCTTGATCTTCACTAAGCTGCACAATTATTTAAAGTAATTTGGCCTGTTGGAGCCTGCTTAGACACTTTTACTGTGCATATATACTGATCTCAGGTCTGCTGTTGGGGCATCCCATTCTGTAACATACCATACCCCTCTTGATCTTCACTAAGCTGCACACTTATTTAAAGTAATTTGGCCTGTTGGAGCCTGCTTAGAAACTTTTACTGTGGATATACATACTGATCTCAGGTCTGCTGTGGGGGCATCCCATTCTGTAACATACCATACCCCTCTTGATCTTCACTAAGCTGCACACTTATTTAAAGTAATTTGGCCTGTTGGAGCCTGCTTAGACACTGTTGCTGTGCATATATACTGTTCTAAAGCCTGCTTGGGGGTATCCCACTCTATAACATACCATACCCCTCTTGATCTTCACTAAGCTGCACACTTATTTAAAGTAATTTGGCCTGTTGGAGCCTGCTTATCCACTGTTGCTGTGCATATATACTGATCTCAGGTCTGCTGTGGGGGCATCCCATTCTGTAACATACCATACCCCTCTTGATCTTCACTAAGCTGCACACTTAAAGTAATTTGGCCTGTTGGAGCCTGCTTATCCACTGTTGCTGTGCATATATACTGATCTCAGGTCTGCTGTGGGGGCATCAAATTCTCTAACATACCATACCCCTCTTGATCTTCACTAAGCTGCACACTTATTTAAAGTAATTTGGCCTGTTGGAGTCTGCTTATCCACTGTTGCTGTGCATATATACTGTTCTAAAGCCTGCTTGGGGGTATCCCATTCTGTAACATACCATACCCCTCTTGATCTTCACTAAGCTGCACACTTATTTAAAGTAATTTGGCCTGTTGGAGCCTGCTTATCCACTGTTGCTGTGCATATATACTGATCTCAGGTCTGCTGTGGGGGCATCCCATTCTGTAACATCCCATTAGCCTCTGTATTTCCTCTAAGCTGCACACTTATTTAAAATAATTTGGCCTGTTGGAGCCTGCTTAGACACTTTTACTGTGCATATATACTGATCTCAGGTCTGCTGTGGGGGCATCCCATTCTGTAACATACCATACCCCTCTTGATCTTCACTAAGCTGCACACTTATTTAACGTAATTTGGCCTGTTGGAGCCTGCTTAGACACTTTTACTGTGCATATATACTGATCTCAGGTCTGCTGTGGGGGCATCCCATTCTGTAACATACCATACCCCTCTTGATCTTCACTAAGCTGCACACTTATTTAAAGTAATTTGGCCTGTTGGAGCCTGCTTATCCACTGTTGCTGTGCATATATACTGATCTCAGGTCTGCTGTGGGGGCATCCCATTCTGTAACATACCATACCCCTCTTGATCTTCACTAAGCTGCACACTTATTTAAAGTAATTTGGCCTGTTGGAGCCTGCTTATCCACTGTTGCTGTGCATATATACTGATCTCAGGTCTGCTGTGGGGGCATCCCATTCTGTAACATCCCATTAGCCTCTGTATTTCCTCTAAGCTGCACACTTATTTAAAATAATTTGGCCTGTTGGAGCCTGCTTAGACACTTTTACTGTGCATATATACTGATCTCAGGTCTGCTGTGGGGGCATCCCATTCTGTAACATACCATACCCCTCTTGATCTTCACTAAGCTGCACACTTATTTAAAGTAATTTGGCCTGTTGGAGCCTGCTTAGACACTTTTACTGTGCATATATACTGATCTCAGGTTGGCTTTGGGGGCATCCCATTCTGTAACATACCATACCCCTCTTGATCTTCACTAAGCTGCACACTTATTTAAAGTAATTTGGCCTGTTGGAACCTGCTTAGACACTGTTGCTGTGCATATATACTGTTCTAAAGCCTGCTTGGGGGTATCCCATTCTGTAACATACCATACCCCTCTTGATCTTCACTAAGCTGCACACTTATTTAAAGTAATTTGGCCTGTTGGAGCCTGCTTAGACACTTTTACTGTTCATATATACTGATCTCAGGTCTGCTGTGGGGGCATCCCATTCTGTAACATACCATACCCCTCTTGATCTTCACTAAGCTACACACTTATTTAAAGTAATTTGGCCTGTTGGAGCCTGCTTAGACACTTTTACTGTTCATATATACTGATCTCAGGTCTGCTGTGTGGGCATCCCATTCTGTAACATTCCATACCCCTCTTGATCTTCACTAAGCTGCACACTTATTTAAAGTAATTTGACCTGTTGGAGCCTGCTTAGACACTTTTACTGTTCATATATACTGATCTCAGGTCTGCTGTGGGGGCATCCCTTTCTGTAACATACCATACCCCTCTTGATCTTCACTAAGCTACACACTTATTTAAAGTAATTTGGCCTGTTGGAGCCTGCTTAGACACTTTTACTGTGCATATATACTGATCTCAGGTCTAGCTGTGGGGGCATCCCATTCTGTAACATACCATACCCCTCTTGATCTTCACTAAGCTGCACACTTAAAGTAATTTGGCCTGTTGGAGCCTGCTTATCCACTGTTGCTGTGCATATATACTGATCTCAGGTCTGCTGTGGGGGCATCCCATTCTGTAACATACCAACCCCCTCTTGATCTTCACTAAGCTGCACACTTATTTAAAGTAATTTGGCCTGTTGGAGCCTGCTTAGACAGTGTTGCTGTGCATATATACTGATCTGAGGTCTGCTGTGTGGGCATCCCATTTTGTAACATACCATACCCCTCTTGATCTTCACTAAGCTGCACACTTATTTAAAGTAATTTGGCCTGTTGGAGCCTGCTTATCCACTGTTGCTGTGCATATATACTGATCTCAGGTCTGCTGTGGGGGCATCCCATTCTGTAACATACCATACCCCTCTTGATCTTCACTAAGCTGCACACTTATTTAAAGTAATTTGGCCTGTTGGAGCCTGCTTAGACACTTTTACTGTGCATATATACTGATCTCAGGTCTGCTGTGGGGGCATCCCATTCTCTAACATACCATACCCCTCTTGATCTTCACTAAGATACCCCTCTTGATCTTCACTAAGCTGCACACTTATTTAAAGTAATTTGGCCTGTTGGAGCCTGCTTAGACACTGTTGCTGTGAATATATACTCCTCTAAAGCCTGCTTGGGAGTATCCCACTCTATAACATACCATACCCCTCTTGATCTTCACTAAGCTGCACACTTATTTAAAGTAATTTGGCCTGTTGGAGCCTGCTTATCCACTGTTGCTGTGCATATATACTGATCTCAGGTCTGCTGTGTGGGCATCCCATTCTGTAACATACCATACCCCTCTTGATCTTCACTAAGCTGCACACTTATTTAAAGTAATTTGGCCTGTTGGAGCCTGCTTAGACACTATTACTGTGCATATATACTGATCTCAGGTCTGCTGTGGGGGCATCCCATTCTGTAACATACCATACCCCTCTTGATCTTCACTAAGCTGCACACTTATTTAAAGTAATTTGGCCTGTTGGAGCCTGCTTAGACACTTTTACTGTGCATATATACTGAGCTCAGGTCCGCTGTGGGGGCATCCCATTCTGTAACATACCATACCCCTCTTGATCTTCACTAAGCTGCACACTTATTTAAAGTAATTTGGCCTGTTGGAGCCTGCTTAGACAGTGTTGCTGTGCATATATACTGATCTCAGGTCTGCTGTGGGGGCATCCCATTCTGTAACATACCATACCCCTCTTGATCTTCACTAAGCTGCACACTTATTTAAAGTAATTTGGCCTGTTGGAGCCTGCTTAGACACTTTTACTGTGCATATATACTGATCTCAGGTCTGCTGTGGGGGCATCCCATTCTGTAACATACCATACCCCTCTTGATCTTCACTAAGCTGCACACTTATTTAAAGTAATTTGGCCTGTTGGAGCCTGCTTAGACACTTTTACTGTGCATATATACTGATCTCAGGTCTGCTGTGGGGGCATCCCATTCTGTAACATACCATACCCCTCTTGATCTTCACTAAGCTGCACACTTATTTAAAGTAATTTGGCCTGTTGGAGCCTGCTTATCCACTGTTGCTGTGCATATATACTGATCTCAGGTCTGCTGTGGGGGCCTCCCATTCTGTAACATCCCATTAGCCTCTGTATTTCCTCTAAGCTGCACACTTATTTAAAGTAATTTGGCCTGTTCGAGCCTGCTTAGACACTTTTACTGTGCATATATACTGATCTCAGGTCTGCTGTGGGGGCATCCCATTCTATAACATCCCATTAGCCTCTGTATTTCCTCTAAGCTGCACACTTTTTTAAATTAATTTGGCCTGTTGGAGCCTGCTTAGACACTTTTACTGTGCATATATACTGATCTCAGGTCTGCTGTGGGGGCATCCCATTCTGTAACATACCATACCCCTCTTGATCTTCACTAAGCTGCACACTTATTTAAAGTAATTTGGCCTGTTGGAGCCTGCTTAGACACTTTTACTGTGTATATATACTGATCTCAGGTCTGCTGTGGGGGCATCCCATTCTGTAACATACCATACCCCTCTTGATCTTCACTAAGCTGCACACTTATTTAAAGTCATTTGGCCTGTTGGAGCCTGCTTAGACACTTTTACTGTGCATATATACTGATCTCAGGTCTTCTGCCCCCTCCCCTGCTTGCTGAGGTCCAGTGGCTCCTCCGAGTCACTTACAGAGGAGGGGGTGGCCGTTGACCCTGGCGGTGGGCCACCTACACCTTCACCTGTTTCGCCCAACACAATCATTAAACCACGCCCAGGCGATGCCAGGGTTAGAGGTGCATTGACATTTTCTACACTTACATGGGAAATGTGTAGCGAAGTACCGCCTCACCCGGGGCTTATGTCTTCTTTTTAAATCAGACCAGTGTTGGGCGATCTGAGTGAAGGTATAGGTGGTTTGGGATCTTCTTTCAATCGCGTCCACCACCGCCAGGGCCAACGTCCGCTTGTCATAATCTGACGGCAGGAAGTCGTAGCGATTCCTCAGCATCATCTGTTAGAAAAAGAGACAAGGACACACCATTAATCCACAAAATACATTAACAAGTTTCCTGGCCTAAATCAAGTCACTTTATTAACCTCTTGCTGCCTCACATTGCCCTAGTTCTGCTATCTGCATGTAGGCTAGTTTGTAGCTGCGTACATGGGTTAAACTAAGGTGGGCTGGTCTGTAACGTGACAAACTAAGTTGTTTCAGACTATTCTTGCCTTTTTTTCTTTTTTTATTACAAGGAATGTGTGCGCGCACATAAACGCACGCTCGCTCGCATACTCACATCCATGATGAGCTCGTCCTGCTCCGTTGTAAAGATGGCGGGGGACATCTTGGCTTCTTTTTCAAATTCTAGCTCTGACGTTCCCCCGCGGTGACGTGCGTGCGTGCGCGCAGGCGCGCTACCGCAGTTGTAAAAATATTTAAAGTTCAAGGCACTCCGCTTGGTGTGGGATACCATATCAATATGGGCAGACCTAAAGGGAGCACAAAGAGCCAGCCGCACACATGCCTCATCCTAAATAAAACACAAAAGCAGGCACAAGACACATGTAGAACATGCACCAACTAAAACGGTGGGGACTCCACAGACACAGGCACATTCCCCAAAACGCAGGAGCAAGGAGACATTAACCCATTCTCAACCACCGGCCCAAAAACCACACACGACTCCCCAGATAGCCAACCATCTATTTCAAGTGATGCAGGGGACAACACACACCCATGTGGGCGATAACCACGCCGTGGGTCCCTAACAGGCCGTTTTTGATAAGCACAAAGCATGGCTGTTGCCAATGCTGTTTGGGTACATTATGGTGTTCTGTCCATCGAGATACTGAACAAATCAAGCGGACAGTTGTGGACCTGAAATCATATAGTTGGCCAAAAATGGACATGCGCCGGCAGCAGAGGTAAAGCCCAAATGCATTTAGAGTCGCTTTGTGACCAGCATGTAACACTTATTAGGTGTGATTTAATCTTCCCCAGCCTGCAGACAGGGGGTGGTTTCAAGAAAATACATTGGCCACAAGGTCAGCACGGATTGTGTGTGCTGGCCCACTTGGTGTACCAGTGTAAGGAGGGGTCTGCTCGTCAGAAATAGGGAAAGGTTCTGCACCCAGGTCAGTATATCGAGCAATCCTGCTTCTAATGGCAAGGTTGTGCAGGACCCCATAAGCAATAATTATTTTGATAACCTTGCCAGGCTGATACTGAAGAGAACCCCCACTGTGATCCAGACATCGGAAACACATCTTCCACAACCCAAAGGCACGTTCCACCACAGAGCGAGACCTCCTATGGGCTGTGTTGTAGCGCTCCTGTGCCTGGGAAGATGGGTGCAGGATGGGTGTGAGCAGCCATGGTAACAAGGGATAGCCTGAGTCACCTGCAAAAATACCAAAGACAAACATAAGGTGGATGCCTAAAAAAAGGTTTAGGTGTGCATAGAAACATTAGTACACAGGGACAAATAGGTGAGCTAGGTAGGGTGGGAGGAATTGACATTTTTACTGAGCCTACAAACACATTGAAAGAATGATCTATTTGTTCTAGAGCGATCGCCCCGGACCCTCTTCAGGCACGATGTCAACAATTGTGATAATTCCTACTGTGTGATTTTAAGATATCTTAGAGAACTTGCGACTGGGCTCGACAATAAACGACAGACACAAAAACCCAGTACAAATTCTAATTTACTTCCGCTTTAGGGAGGACTTATATAGCAAAAAACCACAGACACAGTATGAACTTGTTCCACATTTTCGACATATATGATGAAACCACACAGATAACAGCAAACTGACGGTTTCCACAAAGGAAAGGTCAGCACGTAGCAGTTACCGAGAAGTTGCCTAATTTAGCTGTTATTGCGGTTTGACAGTTAAATTTCGCTAGCATACATTTCTGCAATTACATTTCCAAATGAAGCTTGCAAGCAAATAATATATATTACATATATATTCCTGTTATGTGAAACTCTTGCAGGTAACTATATCTGGCAGCCATTTTGTTAGCTTCAGCCATTTTGTTAGAAGAATCTGAGGCCTAGCCTCTGCCAACAAACCCTTCTTTGAGTCTCAGAACTTATTACAAGTTCTCAGACTCACCAACCATGGCATCATCATATGTCTCAGATTCTACCCTGCGAACTATATAATCATAGTGAGCTTCATTCTCTGCCAAGTAAGCAGCGTAAGCTCCCTGTTGCTTATTAGTTTTTATAGCAATGACACACATAATGATCTTAAATGTAACAATAGCAATGATCACCAGCATAACAATAATACAGAACTGTGTGAGAAAACCTTTCCAGCTGGAAAATAAATCTTTAAACCAACTGGCACAAGGATATACATCGCACAGATCAAAAGTGTAAATCATGCTGGGCTCTGAGGTATTGAACCAGAATGTTACTTCACCTTTGGCGTTTTTACTCACAAATTTGGAGATGAGTTTATCTCCTGTAGACCTTTTCTTTACAACATGTGGCATGTGAGTTTCAGCCTGCGGATGCGGGGAGGGGGGTATAAGGGCACTTGGTCTCAAACCCAAAGGTTCACATACCTGCTGAAGTGGACCTATGGCGGGGCGATCATAAACACAGCTACACACAACCCATATTACTGACACTATCAGAAAAGACAGAATCATTGCAGTGCAAAAATGATTGGAGCCATAGAACCAGCAGGCAAACCAGTGCTGGCCTTTCTTCGGACCCATTGTTCCTAGCTGGGGGTCTGCAACCAGCTTCTTCTTGTCCCCTTGGTGGGATGTCTGGCTGTGGCCCCCTTGGTGGGGCATCCGATCCTTTAACTTGCAGTACTTCATCCTCGTCCAGTATCTGAAGTGTAGGGACTCTTTTCACCCGCGTGGCGTGAATCCAATTCTGATTTCCTTCCACAAGCACGGCCGTCCGAGCGACTGCTATCACCTTCGTCGGCTTCTCGAATGGGAACTCGATCTTCGGTTGATTACCGTGCTTTTTCACTAACACCGTGTCTCCAATCTTTATGTCATGAAACGAGTCCTGTAAAAGAGAAGGAAACTTCTGACAGACAAGTGTTTCACTAGCAGTGAGCTTCTCCACCAGAGCCCTGGTGTATTCCTCCTGCCTGCACTTCCCTTCTTCGCTAGTCTCTCTAATGGTCCTGTGCCATGGCAAAGGAAATGGTCTACCCATTAATATTTCATAAGGAGAAAGCTTAGTTACTTTATTAGGTGTCATCCTTATTTCAGCTAAAACTGCGGGTAGCTTGTGTTTCCAGTTTTTAAAAGTTCCTTCAGTAGCTTTTCTAAGTTTATCTTTTATTGTTCTATTCATGCGCTCCACTATCCCTGAACTTTGAGGATGGTATGGGATGTGAAACTGCCATTCAATGTTTAAATGTTCTACTAAATCTTGACATATTTTGGCTTTAAAGGCTGTGCCGTTATCGCTGCGTATGCGCGAAAAGCATCCAAAGCGCGGTATTATTTCTTGTGTCAAAATTTTCACTATGGTCTTAGCATTTTCTTTCTTGACTGGAAAGCATTCTGGCCATTTTGAAAACAGGTCTACCATAATTAGTAAAACTTCAGGCTTACCTCCTGGTGTAACTGTAATGTGTGTATGGTCAATGTTCCAATCAGTACAGGGTTCTGTGGGGTAAACTAGATGATCATGCTGTGGCTTATGTGAAATGTTGGGGTTATTCATCTGGCATGTTATGCATTTCTCTACATAAGCTTTCACTTGTTTCTCACATTGTAAAATGAAAAAAACTTTGTTTCACCGCCATGTAAGTGTGTTGTGCACTTTTGTGTCCTATGCCGTGTGCTTGAGAAATAAATAAGGGGGCACTATGTATGGGTATGCATGGTTTACCTTCGATGCACCAAATCCCAGCCATTGATTTCTGCGCCCCTGCCTGTGCCCAGTCCCCCACTTCAGAAACAGATGTCTGCTCCTGCAGACATCCTATCGTAAAATCAATGGCATCTAGCGTTAGCATAGTAAGGGTTAATGCAGTGTGAGCATTAAGACCCAGATGGCTTCCTGTCAGAGTTTTCTGTCTAGCTGCTTCTCTCGCCACCCGATCTGCTAAAGCATTTCCTCTCGCCATTTCCGTTTGACTTCCTGTGTGTGACCTGCAATGTATGACAGCGAGTCGCTTTGGTAACATGATAGCTGCTAAAAGATTTTTCACTAGCGTTGCATGTGAAATAGGTTTCCCATCCGCGGAGATGAATCCACGTTTTTCCCATATCCTTCCAAAGTCGTGGCAAACTGAGAAACCATAACGACTGTCTGTTACTATGCTGACCGATTGACCCTTGAAAAGCTCGCAGGCACGTGTGAGCGCAATTATCTCGGCTGCTTGAGCAGACTTAAAAGGAATTCTTTTGGCTTCAATTATATTTTCTGGGAGCTGGACGACCGCATACCCAGTTTGAAACACATCATCTCTGGGCCGGGAACACGAGCCGTCAATGAAGACAAGCTCTGAACCTGCGATTGGCTCAGACTCCAGGTCTGGGCGTGGTGCAGTCTCTTGTTGGATTACTTCACCACAGTCATGGCGTGGAGGAATTTTGTCAGCCTCACTTTTTAAACCTAATAATGCATTTAATATCGGGGCAGGTCCCTTGGTATTTGGGGCATATTTGATCTCTAGATGGGGATTTGACAAAAGGATTACTTCATATCCGCTAAATCGCTGCGATGTCATATGTTGGGTATGTAAATTGTTCATTAAATGTTTTACGTTGTGTCCTGCATGCAGTATCGTGTGGTGTCCCAGCGTGACCGAAATGGCCTGTTCAACTGCCATTGCACAAGATGCCAACGCTCGTAAACAGCCTGGCATTCCTTGAACTTGAACCGGGAGAAGCTTAGAGAAGTATGCCACGGGTCTTAATTTACCCCCATGGCTTTGAGCTAAAACCGAGCTGTATCCCTTACAAAAGTCACGTACATACAGGTGAAAGACCTTCACATAGTTTGGTAAACCGAGCCCTGGAGAATTTGTCAGTGCCTCCTTTAACCTTTTAAAAGCATGTAACATTTCATCAGACCATTCTATGGTGTCAGGTTGATCAGTGCCCGTGGCCACTCTCAGTATATTGGCATAATAAGAACAATCTGGGATCCATTGACGGCAATAGCTAATCATTCCAAGAAAACTTAGCATGTTTTTTTTATTCTGTGGAGGCCCCAATTCCACGATTGCCGCTACACGTTTGGGATTTAACTCTCTTTTTCCCTGTGACAACACGAATCCCAAATATTCAACACGCTGCTGACACCATTGTAATTTCTTAACAGAAATCTTTATCCCATGCTGACAGAGACATTTTAATAGGAGGACTCCATCCTCTCGGGCTGCGGTTATTGATTGACTGGCCAGTAATAAATCATCACAGTAGGTCAGAACAATCGAGTTACAGTTCGGTTTATATGCTTTTAGCACTTCTCTTAAAACAATGGAAAAAACAACCGGACTGTTCAAAAATCCCATCGGCAAACGGGTAAAATTTAGGGATTCTCCGCGGTATTGGAATGAGAAGAGCGGGCGTGTCTCGGGATGCACTGGGATCCCAAAAAAGGCGTTCTTTATATCGCAGACGCTGAATATTTTTGCGTCTTCGGGAATGGCGGTTAGAAGTGACACCACGTCGGGCACGATAGGAGCCAACGGTACTACCAGGCTATTTATAGCACGCAGGTCTTGTACGAATCTGTAAGTCCCATCAGGTTTCTTAATTGGGTGAATTGGGGAATTATATGGTGATACTGCTTTTTCTAATATGCCCTGTTGTAGAAAATTGTCTATTAAAGGTCTTATACCTTCTTCCCTTTCTTTGTTCAAGGGGTATTGTTTAATATAGACTGGCTGTGATTCCTTCTTTAAGACGGCTCGATAAGGAGTGACATTTGTAAAACCCACATCGTAGTCCCCAGTAGCCCATACCTCCGGAGGGACCAATTTGAGGCAGGGGTCATCTGGGAGGATGACGGGGAAGTAGGAGTCTGCATGGCAGTTTCTCCTCTTGTTCACAGGTGTGAGCCTATAAGTGTCACTATCAACTCGGACACCACCTTCAGAATTTACCCTGAGGGAAATAGCCATTTTCGCCATTAAATCCCTGCCTAACAGGTTAACAGGACAACTGGTCATGATTTTAAAGACATGGTTGATCGGGGGGCTCTGATGGAGGTCCGTCACCGTGAGCGGTGGTGTTTCAAATGTTTGTGTTAATATCCCATTAATACCCATGGAGGGGCCGGCATCTTCCCTTGGTCCCGTGTATGCATTTCTCCCCAATACGCTACATGTAGCTCAGAATCCACTAAAATGTTAACTTCTTTTTACTAATCATCAAATCAATGCAGGGTTGTTGGGAGAAATGCTGTGAGACTACTGGGAAGGTGGGATTTGCCCCTGGGCACCTTCATTGGGGTCCTACATTTTGCCAGTCAACATTGAGGCGAGGGGTATTGTGTTGTACATTGGCGGGAGCAGCCTGCGGAGGTCTGTTTGAAACCTGCTTGTGTGTATCAGGGTATGGGCAATCGGCTCTCCAATGATCCATTGCACCACAATTAAAACAGCCAGCATTCCTGGCCTGCTGTTTGGGGGGGTCCCTGCCTGTCTCCCCATTGCGGTTTAAGATTTCCTCTATTTCCCCTGCCTCGCCCTCTACCCCTAGGGGCTGCACGGGCTGACCTGCGTTTCTCTTCCCAGTATGGCTGCTGTCCCCACGGGTCCCCAAAGGGATATGGAACTGGCTATGGTATGCTGAGCTGTGCTGCGTGTGTCACTGACGGTCTTATTACTTCAAAGCATCCTGCTTATTAACCTCCTACCAAACTCTTCTACTGGCATCTCAGTCCATCCATTTGCTGCTTAATTTGTAAACCTAAACTTGGTAGGCAGTTGGAGATAAATGTACTGATGCACAGGGCGGGTATCCCTGGGCCATCTCCCATCTGACTTTCTAATCGCCAAACCTGTAGAAATCTCTTCCAAAACTCAGTCAATGTTTCACCTTTTTTCTGCTTACATGCAAGAGAGGGTGCCATGTCAGCTCTGGGCTTAAACACTTGGTTTGAGTATTCTTCTAATGCCTCCCACATGTCAGCTTCATTCCCTTCTTGGTACAGGTGTATTTCACCTGGCCTTGTATGTGCGGGTGTGTCCTTTTCCATGTGTGGTATCCCAACCCAGCTAAGTGGACTATTCTCCCCCACTACCATCTCTAAAACCATCTTAATGTCTTCGGGCATATAATTTTTTCCTTTAATTGCCCTCCGAAGGTAAGCAATTGTACCTTTGGAAAATTTGGAGGGGTGTGGACAGTGTTTGGCCATGTGATCTAATTCTTTCATATCAGGAGGGATGATAACCAGAATGTCTCCTGCTGTTATGAAAGGATTGTATGTACTGACCATGGTCATGGAGCTTGTTGATGCAGTGGGCGCTGCTGCTGCTATTACTCCGGGGGTCTCTATGGAATCTATGTCTCCTGCTGGTTTTTTAAGTGTATTATCCAGTGTTCGTTTAGACTGGTTCCTGGTCTGTTTCGGGGACTCCCCTATGTTAACGCTAAGTATGATTTGTTTGTCCTAACACAGGCGTGTTTGCTTAGCTGGCTTAGTTTTCTTATCAGTAACTGTGAAAGATTCTGTGTCTAATTCCCCTTCATGTTACTTATCCTCTTCCTCTCCTAGCGTCTTTTCTGGTTGCTGTTCATCAGCATGTGACCATTGGTTCTCATTCGGAGGAAGGATATTTTGTGACATTTTCTTTTTTTTTCTTTCTCTTTTTTTCTTTTTTTTTTCTTTTTTCTCTTTCCCTTTTTCTCTTCATTTCTTCCACATCTATTCTCTCCTCTTTTTGTTTCCTATTGTATTTAGTTTGTTCCACTGCCGCCATTGTTATCACGGCTGCCGTGGGACTCAAATCATTTCCTTGGAATGGCATTAGGGAGGGGTATTGAGTGGTAATTACAGTTTTTACTTTTACCTGTTTAGGTCTGAGCTCCTTCGTATCATATGGCGGGGGTGGAGCGCTAGGTTTAATGTCGGGGTTGGAATGATTTCTAATTTCATAATTCAATTTCTCACTTTTCTGTCTGTTCTCTAATTCCTTTTTACTAACTTTTTTTCCTGAGACTCATTAATCCATTTCTCCTATACCACCCTGGCGCTATTTCTAACCATTTTATCCCACACTCTCTCATATAAGACTTATCCCAATTAGGATTCCCTGGATAATAGGGCCACGCCTTTTTATCTCCAAGGCACATTCCCATTATCATTTCCATATAATAGGGGTCACTACCTCCTGTTCTAGGGAAGGGATGGGGGCTACCCATAGCCTCCGTCCAACCTGCCATATTTTCCCCAACCAGTAAGGTATAATAAGCCCCTCCCGTTAATCTCTCTACATAGTGAATACAATCTTCACCAACATGGGGGATCTTGCTTTCAGCCTGACAGATGATAACAAAAAAATATATCTTATACTTCTAAAGTCAATTGCCTGAGTCCTGCTCACCTTCAGGACTGTCCGACAATACAAACAGATAAACCTATAACTCTATGAACACCAACACAAGACAGACTAATCACACATTAGAAATATCCAAGTGCAGACACGTCCTATGAATTTCTATAGCGCGCTTTTCTATATCTCAGGCGACAACCCGTGTCCCTGTACAACTCGCCTAATTGCGAGAGGCAACTAAAGGGCCAACACTTTTAACCTTCCCTCGGGGTTTAGTAAATAAAATTACTTACCCCCTTCAAGGTGTGTTGCCCGCATCAAACTCCACCACTGAAAGAATGATCTATTTGTTCTAGAGCGATCGCCCCGGACCCTCTTCAGGCACGATGTCAACAATTGTGATAATTCCTACTGTGTGATTTTAAGATATCTTAGAGACCTTGCGACTGGGCTCGACAATAAACGAAAAAAACCCAGTACAAATTCTAATTTACTTCCGCTTTAGGGAGGACTTATATAGCAAAAAACCACAGACACAGTATGAACTTGTTCCACATTTTCGACATATATGATGAAACCACACAGATAACAGCAAACTGACGGTTTCCACAAAGGAAAGGTCAGCACGTAGCAGTTACCGAGAAGTTGCCTAATTTAGCTGTTATTGCGGTTTGACAGTTAAATTTCGCTAGCATACATTTCTGCAATTACATTTCCAAATGAAGCTTGCAAGCAAATAATATATATTACATATATATTCCTGTTATGTGAAACTCTTGCAGGTAACTATATCTGGCAGCCATTTTGTTATCTTCAGCCATTTTGTTAGAAGAATCTGAGGCCTAGCCTCTGCCAACACACATGCAACCTGTACACTCCTTAAAAATGTCTGCGTAATGCTACTGAGATAAGAGGGCCAGAACATAAGCCAATAGTGGAGAATACTTTCACCCATTAATTAAACCAAAAACCTTTTCAAGTTTCCAGGAAAGGTCTCACAGATTAGTGGGGTAGTGGCAAATCCACATTCAAACCTGGGGGCCAAGAAATACAACTTTAATACACATACCCAGTAACCATCCTCCAGAAATATCTCCAGATTGAAACCGTTGATAGAGGCTGGAGTTCCTCAAAATATGCGCATCATGCGTGGACCCAGGAAAGCCAGCAAACAGACTGAAAAATTGAAGATCAGGGCCCGCCACTGCCTGAACATTGATGGAATGGCCCATCTTCCTGTTCCTGCACCAAGCAAAACACAAGTGTAATTAGTGTGAGCGATAAAAAATGTGTGATAACCATAAAAAAAGCAGACCCAAACCACATACCTGAACAGATATTCCTGGCCCGCAGGGGGGATGAGCGAGACATGTGTGCAATCGATAGCACCAAGGACGTTGGGCATGTCGGCTATGTTATAAAAGCCCAACTTAACCGCATTCCAGGCTTCCCCTGTTTGAGGGAAAAAAATGTAATTCTGTGCCAGGGTAGCCATGCCATCCAAAAACTTGGTTAGGCTGCGGCTCAGCGTAGACTGGGACATCCCCACGGAGAAGGCACCCAGTCTCTGGAACGAGCCGTTCGCCAAAAATTGCAGGCAGCCAACCAATTTGGTCATACCTGCAATTGCATGCCCCTTTCTTGTGGTGGGGGTTAACCATGGCCGCAGCTCGCTATACAAGGCATGGAGAGAAACACGGTTAAGGCGGGTGAGCTCGAATAGGTCAACGTCACTCATGCCATCGATGTCCAAAGGCGTGCGCTGCAGCCTGGTTTCTGCCATACTCAGAACTACCAGACGGCGTAGCTGGCGCCTTTGATGTTGGCCCACAGAGGAATGCATTCCCAAATAGCACGGAGCTCCAATACGGCTGGTCAAACTTGCTGTAAGTGAAGGCTCGGCGGCCCCGTTTTATTAGGTTGATTTCAATCGGAAACCAAGGCTCTGCATCACTGAAAAAAACGGGCCAATTAACGAGGTGTCAGTTTTCCCGGAAAACAGCCTCGTGCGAGCCGACAATCGGAAAGGCGGCTGAGCGCACACCTGACCGCATAAACGCACACTAAAATCAACGTAGCACCCTTTCCTGACCCGATCAAAGCCCAAAACCAATGGGAAAATGCACGGGATAGCTGAACGGGGAGGCTCTGCATCAAGCCTATACTGTTCTAAAGCCTGCTTGGGGGTATCCCACTCTATAACATACCATACCCCTCTTGATCTTCACTAAGCTGCACACTTATTTAAAGTAATTTGGCCTGTTGGAGCCTGCTTAGACACTTTTACTGTGTATATATACTGATCTCAGGTCTGCTGTGGGGGCATCCCATTCTGTAACATACCATACCCCTCTTGATCTTCACTAAGCTGCACACTTATTTAAAGTAATTTGGCCTGTTGGAGCCTGCTTAGACACTTTTACTGTGCATATATACTGATCTCAGGTCTGCTGTGGGGGCATCCCATTCTGTAACATACCATACCCCTCTTGATCTTCACTAAGCTGCACACTTTTTTAAAGTAATTTGGCCTGTTGGAGCCTGCTTAGACACTTTTACTGTGCATATATACTGATCTCAGGTCTGCTGTGGGGGCATCCCATTCTGTAACATACCATACCCCTCTTGATCTTCACTAAGCTGCAAACTTATTTAAAGTAATTTTGCCTGTTGGAGCCTGCTTAGACGCTTTTACTGTGCATGTATACTGATCTCAGGTCTGCTGTGGGGGCATCCCATTCTGTAACATACCATACCCCTCTTGATCTTCACTAAGCTGCACACTTATTTAAAGTAATTTGGCCTGTTGGAGCCTGCTTAGACGCTTTTACTGTGCATGTATACTGATCTCAGGTCTGCTGTGGGGGCATCCCATTCTGTAACATACCATACCCCTAACATAGTAACATAGTAACATAGTATGTAAGGCTGAATAAAGACTTTAGTCCATCCAGTTCAGCCTGTTTAACTCCTTCCAGTGGTCTAGTAGCCATAGCCGGAAATGTTATTACATGCCAGGAAGGCATCAAGGCCACTTTTGAACATTTTTAATGTATCCCTCATTACTACCTCCTCTGGCAGCGAGTTCCATAGTCTCACTGCTCTTACAGAGAAGAATCCCCTCCTATGTCGGTGGAGAAAGCACCTTTCCTCTAACCTTAGTGGATGCCCCCGGGTTATGGTTACACTCCGGGGTATAAATAGATTGTGGGACAGATCCTTGTATTGACCCCGAATATATTTATACATAGTTATTAGATCACCCCTCAATCGTCTTTTTTCTAGACTAAATAAGCCTAACTTGGACAATCTTTCCGGGTACTCTAGCCCCCGCACTCCTTTTATTAACTTTGTTGCCCTTCTTTGAACGTGCTCCAGTTCTGATATGTCCTTTTTAAGCACAGGTGCCCAGAACTGTACACAGTATTCCATATGGGGTCTGACCAGTGACTTGTACAGGGGTAAAATGATGCTCTGGTCATGAGCACCTATGCCCCTCCTGATGCACCCCATGATCCTGTTTGCCTTGGCAGCAGCTGCCTGGCATTGATTACTACAGTTGAGCTTATTGTCAACTAAAACCCCTAGGTCCTTTTCCATTGTTGTTTTACCAAGTGTTTCTTTATTTAGTGTGTAATCATGACACAGATTTCTCCTTCCCATGTGCATAACCTTACATTTATCTGTGTTAAACTTCATTTGCCATTTAACTGCCCATGCTTCCAATTTATCTAAATCTGTTTGTAGTTGCCTGTTGTCCTCCTTTGTTTTAATTACTTTACTCAGCTTAGTATCATCTGCAAAGATTGAGACTTTACTGTTTAATCCATACCCAATGTCATTTATATATATATTGAAGAGAATTGGTCCCAGAACTGACCCTTGTGGTACTCCACTAGTAACAGTGACCCAATCTGAGTGTGTACCATTGATAACCACTAGAGATGAGCGAAGTTTTGAAAAATTCGATTCGGCTGATTCGCCGAATTTTCTGACAAAAATCGTTTCGATCCGAATTTATTCGCGGCGAATCGCTATTAACCACCCTTGATTTCCCCGCTGCTAGTAAAAAAATAACTGTACAAAAATACTCACCTGACCCCTCTATCGAATTGGCCGGGTATCCTCTTTCATTTGGTGCCATCCGATCCCCCTAGTGGCTCGGATGGCCCCAGGAAAGCCCCCGGAAAAGCCCCCCCCCCCCGATTTTCTGTCATTTGAAAAAAAAAGCCCAGCCGCAAAGTTGGGCGGGCGGGAGGGAGGTAATAACAGCTTGGAAAGAAAGCGGGCGGGGCAGGAGGGAGGAATGACAGCCGGCGGGGAGGTAATGACAGCTTGGAAAGAAAGTGGGCGGGAGGGAGGAGTTACAGCGGGCAGGGAGGTAATGACAGTTTGGAAAGAAAGTGGGCGGGGTGGGAGGGAGGAATGACAGCTTGGAAAGAAAGTGGGCGGGGCGGGAGGGAGGTACTGACAGCGGGCGGGGAGGTAATGACAGCTTGGAAAGAAAGGGGGTGGGAGGGAGAAATGACAGCTTGGAAAGAAAGTGGGCGGGGCGAGAGGGAGGAATGACAGCTTGGAAAGAAAGTGGGCGGGAGGGAGGAGTTACAGCGGGCAGGGAGGTAATGGCAGTTTGGAAAGAAAGTGGGCGGGGTGGGAGGGAGGAATGACAGCTTGGAAAGAAAGTGGGCGGGGCGAGAGGGAGGTACTGACAGCGGGCGGGGAGGTAATGACAGATTGGAAAGAAAGTGGGCGGGGTGGGAGGGAGGAATGACAGCTTGGAAAGAAAGTGGGCGGGGCGAGAGGGAGGTACTGACAGCGGGCGGGGAGGTAATGACAGCTTGGAAAGAAAGTGGGCGGGGCGGGAGGAATGACAGCTTGGAAAGAAAGTGGGCGGGGCGGGAGGAATGACAGCTTGGAAAGAAAGTGGGCGAGGCGGGAGGGAGGAGTTACAGCGGGCGAGGAGGTAATGACAGCTTGGAAAGAAAGTGGGCGGGGTGGGAGGGAGGAATGACAGCTTGGAAAGAAAGTGGGCGGGGCGAGAGGGAGGTACTGACAGCGGGCGGGGAGGTAATGACAGATTGGAAAGAAAGTGGGCGGGGCGGGAGGAATGACAGCTTGGAAAGAAAGTGGGCGAGGCGGGAGGGAGGAGTTACAGCGGGCAGGGAGGTAATGACAGTTTGGAAAGAAAGTGGGCGGGGCGGGAGATAATGACAGTTTGGAAAGAAAGTGGGCGGGCGGGAGGGAGGAATGACAGCTTGGAAAGAAAGTGGGCGGGGTGGAAGGGAGGAATGACAGCTTGGAAAGAAAGTGGGCGGGGCGGGAGGAATGACAGCTTGGAAAGAAAGTGGGCGGGGCGGGAGGAATGACAGCTTGGAAAGAAAGTGGGCGAGGCGGGAGGGAGGAGTTACAGTGGGCGAGGAGGTAATGACAGCTTGGAAAGAAAGTGGGCGGGGTGGGAGGGAGGAATGACAGCTTGGAAAGAAAGTGGGCGGGGCGAGAGGGAGGTACTGACAGCGGGCGGGGAGGTAATGAAGATTGGAAAGAAAGTGGGCGGGGCGGGAGGAATGACAGCTTGGAAAGAAAGTGGGCGAGGCGGGAGGGAGGAGTTACAGCGGGCAGGGAGGTAATGACAGTTTGGAAAGAAAGTGGGCGGGGCGGGAGATAATGACAGTTTGGAAAGAAAGTGGGCGGGCGGGAGGGAGGAATGACAGCTTGGAAAGAAAGTGGGCGGGGTGGGAGGGAGGAATGACAGCTTGGAAAGAAAGTGGGCGGGGCGAGAGGAATGACAGCTTGGAAAGAAAGTGGGCGGGGCGGGAGGAATGACAGCTTGGAAAGAAAGTGGGCAAGGCGGGAGGGAGGAGTTACAGCGGGCGGGGAGGTAATGACGGCTTGGAAAGAAAGTGGGCTGGGCGAGAGGGAGGTACTGACAGCGGGCGGGGAGGTAATGACAGCTTGGAAAGAAAGTGGGCGGGGCGGGAGGAATGACAGCTTGGAAAGAAAGTGGGCGGGGCGGGAGGGAGGAGTTACAGCGGGCGGGGAGGTAATGACAGCTTGGAAAGAAAGTGAGCGGGAGGAATGACAGCTTGGAAAGAAAGTGAGCGGGAGGGAGGAGTTACAGCGGGCAGGGAGGTAATGACAGTTTGGAAAGAAAGTGGGCGGGGCGGGAGATAATGACAGTTTGGAAAGAAAGTGGGCGGGGCGGGAGGTAATGACAGCTTGGAAAGAAAGTGGGCAAGGCGGGAGGGAGGAGTTACAGCGGGCGGGGAGGTAATGACAGCTTGGAATGACAGCGGACGGGGCCGGCAGGCAGGAGCCCACTTTCTTTCCAAGCTGTCATTCACAAAAATCATCCTCCAAATTCATACTCTATTATCATCCGCCAAATTAATTCTCTATTATCATCCATTAAATTCATACTCTATCAATTAACTAAACAAAACGAATTCCCGCTAATCAACTAAATAAATCAGACCACAATCAAGTCCCCGAAACTTATATTCCTTTCCATTTGACTTTCATTTTATTTTCAATCATCAATTTAATTTTAATCATCAGTTAATTAAGTAATAAATACATAAGGTTTGTCCTATTTCCACTACAAAACATTACCAAGTTTTTTTTATGCTTTTAATAAGGAAAAGCCGACAATTGAACTAATAAAGTAGAGCCGGCAATAGAGCTATCAAAGAAAAGCTGACAATAGAACTACTGCCTACAACTACATTTCCCAGCAAGCACTGGGAAACACCTGGTTCAAAAAGACAGCAAGGGCATTCCCTCCCCTTCTTGAAATAGTTTTATGAAATTGGTTTAAGATTGATTTAAAATTAATTAGTTTGAGAATATGAATATGCCAGAAAATCGATGGAGTGAGAGGTTATATATATATATATATATATATATATATATATATATATATATATATATAACATTTATAAAGTGAATTTAAACTATTACCTCTAGACTCATCAATTTATTGCTACCTTTCTATGAGCATTACCATCAATGATATCACCGGTACAATTATATACACATATATCTCTTTCATATCAATTTAATATAACTCCATCTACTGACCACTGTTTATATTAATTTTTATATAATTGTATTACTAGTTATTACTATTGAATACCGATTTTATACTCATATATATATATTTTTGAATTTTTGAATTAAACACACTCTCACCACATGGACAAAATATAGATTTGGATTTTAATTGCTTTTTAGAAAACAACTAACTAGATTGGTTCCCCTTCAATATTGATCTGTTCCTTAGAAAATATTTGTCTGGACTTTCCCCCTACTCATCAAACTTATTAATTTACTCCTTTACCGCAATGTTCGACTACACTATTTCCATTAACATTAACATTACTATTCAATCATAATTAATTAACTTTTACATTTTTACACCCTTACATCCTTAATGTCACCACCTTTTTATCATTTTCATATCATATCAAATCATTTTGTATCAATTACTTTTTACTAATCCTCTAATAATTTATTCCTCATCAACCATGATCTATATATTTATAGTCTTATCTAGTGAAAAGCCGGTTACCGGCTTTTTTTCTGCTGTACTTGAGTATTTCAGTTCACCGACGCTTTCAAGGTGAAGGCGGGGTCTTCTTTGGTGGTATTATAGTTATAATTATATGGTTAATCAAAAATGAATTGAATGAAATAATCAATTGTTTAAATAGAGGACTGTGAATTGTGACAGTTAATTGTACTATTGATTCAAATAAATAAATGATTATCATAATTATGATTATATAATAAATAAATGATTATCATAATAGATAATTGGGAAAAAAATAGTTGACGCAATTAACAAATTGGTTATAATGATTAAGTGTTTAAATAATTCAATAAATAAATACATTATTAAATAACTGGATGAATTAGATCTGGATGAATGGAACTGATAAGAATGAATAAATTAATGAAAGTGAATAAAATTGATATGATTAAAAATTGAATAGAAGTTGGATAAAAAATGAGAAAGTGATCAAAGAAATTGTTTAGAAAAGATTGTTTATGCACTAGAGGATGTATATAATGAAAAAAAAAATAATAATAACAACACTTATATTAATATCATTATTATTTTTATCATCACTATTAATAATATTAGGAGAATAATATAATATCATGATCCAAGTAAAATGTATGTGGTAATTTGTGAGTGGGACATGAAAGAGATGTCTGGATTAATTTATGTTCTTATTAGTCTATGGAATTATTAGTAAAATATATATATATATATATATATTATTAAAATATGGACTTTATATGGCTGTGGAGGTAATTTGAATAAAATAAGTGAAAATTATGTAAGAATGTGTGAACAGTGGATATAAAATAAGTTATTTATAGGTAAATTGATTATTTATAGGTAAAAAAATAATTACAGCGGGCGAGGAGGTAATGACAGCTTGGAAAGAAAGTGGGCGGGGTGGGAGGGAGGAATGACAGCTTGGAAAGAAAGTGGGCGGGTCGAGAGGGAGGTACTGACAGCGGGCGGGGAGGTAATGACAGCTTGGAAAGAAAGTGGGCGGGGCGGGAGGAATGACAGCTTGGAAAGAAAGTGGGCGGGACGGGAGGGAGGAGTTACAATAATTAAATAATTACAGCGGGCGAGGAGGTAATGACAGCTTGGAAAGAAAGTGGGCGGGGTGGGAGGGAGGGAGGAATGACAGCTTGGAAAGAAAGTGGGCGGGGCGAGAGGGAGGTACTGACAGCGGGCGGGGAGGTAATGACAGCTTGGAAAGAAAGTGGGCGGGGCGGGAGATAATGACAGTTTGGAAAGAAAGTGGGCGGGGCGGGAGGTAATGAATGACAGCTTGGAAAGAAAGTGGGCGAGGCGGGAGGGAGGAGTTACAGCGGGCGGGGAGGTAATGACAGCTTGGAATGACAGCGGACGGGGCCGGCAGGCAGGAGCCCACTTTCTTTCCAAGCTGTCATTCACAAAAATCATCCTCCAAATTCATACTCTATTATCATCCGCCAAATTAATTCTCTATTATCATCCATTAAATTCATACTCTATCAATTAACTAAACAAAACGAATTCCCGCTAATCAACTAAATAAATCAGACCACAATCAAGTCCCCGAAACTTATATTCCTTTCCATTTGACTTTCATTTTATTTTCAATCATCAATTTAATTTTAATCATCAGTTAATTAAGTAATAAATACATAAGGTTTGTCCTATTTCCACTACAAAACATTACCAAGTTTTTTTTATGCTTTTAATAAGGAAAAGCCGACAATTGAACTAATAAAGTAGAGCCGGCAATAGAGCTATCAAAGAAAAGCTGACAATAGAACTACTGCCTACAACTACATTTCCCAGCAAGCACTGGGAAACACCTGGTTCAAAAAGACAGCAAGGGCATTCCCTCCCCTTCTTGAAATAGTTTTATGAAATTGGTTTAAGATTGATTTAAAATTAATTAGTTTGAGAATATGAATATGCCAGAAAATCGATGGAGTGAGAGGTTATATATATATATATATATATATATATATATATATATATATATATATAACATTTATAAAGTGAATTTAAACTATTACCTCTAGACTCATCAATTTATTGCTACCTTTCTATGAGCATTACCATCAATGATATCACCGGTACAATTATATACACATATATCTCTTTCATATCAATTTAATATAACTCCATCTACTGACCACTGTTTATATTAATTTTTATATAATTGTATTACTAGTTATTACTATTGAATACCGATTTTATACTCATATATATATATTTTTGAATTTTTGAATTAAACACACTCTCACCACATGGACAAAATATAGATTTGGATTTTAATTGCTTTTTAGAAAACAACTAACTAGATTGGTTCCCCTTCAATATTGATCTGTTCCTTAGAAAATATTTGTCTGGACTTTCCCCCTACTCATCAAACTTATTAATTTACTCCTTTACCGCAATGTTCGACTACACTATTTCCATTAACATTAACATTACTATTCAATCATAATTAATTAACTTTTACATTTTTACACCCTTACATCCTTAATGTCACCACCTTTTTATCATTTTCATATCATATCAAATCATTTTGTATCAATTACTTTTTACTAATCCTCTAATAATTTATTCCTCATCAACCATGATCTATATATTTATAGTCTTATCTAGTGAAAAGCCGGTTACCGGCTTTTTTTCTGCTGTACTTGAGTATTTCAGTTCACCGACGCTTTCAAGGTGAAGGCGGGGTCTTCTTTGGTGGTATTATAGTTATAATTATATGGTTAATCAAAAATGAATTGAATGAAATAATCAATTGTTTAAATAGAGGACTGTGAATTGTGACAGTTAATTGTACTATTGATTCAAATAAATAAATGATTATCATAATTATGATTATATAATAAATAAATGATTATCATAATAGATAATTGGGAAAAAAATAGTTGACGCAATTAACAAATTGGTTATAATGATTAAGTGTTTAAATAATTCAATAAATAAATACATTATTAAATAACTGGATGAATTAGATCTGGATGAATGGAACTGATAAGAATGAATAAATTAATGAAAGTGAATAAAATTGATATGATTAAAAATTGAATAGAAGTTGGATAAAAAATGAGAAAGTGATCAAAGAAATTGTTTAGAAAAGATTGTTTATGCACTAGAGGATGTATATAATGAAAAAAAAAAATAATAATAACAACACTTATATTAATATCATTATTATTTTTATCATCACTATTAATAATATTAGGAGAATAATATAATATCATGATCCAAGTAAAATGTATGTGGTAATTTGTGAGTGGGACATGAAAGAGATGTCTGGATTAATTTATGTTCTTATTAGTCTATGGAATTATTAGTAAAATATATATATATATATATATATATATATATATATTATTAAAATATGGACTTTATATGGCTGTGGAGGTAATTTGAATAAAATAAGTGAAAATTATGTAAGAATGTGTGAACAGTGGATATAAAATAAGTTATTTATAGGTAAATTGATTATTTATAGGTAAAAAAATAATTACAGCAGGCGAGGAGGTAATGACAGCTTGGAAAGAAAGTGGGCGGGGTGGGAGGGAGGAATGACAGCTTGGAAAGAAAGTGGGCGGGGCGAGAGGGAGGTACTGACAGCGGGCGGGGAGGTAATGACAGCTTGGAAAGAAAGTGGGCGGGGCGGGAGGAATGACAGCTTGGAAAGAAAGTGGGCGGGGCGGGAGGGAGGAGTTACAGCGGGCGGGGAGGTAATGACAGCTTGGAAAGAAAGTGAGCGGGAGGAAGGAGTTACAGCGGGCAGGGAGGTAATGACAGTTTGGAAAGAAAGTGGGCGGGGCGGGAGATAATGACAGTTTGGAAAGAAAGTGGGCGGGGCGGGAAGGAGGAATGACAGCTTGGAAAGAAAGTGGGCGGGGTGGGAGGAAGGGAGGAATGACAGCTTGGAAAGAAAGTGGGCGGGGCGAGAGGGAGGTACTGACAGCGGGCGGGGAGGTAATGACAGCTTGGAAAGAAAGTGGGCGGGGCGGGAGATAATGACAGTTTGGAAAGAAAGTGGGCGGGGCGGGAGGAATGACAGCTTGGAAAGAAAGTGGGCGGGGCGGGAGGGAGGAGTTACAGCGGGCGGGGAGGTAATGACAGCTTGGAAAGAAAGTGAGCGGGAGGGAGGAGTTACAGCGGGCAGGGAGGTAATGACAGTTTGGAAAGAAAGTGGGCGGGGCGGGAGATAATGACAGTTTGGAAAGAAAGTGGGCGGGGCGGGAAGGAGGAATGACAGCTTGGAAAGAAAGTGGGCGGGGTGGGAGGGAGGGAGGAATGACAGCTTGGAAAGAAAGTGGGCGGGGCGAGAGGGAGGTACTGACAGCGGGCAGGGAGGTAATGACAGTTTGGAAAGAAAGTGGGCGGGGCGGGAGATAATGACAGTTTGGAAAGAAAGTGGGCGGGGCGGGAGGTAATGACAGCTTGGAAAGAAAGTGGGCAAGGCGGGAGGGAGGAGTTACAGCGGGCGGGGAGGTAATGACAGCTTGGAATGATAGCGGACGGGGCCGGCAGGCAGGAGCCCACTTTCTTTCCAAGCTGTCATTCACAAAAATCATCCTCCAAATTCATACTCTATTATCATCCGCCAAATTAATTCTCTATTATCATCCATTAAATTCATACTCTATCAATTAACTAAACAAAACGAATTCCCGCTAATCAACTAAATAAATCAGACCACAATCAAGTCCCCGAAACTTATATTCCTTTCCATTTGACTTTCATTTTATTTTCAATCATCAATTTAATTTTAATCATCAGTTAATTAAGTAATAAATACATAAGGTTTGTCCTATTTCCACTACAAAACATTACCAAGTTTTTTTTATGCTTTTAATAAGGAAAAGCCGACAATTGAACTAATAAAGTAGAGCCGGCAATAGAGCTATCAAAGAAAAGCTGACAATAGAACTACTGCCTACAACTACATTTCCCAGCAAGCACTGGGAAACACCTGGTTCAAAAAGACAGCAAGGGCATTCCCGCCCCTTCTTGAAATAGTTTTATGAAATTGGTTTAAGATTGATTTAAAATTAATTAGTTTGAGAATATGAATATGCCAGAAAATCGATGGAGTGAGAGGTTATATATATATATATATATATATATATATATATATATATATATATATATATAACTTATATAAAGTGAATGTAAACTATTACCTCTAGACTCATCAATTTATTGCTACCTTTCTATGAGCATTACCATCAATGATATCACCGGTACAATTATATACACATATATCTCTTTCATATCAATTTAATAAAACTCCATCTACTGACCACTGTTTATATAAATTTTTATATAATTGTATTACTAGTTATTACTATTGAATACCGATTTTATACTCATATATATATATTTTTGAATTTTTGAATTAAACACACTCTCACCACATGGACAAAATATAGATTTGGATTTTAATTGCTTTTTAGAAAACAACTAACTAGATTGGTTTCCCTTCAATATTGATCTGTTCCTTAGAAAATATTTGTCTGGACTTTCACCCTACTCATCAAACTTATTAATTTACTCCTTTACCGCAATGTTCGACTACACTATTTCCATTAACATTAACATTACTATTCAATCATAATTAATTAACTTTTACATTTTTACACCCTTACATCCTTAATGTCACCACCTTTTTATCATTTTCATATCATATCAAATCATTTTGTATCAATTACTTTTTACTAATCCTCTAATAATTTATTCCTCATCAACCATGATCTATATATTTATAGTCTTATCTAGTGAAAAGCCGGTTACCGGCTTTTTTTCTGCTGTACTTGAGTATTTCAGTTCACCGACGCTTTCAAGGTGAAGGCGGGGTCTTCTTTGGTGGTATTATAGTTATAATTATATGGTTAAATTGAATGAAATAATCAATTGTTTAAATAGAGGACTGTGAATTGTGACAGTTAATTGTACTATTGATTCAAATAAATAAATGATTATCATAATTATGATTATATAATAAATAAATGATTATCATAATAGATAATTGGGAAAAAAATAGTTGACGCAATTAACAAATTGGTTATAATGATTAAGTGTTTAAATAATTCAATAAATAAATACATTATTAAATAACTGGATGAATTAGATCTGGATGAATGGAACTGATAAGAATGAATAAATTAATGAAAGTGAATAAAATTGATATGATTAAAAATTGAATAGAAGTTGGATAAAAAATGAGAAAGTGATCAAAGAAATTGTTTAGAAAAGATTGTTTATGCACTAGAGGATGTATATAATGAAAAAAAAATAATAATAACAACACTTATATTAATATCATTATTATTTTTATCATCACTATTAATAATATTAGGAGAATAATATAATATCATGATCCAAGTAAAATGTATGTGGTAATTTGTGAGTGGGACATGAAAGAGATGTCTGGATTAATTTATATTCTTATTAGTCTATGGAATGATTAGTAAAATATAATATATATATATATATATATATATATATATATATATATATATATATATATATATATATATATATATATATATATATATATTATTAAAATATGGACTTTATATGGCTGTGGAGGTAATTTGAATAAAATAAGTGAAAATTATGTAAGAATGTGTGAACAGTGGATATAAAATAAGTTATTTATAGGTAAATTGATTATTTATAGGTAAAAAAATAATAATAGATAAAATAATGAGACAATGATAACCTATTAATAGGATTTTATTCAAAAAACGTTCTGGATTTTTGAATTAAACACACTCTCACCACATGGACAAAATATAGATTTGGATTTTAATTGCTTTTTAGAAAACAACTAACTAGATTGGTTCCCCTTCAATATTGATCTGTTCCTTAGAAAATATTTGTCTGGACTTTCCCCCTACTCATCAAACTTATTAATTTACTCCTTTACCGCAATGTTCGACTACACTATTTCCATTAACATTAACATTACTATTCAATCATAATTAATTAACTTTTACATTTTTACACCCTTACATCCTTAATGTCACCACCTTTTTATCATTTTCATATTATATCAAATCATTTTGTATCAATTACTTTTTACTAATCCTCTAATAATTTATTCCTCATCAACCATGATCTATATATTTATTGTAAGGAATTTACCTCTGCCAGGGGGCCGGCGGCGAGTGTCCGCGGGGCGACGCAGCACTCCTGCTGCTGGGAGCGCGGCGCGTCACTCTGGCAGCCTCCCTTGCCCCTCTCTAGCTGTGCAGGCGCGCGTCCCGCAGTCTGTAAATTTTGCCACTAGGAGGCGCTGTGCTGTGAGTGGCAGGCAGCGCAGAGTGCTCCACACCTGATGGGAATCAGGGGCTGATCAGCCCTGCAGCCAAGACTGACCAGCCCCTGGATAGTGTGTCCAATCACTCACAGTGTTGTAAGTTACACCAATCAGCACATACACTCCCCCCCCAGGGTGGCCATTGGTCGATTCCCAAATAAATATGGAGTCAGCCCAGCACTCAGTGCCCGTGATAGTCTCTTGTGATTAGGGTGTGATTCTGTTAGCTGTTATCTGATCCTGACCCGGCTTGATCGACCATCCCTGTCTGCTGCCTGTACCGACCTCTGCTTTGTCTGACTGCGAACCTGCCTGCCCCTCTGGATACCCTGCGATCTCTGACCTCCTGGCTTGACCCATTGGCTACCCCTGACTACGCACCTGTCTCATCCCTGTACTTTGACGCACCCTCCGGATTGACTACCTGTGAACGACCTCGGCTTCGGGATACCCTCCTGGTTCATCGGCCTTCACCGTAAGCAGCCATCCTTTGCGCCTATTAAGACCTGGGGGCAACCGTGTCCGGTGAGGCGTGCCTAGCGTCCCGGCAAGCGGGGGCTTGACTATAGGCAGAAGCGGCGGTGGAGATTGGGGGTTGCCTGCTTACAGAAGGCTGGTGTCCCGCTGGGCATCACATTATCACGGGCCACATAAATGGACCAAATTTTGGAACAGGTGCAGGCCCTGACCGCGGCCGTGGAGCACCTGGCACTTCGAGTGGCGGCTCAGGAGAACCGTCCAGCTCCTGCACCCTCTGTGCCCCAGGGGGCAATAGCCGCCTTTCCAGTTGAACCCAAGATTCCCCTTCCAGAGAAGTTTTCAGGGGACCGGAGTAAATTTGCCAACTTCCGGGATGCCTGTAAGCTCTATTTTCAGCTTCGCCCTCATGCTTCCGGCTCCCAGGAGCAACGGGTGGGACTTATCATCTCCCTTTTGCATGGGGATCCCCAATCCTGGGCTTTTAGCCTCTCCCCTCAGGATTACGCCCGCCAATCTGTTGAGGAATTCTTCAAGGCCATGGAGATCCTGTATGATGACCCAGACCGAGGGGCAACTGCTGATGCCAAGCTACGATCTCTTAGACAGGGGCGAAGACCGGCAGAAGAATATTGCTCGGAATTCCGACGCTGGGCAGTGGATTCTCGCTGGAATGACCCAGCATTGTGTGGGCAGTTCAGGCTAGGTCTGTCAGAGGTCATAAAAGATGTCATGGTAAATCACCCAGTACCTAACACCTTGGATGAAACCATGCAATTGGCTATCCGCATCGACCGACGCATACGAGAAAGACGCCTGGAAAAAGGGGCCCAGTCTGAAGTCAGTATGAAGCCTGAGGCCTTAGTCCCTTCTTCTTCTGAAGAACCCATGCAGCTTGGGGCCACCAAGCTTTCTGAAGCTGAGAGGCGTCGGCGTCTGTCGCAAGGTCTATGCCTTTATTGCGGAGAAGTCGGTCACCTGGTCCGCTCCTGCCCTCGGAAACAGGCATCGGAAAACTTCAGAGCCTAGGTGGGGTCGAGGAAACCCACCTAGGCTGCAAGGTATTTCCTCTGTGTTGCACACAAATTACATTGCCTGTCGAGATTACTCATGATTTTGAGTCCAGGTCTGTGGAGGCTCTTTTGGATTGTGGGGCCGCCGGGAATTTTATTGATTGGGGCCTGGCTCAAGCATTAAAGATTCCGCTGCAATCTTTAGTCAATCCAATTAGAGTCAAAGCCATTGATAATACCCCCCTTGTGGGGGGCCTGATTCAGTACCGTACTCCACCAGTGTTTGTTAGAGTGGGGGCGGGACATACCGAGCTAATGAGCTTCCTGCTCCTTAAGATGCCACTTACCCCTTTGGTTCTGGGACTCCCCTGGCTGTCTAAACACAATCCCCAAATTGACTGGGTCTCTGGGCAGGTTATCAAGTGGGGGCCACAATGTTTCCAGTCTTGTCTTGAGCTCCCTGTACGTGCCACTCGCTTGACTGCTGAGGGCATCCCTACCCCCTATGCAGATTTCGCAGACGTGTTTTCTGAAAAAGCCGCTGATGAACTCCCTCCTCATAGGCCTTTTGACTGCCCGATTGATCTTCTCCCAGGAACTATGCCGCCTCGGGGAAAGATTTATAATTTAACCCAAGCTGAGAATAAGGCCATGAAAGAATACATTGCTGAGAATCTGCAGAAAGGTTTTATTCGGCCGTCTACCTCACCAGCGGGTGCCGGATTTTTCTTTGTGGAAAAGAAAGATGGCGGCTTGCGCCCCTGTATTGATTATAGGGGCCTGAATAAAATTACAGTTAAAAATAAATACCCCCTTCCCTTAATAGAGGGACTCTTTAACCAGGTCATTGGGGCCCAGGTTTTTTCTAAGCTTGACCTGAGGGGGGCCTACAATTTAATCAGGATCCGTCAGGGAGACGAGTGGAAGACTGCCTTCAATACCCAGGACGGGCACTATGAATATCTTGTTATGCCATTCGGCCTATGTAACGCCCCAGCAGTCTTCCAGGACTTTGTTAACGAAGTTTTTAGAGAATACTTGGGCCGTTTTGTGGTCATCTACTTAGATGACATCCTAATATTCTCCCCGACCTTAACCGAGCATAGAGAGCATGTGCGGATGGTTCTACAGAAATTGAGAGAAAATCACCTCTACGCCAAGCTAAAAAAGTGCGTTTTTGAGGTTTCTGAGGTTCCGTTCCTGGGATACATTGTTGCCGATACTGGGTTAACAATGGATCAGGCCAAAGTGTCTGCAGTCCTCCAGTGGGAACAACCTAAAGATTTGAAGGGTTTACAAAGGTTTCTGGGGTTTGCTAATTTTTATAGGCGCTTTATAAAAAACTTTTCCACCTTGGTAGCCCCACTCACCGACCTCACTAAGAAGGGGGCGTTTACCCCTACTTGGTCGGGCCGATCCATCCAAGCCTTTGAGAACCTTAAGTCTGCCTTTAGTTCAGCACCTGTGTTGACCCACCCTGATATCCACCGAGCCTTCATAGTCGAAGTAGATGCATCTGAGCTCGGGGTAGGGGCAGTTCTCTCACAGTACAGTGGGTCTCCTGAACGGCTACATCCCTGTGCCTTTTTCTCGAGAAAATTTAATTCCGCTGAGCGGAACTATGATATTGGCAATCGAGAACTTCTAGCTGTGAAATTAGCCTTTCAGGAATGGAGACATTGGTTAGAGGGGGCCCAGTTCCCAATTATGGTATTCACAGATCACAAGAATTTAGAATACATCGAATCAGCTAAAAGGTTAACCCCCCGTCAGGCCCGATGGTCTCTTTTCTTCTCCCGTTTTAATTTCACCATAACATACAAACCAGGAACAAAGAATGTTAAAGCTGACGCTCTCTCCAGAAGTTTCAGAGTTGATAAAGTCCCTGTAGAGGAGATCCTTCCCATAATCCCACAACACAAGGTCATAGCTGTCATCCAACCTGACCTGTCAAGTGAACTAAGTCGGTTTCAATCGGATTCTCCTCCGGGCAAACCCGATCACCTCCTCTTTGTACCCCTGTCCCACCGTCCGGCAGTACTTCAGCAGTTTCATGACTCCAAGACGGTGGGTCATCCAGGGGTTAAAAAGACTTTGGCCCTCCTAGCCCGTCATGTCTGGTGGCCATCTTACAGGAGAGATACCCAGGCCTTTATTCAGGCCTGTAAGATCTGTGCCCGTAGCAAAACCCCCAGGTCAGCTCCTGCCGGACCTCTGGTGCCCCTGTCCACTCCTTCAAAGCCTTGGACGCACTTGGCAATGGATTTTATTACTGATTTACCACAGTCCCAGGGATATACCGTTATCTGGGTTGTGGTAGATCGATTTAGCAAAATGGCGCATTTTGTCCCCCTAAGAAAGCTGCCCACAGCCCAAGAATTGGCTCAATATTTCTTAGATTATATTTTTAGACTTCACGGAATTCCAGAAGATGTGGTCTCAGATAGAGGGGTCCAATTTGTGTCACGCTTCTGGAGGGCATTCTGCACCCGGCTAGGCTTCACTGTTTCTCTGTCTTCAGCTTTTCACCCTCAGTCCAATGGGCAGACGGAAAGGACCAACCAGTCATTAGAACAATATCTCCGTTGCTTCACCTCTGATATTCAGTCAGAGTGGTCCCAATTTCTTCCCTTTGCTGAATTTGCCTTCAATAATGCAGTTAACTCCTCCACGGGGGTATCGCCCTTCCGATGTGTATATGGGAGGGATCTTAAGTTCTCAGCACTTTCAGGCTCGTCCTCTGGTTTGCCTTCTTTAGACGATTGGTTGTCCCAGTGGCCAGATTTATGGGCCAAGATTCAGCGGCATTTGGTCCAGGCATCGAGTCAGCAGAAGGTCTTTGCGGATCGTCGCCGATCCAAGAATCCAGATTATAAAGTGGGGGATTTGGTCTGGCTCTCTACCAAAAATTTAGCGCTACGCCAACTCTCTGTAAAATTGGGACCACGATATATCGGCCCTTATCCCATTTTACAGAAAATTAACCAAGTCACATACAGACTCAAACTTCCACCATCTCTGAGGATTTGTAATTCCTTTCACGTTTCCCTCCTTAAGCCTGCCAGGGGAGTGGAGGAGGATTCCTCTCCTTCTCCTATCCTAGTTGATGGTGAGCAGGAGTTTGAAGTCGCACGAATTCTGGATTCCCGTTTCCTCCGGAATTCCTTGCAATATTTAGTTGACTGGAAGGGATATGGGCCAGAAGAGAGGAGTTGGGTTCCAGCTAGAGATGTGCATGCAGACCGTTTAATTAAAAGATTTCATAAAGAAAATCCTCTTAAACCCAGGGTGGAGGGTCCTGGGGCCCCTCCTCAAGGGGGGGGTAATGTAAGGAATTTACCTCTGCCAGGGGGCCGGCGGCGAGTGTCCGCGGGGCGACGCAGCACTCCTGCTGCTGGGAGCGCGGCGCGTCACTCTGGCAGCCTCCCTTGCCCCTCTCTAGCTGTGCAGGCGCGCGTCCCGCAGTCTGTAAATTTTGCCACTAGGAGGCGCTGTGCTGTGAGTGGCAGGCAGCGCAGAGTGCTCCACACCTGATGGGAATCAGGGGCTGATCAGCCCTGCAGCCAAGACTGACCAGCCCCTGGATAGTGTGTCCAATCACTCACAGTGTTGTAAGTTACACCAATCAGCACATACACTCCCCCCCCAGGGTGGCCATTGGTCGATTCCCAAATAAATATGGAGTCAGCCCAGCACTCAGTGCCCGTGATAGTCTCTTGTGATTAGGGTGTGATTCTGTTAGCTGTTATCTGATCCTGACCCGGCTTGATCGACCATCCCTGTCTGCTGCCTGTACCGACCTCTGCTTTGTCTGACTGCGAACCTGCCTGCCCCTCTGGATACCCTGCGATCTCTGACCTCCTGGCTTGACCCATTGGCTACCCCTGACTACGCACCTGTCTCATCCCTGTACTTTGACGCACCCTCCGGATTGACTACCTGTGAACGACCTCGGCTTCGGGATACCCTCCTGGTTCATCGGCCTTCACCGTAAGCAGCCATCCTTTGCGCCTATTAAGACCTGGGGGCAACCGTGTCCGGTGAGGCGTGCCTAGCGTCCCGGCAAGCGGGGGCTTGACTATAGGCAGAAGCGGCGGTGGAGATTGGGGGTTGCCTGCTTACAGAAGGCTGGTGTCCCGCTGGGCATCACATTTATAGTATTATCATATTTTTATAATATCATTACTTTATATATCCATCAAATCGTTTTTTATCAATTACTTCTTGCTAATCCTCTAGTAATTTATTCCTCATCCACAATGACCTATATATTTATATATTTATACTCTTTTCATATTTTTATCATATCCTTAGTTTATATATCCATTCTATCTATTCACGTCTACCCAGTTTCAATTTTACATCCCTCCATCTAATTATTTAATGAATTGTCCCTCTACTAATGATTTAATCATTTTCTATTTTTTTTTATTTGATCAACCAATAACTAATTATTTAATTATGAACTTACAGTACCCACTATTAATATACACTAATTTATAGTATCTAACTTTCTAATGAATTGCCCCCCTACCAAAATTTTAATAAAATTATTGTTTATTTATTAGATCAATCAATAATTTATTATTTAATCATTAATTTATACTATCCACTATTAATTTATATTATCTACAATTATTTAAGATGTTCCACTATATTCAGTATATCATATTGGTACTTCTTTATTTTTTTTTCCATGATAAGTTATCATCCTACTACTTTTAATCTGTGATAATACATTCTATCACATGTAATGATTCAACCAACCTTTGTGTATCCACAGCGCTCCTACACCAATCTTTTTCCTTCTAGGGCTACACCTAAATTGAAATTGATTAACACACTACAATTTTTCCTGGGAATCACAGGTTTTCCTGCTGTAGGAGCCGCTCATATTATCCAGTTGCGCTTTATCCTCAAAACCAACTTGTACTATCTATATAGATATATATATATATATCTAATTAATCTATCTATATATCTAATTAATCTATATATCTTTCTAATTATAATAAATAATATTTATATTATATTTATATTTATCCTATGCTTGTAGTTGTAACTATATATTTTTATTAAAAAAAAAAAAAAATATACAATATATATATATATATATAATGTATAACATTTACCTATATATAGGTATTTATATATATATATATATATATATATATATATATATATATATATATATATATATATATATATATATATATATATATATATATATATATATATTTATTTAAATCTAAGTTCCCTCACACAAATATAACACTTCTATTTATATACAGAATTTATAAACATGATTCCCCTTTTTCCACACACAAGCAGGATCCAAAATAGAGTACAAACACAATACTTTTATATGCGCAGAATCTCTGCAGAAGAGTCGGGTGCACAGCTGAACACTTAATTACAATACCTTGTGACATTTGTATAATAATCTGTTACATATACATACTGCCTTTTCCCAGGTAAATACATTGTAACAAACAAGCCTGAGGACTGCAACAGCACAGCCTCCTGGCACCATCTTGAAACCCTTTACAATGCTCATTCATTCTTTCAATGTTTGATTTTTTATATATGTGAATACATTTTTAACTGTTCATTCATTCTTTAAATGTTTATCTATTTATTTTATGCTCCAGGTATTTTAGTTTATTTTCTAGTGTTTTTATAGTGTGTACATGCCGGCATGGTGGGAGCGGGGAAGCCGGCCACACTGTCAGCTTTGCAACCCGGCTTCTGCCGCCCGCTGACAGTGCGGCCAGCTTCCTCCGCTCCCACCATACCGGCATGTAGGTAAGTGTGTGCTACATGCCGTTATGGTGGGAGCCGGGGAGGCCGGCTGCACTGTCAGCGGGAGGCGGAAGCTGGTTTGCACAGCTGACAGAGTAGCCGGCCTCCTCGGCTCCCACCAGGCCGGCCTTTTTTTTAAATTTCAGGAAAACTTCGATCGATCGAATCGCGGGGAAATTCGGATTCGATCCGAATCGAATTTTTCATGAAATTCGGATCGAATCCGGGTTCGTCCGGATCGATTCGCTCATCCCTAATAACCACCCTCTGCTTCCGATCACTAAGCCAATTTCCCACCCATCTGCACACGTTTTCCCCCAGTCCAAGCATTCTCATCTTTTGTACCAGCCTTTTATGTGGCACAGTATCAAATGCTTTAGAAAAGTCAAGATATATGATATCCAATGACTCCCCCTGATCCAATCTTGAACTTACCTCCTCATAAAAGCCGATCGGGTTTGTCTGGCAGGAGCGATTCCTCATAAATCCATGCTGATATGGAGTAATAAGGTCATTTTCCCCAAGGTGCTCCAGGATAGTATCCCTTAAGAAACCTTCAAACAGCTTGCCCACCACAGATGTTAAGCTTACCGGTCTGTAGTTCCCAGGTTCCCCCCTAGATCCCTTTTTGAATATTGGCACCACATTTGCCAAGCGCCAATCCATCGGAACAAACCCTGTAGTTATGGAATCCACAAATATTAGAAATAACGGCTTGTCTATTACTGTACATAACTCCCTTAAAACACGAGGATGTATGTCATCTTGTCCCGGCGATTTATCGATTTTCATCTGCTTGAGACGGTGCCGGACTTCTTCCTTGGTTAGACCAGTGACATTTAATGGAGGGCTTCGGTTATTCCCCTGCATTTCACTGGGCATGTCAAATTCTTTTGTGAATATAGAAGCAAAGAAGTTGTTAAGCAAATTAGCTTTCTCCTCATTTCCCTCTATAGGGGTCCCATCCTTGCTTTTCAGGGGGCCCACACCCTCAGGTTTGTACCTTTTACGGTTTATGTAGCTAAAGAATAATTTGGGGTTAGTTTTACTCTCTTTCGCGACCAGTCTTTCTGTCTCCAGCTTAGCTGCCCTTATCTGTTGTTTACATTGTTTATTTTCTTCTTTATAGTTTTTTAACGCTTCCGCTGTCCCTTCCTGCTTTAAACGTTTAAATGCCTTTTTTTTGTTGTTTATTGCCCCCTTAACCTTTTTACTTAGCCACATCGGTTTACATGTGTGTCTAATAGTTTTATTCCTGTAAGGTATACGTCTGTCACACTGAAAATTAAGTATTCCTTTGAAAGTATCCCATTTAGCGTCCATGCTTTTGTTCTTAAGGACATTTTCCCAGTCAATGCAGTGTAGGGCATCTCTAAGTTGCTCAAACTTTGCCTTTTTGAAGTCCCGTGTTTTTGTGACTCCTTGATAAGGCACCCTAGTGACTGCTAATTGGAAATTAATGATATTATGATCACTGCTTCCAAGGTGTCCCCCAACCTGTATCTTTATTACTTTGTCTGGTACATTGGTTAGTATTAGGTCCAACATGGCTTTCCCCCTTGTTGGAGCTTGTACTTGTTGGGAAAGGTAGCCATCTTTTGTTTTAGATAAAAAAACTATTACTTTTCTGCGAAACACATGTTTCAGCATCCCAGTCTATATCTGGGTAGTTAAAGTCCCCCATAATCACTACCTCATTTATTTTAGCGGCTATATCTATTTGCCTTAGCATCATATTTTCTATGGATTCGGATATATCTGGAGGTTTATAGCAAACCCCCATCAGTATTTTATTTTTGTTTCTCCCTCCATGTATTTCTACCCATACCGACTCCACATGGTCATTCCCCTCACATATATCCTCCCGCAGAGCAGGCTGTAGAGAGGATTTTACAATTAAGCAGACTCCACCCCCTTTGCGTTTGTTACGGTCCCTCCTAAACACACAGTATCCCTGTAAATTTACTGCCCAGTCATAGCTTTCATCCAGCCAGGTCTCTGTTACCCCCACTATATCATATTGTTCTTCTGTTATTATCAGTTCTAGTTCATCCATTTTATTAGTCAAGCTTCTAGCATTTGTAAGCATGCATTTCAAATGCTTATGACAATTTTGATAATTCTGTATATTGCCCTTATTCCTGCTAGATGTGCTAACCCCTCCCCCCTCTCCACCCCCAGTTTCATGTCTACACCCACTGTCACTTTCTTTCCTAACTTCCCCTTTGTAATAGCTTTTACCCTCCCCCCCAATGCTCAGTTTAAACACTCCTCTAACCTTTTAGCCATCCTCTCCCCCAGAACAGATGCACCCTCCCCATTGAGGTGCAACCCATCCCTGCCAAAGAACCTGTAGCCCACTGTGAAGTCGGCCCAGTTCTCTAAGAACCCAAACCCCTCCTTTTTACTCCAATTTTTGAGCCACCTGTTTACATCTCTAATCTCCCGCTGCCTCTCTGGTGTGGCTCTTGGTACTGGTAGTATTTCTGAGAATACTACAGTTGAGGTCCTTGCCTTAAGCTTACGGCCTAAGTCCCTGAAATCATTTTTTAGGACCTTCCACCTACTTCTTCCTATGTCATTAGTGCCAATATGCACCATGACCGCTGGGTTCACGCCAGCCCCTCCCAACAATCTGTCAGCCCGCTCCGCTACATGCCGTACTCTTGCCCCAGGAAGGCAACACACTGTTCGGCAATCCCGGTCTTTGTGACAGATTGCCCTGTCTGTTCCCCTAATAATAGAGTCACCCACTACCAGCACCTGTCTTGCCTGCCCTGTTCTCCCATTTCCCCTCCCTTCCTTACTGGAGCCGACAGATGTGTCTTGCTGCAGCTCTGCCATTCCTGAGCTAACATCCTCCTCATCTGCCAACCGGGCAAACTTGTTTGGAGGTGCCTGTTCAGGGCTAGCCTCCCTGTAACTTTTACCCCTACCCCGCCTTCTAACTGTTATCCAGCTAGCTGCCTCATTTTCCTGCTTTAACTCTCCCCCCATACTACCACCCTCCCCTGACCCTGAGCCATGTAGTGCCAGATCAGTGAGATCCAGACTCTTTTTGCATGATAACAATTTCTCTCAGTGTTGCCAATCGCTTATTTAGATCGTGAATCACGGCTTCCAAATCAGAGATTCGCAGGCATCCGGGGCATATATATTCACCATCGACCGATTGATCAAGAAGTGCATACATAGCACAAGATGTACACTGAACAGCATTGTTAGGCATGGAACCCATTGTATGAATTTGTGGGAACACCAAGTGTAGAATTTACAACACTTAAAATAACAATATGAAATCAAGGCAGATACTTACAGCTTCCGAACTTCTGCTTGTAACTTCTTCTTTTAACTCCTGCTTTAACTCACCACTTCCAAGCAGCCACTTACAGAGACAGCCACAAGAGCACGCTCCAAGAGCTGTGTGTGTGGCCTTATAACACACCTGCTTCAATTAGGCCTCAATTAGGCCTCAGCAGGAATCCAGGAAAGAGAAAAAAAAAAAAACTTTTTTTTTTTTCTTTGGTTTAAATTTGTGCCAGCATTAACACACTGATTCACAAAAATAAAACACAGTTTACTATATTTTACTTACCCAATGAGCTCAGTTTCCCAAAACTTACCACAGGAGATCCTGCTTTAACTCACCACTTCCAAGCAGCCACTTACAGAGACAGCCACAAGAGCACGCTCCAAGAGCTGTGTGTGTGGCCTTATAACACACCTGCTTCAATTAGGCCTCAATTAGGCCTCAGCAGGAATCCAGGAAAGAGAAAAAAAAAAAAACTTTTTTTTTTTCTTTGGTTTAAATTTGTGCCAGCATTAACACACTGATTCACAAAAATAAAACACAGTTTACTATATTTTACTTACCCAATGAGCTCAGTTTCCCAAAACTTACCACAGGAGATCCTGCTTTAACTCACCACTTCCAAGCAGCCACTTACAGAGACAGCCACAAGAGCACGCTCCAAGAGCTGTGTGTGTGGCCTTATAACACACCTGCTTCAATTAGGCCTCAATTAGGCCTCAGCAGGAATCCAGGAAAGAGAAAAAAAAAAAAACTTTTTTTTTTTCTTTGGTTTAAATTTGTGCCAGCATTAACACACTGATTCACAAAAATAAAACACAGTTTACTATATTTTACTTACCCAATGAGCTCAGTTTCCCAAAACTTACCACAGGAGATCCTGCTTTAACTCACCACTTCCAAGCAGCCACTTACAGAGACAGCCACAAGAGCACGCTCCAAGAGCTGTGTGTGTGGCCTTATAACACACCTGCTTCAATTAGGCCTCAATTAGGCCTCAGCAGGAATCCAGGAAAGAGAAAAAAAAAAAAACTTTTTTTTTTTCTTTGGTTTAAATTTGTGCCAGCATTAACACACTGATTCACAAAAATAAAACACAGTTTACTATATTTTACTTACCCAATGAGCTCAGTTTCCCAAAACTTACCACAGGAGATCCTGCTTTAACTCACCACTTCCAAGCAGCCACTTACAGAGACAGCCACAAGAGCACGCTCCAAGAGCTGTGTGTGTGGCCTTATAACACACCTGCTTCAATTAGGCCTCAATTAGGCCTCAGCAGGAATCCAGGAAAGAGAAAAAAAAAAAAACTTTTTTTTTTTCTTTGGTTTAAATTTGTGCCAGCATTAACACACTGATTCACAAAAATAAAACACAGTTTACTATATTTTACTTACCCAATGAGCTCAGTTTCCCAAAACTTACCACAGGAGATCCTGCTTTAACTCACCACTTCCAAGCAGCCACTTACAGAGACAGCCACAAGAGCACGCTCCAAGAGCTGTGTGTGTGGCCTTATAACACACCTGCTTCAATTAGGCCTCAATTAGGCCTCAGCAGGAATCCAGGAAAGAGAAAAAAAAAAAAAACTTTTTTTTTTTCTTTGGTTTAAATTTGTGCCAGCATTAACACACTGATTCACAAAAATAAAACACAGTTTACTATATTTTACTTACCCAATGAGCTCAGTTTCCCAAAACTTACCACAGGAGATCCTGCTTTAACTCACCACTTCCAAGCAGCCACTTACAGAGACAGCCACAAGAGCACGCTCCAAGAGCTGTGTGTGTGGCCTTATAACACACCTGCTTCAATTAGGCCTCAATTAGGCCTCAGCAGGAATCCAGGAAAGAGAAAAAAAAAAAAACTTTTTTTTTTTCTTTGGTTTAAATTTGTGCCAGCATTAACACACTGATTCACAAAAATAAAACACAGTTTACTATATTTTACTTACCCAATGAGCTCAGTTTCCCAAAACTTACCACAGGAGATCCTGCTTTAACTCACCACTTCCAAGCAGCCACTTACAGAGACAGCCACAAGAGCACGCTCCAAGAGCTGTGTGTGTGGCCTTATAACACACCTGCTTCAATTAGGCCTCAATTAGGCCTCAGCAGGAATCCAGGAAAGAGAAAAAAAAAAAAACTTTTTTTTTTTCTTTGGTTTAAATTTGTGCCAGCATTAACACACTGATTCACAAAAATAAAACACAATTTACTATATTTTACTTACCCAATGAGCTCAGTTTCCCAAAACTTACCACAGGAGATCCTGCTTTAACTCACCACTTCCAAGCAGCCACTTACAGAGACAGCCACAAGAGCACGCTCCAAGAGCTGTGTGTGTGGCCTTATAACACACCTGCTTCAATTAGGCCTCAATTAGGCCTCAGCAGGAATCCAGGAAAGAGAAAAAAAAAAAAACTTTTTTTTTTCTTTGGTTTAAATTTGTGCCAGCATTAACACATTGATTCACAAAAATAAAACAAACACAGTTTACTATATTTTACTTACCCAATGAGCTCAGTTTCCCAAAACTTACCACAGGAGATCCTGCTTTAACTCACCACTTCCAAGCAGCCACTTACAGAGACAGCCAAAAGAGCCCTCTTGATCTTCACTAAGCTGCACACTTATTTAAAGTAATTTGGCCTGTTGGAGCCTGCTTAGACACTTTTACTGTGCATATATACTGATCTCAGGTCTGCGGTGGGGGCATCCCATTCTGTAACATACCATACCCTCTTGATCTTCACTAAGCTGCACACTTATTTAAAGTAATTTGGCCTGTTGGAGCCTGCTTAGACACTTTTACTGTGCATGTATACTGATCTCAGGTCTGATGTGGGGGCATCCCATTCTGTAACATACCATACCCCTCTTGATCTTCACTAAGCTGTACACTTATTTAAAATAATTTGGCCTGTTGGAGCCTGCTTAGACACTTTTACTGTGAATATATACTGATCTCAGGTCTGCTGTGGGGGCATCCCATTCTGTAACATACCATACCCCTCTTGATCTTCACTAAGCTGCACACTTATCTAAAGTAATTTGGCCTGTTGGAGCCTGCTTAGACACTTTTACTGTGCATATATACTGATCTCAGGTCTGCTGTGGCGGCATCCCATTCTGTAACATACCATACACCTCTTGATCTTCACTAAGCTGCACACTTATTTAAAGTAATTTGGCCTGTTGGAACCTGCTTAGACACTGTTGCTGTGCATATATACTGTTCTAAAGCCTGCTTGGGGGCATCCCATTCTGTAACATACCATACCCCTCTTGATCTTCACTAAATTGCACACTTAAAGTAATTTGGCCTGTTGGAGCCTGCTTAGACACTTTTACTGTGCATATATACTGATCTCAGGTCTGCTGTGGGGCATCCCATTCTGTAACATACCATACCCCTCTTGATCTTCACTAAGCTGCACACTTATTTAAAGTAATTTGGCCTGTTGGAGCCTGCTTATCCACTGTTGCTGTGCATATATACTGATCTCAGGTCTGCTGTGGGGGCATCCCATTCTGTAACATCCCATTAGCCTCTGTATTTCCTCTAAGCTGCACACTTATTTAAAGTAATTTGGCCTGTTGGAGCCTGCTTAGACACTTTTACTGTGCATATATACTGATCTCAGGTCTGCTGTGGGGGCATCCCATTCTGTAACATACCATACCCCTCTTGATCTTCACTAAGCTGCACACTTATTTAAAGTAATTTGGCCTGTTGGAACCTGCTCAGACACTGTTGCTGTGCATATATACTGTTCTAAAGCCTGCTTGGGGGTATCCCACTCTATAACATACCATACCCCTCTTGATCTTCACTAAGCTGCACACTTATTTAAAGTAATTTGGCCTGTTGGAGCCTGCTTAGACACTTTTACTGTGCATATATACTGATCTTAGGTCTGCTGTGGGGGCATCCCATTCTGTAACATACCATACCCCTCTTGATCTTCACTAAGCTGCACACTTATTTAAAGTAATTTGGCCTGTTGGAGCCTGCTTAGACACTTTTACTGTGAATATATACTGATCTCAGGTCTGCTGTGGGGGCATCCCATTCTGTAACATACCATACCCCTCTTGATCTTCACTAAGCTGCACACTTATTTAAAGTAATTTGGCCTGTTGGAGCCTGCTTAGACACTTTTACTGTGCATATATACTGATCTCAGGTCTGCGGTGGGGGCATCCCATTCTGTAACATACCATACCCCTCTTGATCTTCACTAAGCTGCATACTTATTTAAAGTAATTTGGCCTGTTGGAGCCTGCTTAGACACTTTTACTGTGCATATATACTGATCTCAGGTCTGCTGTGGGGGCATCCCATTCTGTAACATACCATACCCCTCTTGATCTTCACTAAGCTGCACACTTATTTAAAGTAATTTGGCCTGTTGGAGCCTGCTTAGACACTTTTACTGTGCATGTATACTGATCTCAGGTCTGCTGTGGGGGCATCCCATTCTGTAACATACCATACCCCTCTTGATCTTCACTAAGCTGCACACTTATTTAAAGTAATTTGACCTGTTGGAGCCTGCTTAGACACTTTTACTGTGAATATATACTGATCTCAGGTCTTCTGTGGGGGCATCCCATTCTGTAACATACCATACCCCTCTTGATCTGCACTAAGCTGCACACTTATTTAAAGTAATTTAGCCTGTTGGAGCCTGCTTAGACACTTTTTTTGTGCATATATACTGATCTCAGGTCTGCTGTGGGGGCATCCCATTCTGTAACATACCATACCCCTCTTGATCTTCACTAAGCTGCAAACTTATTTAAAGTAATTTGGCCTGTTGGAGCCTGCTTAGACACTTTTACTGTGAATATATACTGATCTCAGGTCTGCTGTGGGGGCATCCTATTCTGTAACATACCATACCCCTCTTGATCTTCACTAAGCTGCACACTTATTTAAAGTAATTTAGCCTGTTGGAGCCTGCTTAGACACTTTTACTGTGCATATATACTGATCTCAGGTCTGCTGTGGGGGCATCCCATTCTGTAACATACCATACCCCTCTTGATCTTCACTAAGCTGCACACTTATTTAAAATAATTTGGCCTGTTGGAGCCTGCTTAGACACTTTTACTGTGCTTATATACTGATCTCAGGTCTGCTGTGGGGGCATCCCATTCTGTAACATACCATACCCCTCTTGATCTTCACTAAGCTGCACACTTATTTAAAGTAATTTGGCCTGTTGGAGCCTGCTTATCCACTGTTGCTGTGCATATATACTGATCTCAGGTCTGCTGTGGGGGCATCCCATTCTGTAACATCCCATTAGCCTCTGTATTTCCTCTAAGCTGCACACTTATTTAAAGTAATTTGGCCTCTTGCAGCCTGCTTAGACACTTTTACTGTGCATATATACTGATCTCAGGTCTGCTGTGGGGGCATCCCATTCTGTAACATACCATACCCCTCTTGATCTTCACTAAGCTGCACACTTATTTAAAGTCATTTGGCCTGTTGGAGCCTGCTTAGAAACTTTTACTGTGCATATATACTGATCTCAGGTCTGCTGTGGGGGCATCCCATTCTGTAACATACCATACCCCTCTTGATCTTCACTAAGCTGCATACTTATTTAAAGTAATTTGGCCTGTTGGAGCCTGCTTAGACACTGTTGCTGTGCATATATACTATTCTAAAGCCTGTTTGGGGGTATCCCACTCTATAACATACAATACCCCTCTTGATCTTCACTAAGCTGCACACTTATTTAAAGTAATTTGGCCTGTTGGAGCCTGCTTAGACACTTTTACTGTGCATATATACTGATCTCAGGTCCGCTGTGGGGGCATCCCATTCTGTAACATACCATACCCCTCTTGATCTTCACTAAGCTGCACACTTATTTAAAGTAATTTGGCCTGTTGGAGCCTGCTTAGACACTTTTACTGTGCATATATACTGATCTCAGGTCTGCTGTGGGGGCATCCCATTCTGTAACATACCATACCCCTCTTGATCTTCACTAAGCTGCACACTTATCTAAAGTAATTTGGCCTGTTGGAGCCTGCTTATCCACTGTTGCTGTGCATATATACTGATCTCAGGTCTGCTGTGTGGGCATCCCATTCTGTAACATACCATACCCCTCTTGATCTTCACTAAGCTGCACACTTATTTAAAGTAATTTGGCCTGTTGGAGCCTGCTTAGACACTTTTACTGTGCATATATACTGATCTCAGGTCCGCTGTGGGGGCATCCCATTCTGTAACATACCATACCCCTCTTGATCTTCACTAAGCTGCACACTTATTTAAAGTAATTTGGCCTGTTGGAGCCTGCTTAGACACTTTTACTGTGCATATATACTGATCTCAGGTCTGCTGTGGGGGCATCCCATTCTGTAACATACCATACCCCTCTTGATCTTCACTAAGCTGCACACTTATCTAAAGTAATTTGGCCTGTTGGAGCCTGCTTAGACACTTTTACTGTGCATATATACTGATCTCAGGTCTGCTGTGGGGGCATCCCATTCTGTAACATACCATACCCCTCTTGATCTTCACTAAGCTGCACACTTATTTAAAGTAATTTGGCCTGTTGGAGCCTGCTTAGACACTTTTACTGTGCATATATACTGATCTCAGGTCTGCTGTGGGGCATCCCATTCTGTAACATACCATACCCCTCTTGATCCTCACTAAGCTGCACACTTATTTAAAGTAATTTGGCCTGTTGGAGCCTGCTTATCCACTGTTGCTGTGCATATATACTGATCTCAGGTCTGCTGTGGGGGCATCCCATTCTGTAACATCCCATTAGCCTCTGTATTTCCTCTAAGCTGCACACTTATTTAAAGTAATTTGGCCTGTTGGAGCCTGCTTAGACACTTTTACTGTGCATATATACTGATCTCAGGTCTGCTGTGGGGGCATCCCATTCTGTAACATACCATACCCCTCTTGATCTTCACTAAGCTGCACACTTATTTAAAGTAATTTGGCCTGTTGGAACCTGCTCAGACACTGTTGCTGTGCATATATACTGTTCTAAAGCCTGCTTGGGGGTATCCCACTCTATAACATACCATACCCCTCTTGATCTTCACTAAGCTGCACACTTATTTAAAGTAATTTGGCCTGTTGGAGCCTGCTTAGACACTTTTACTGTGCATATATACTGATCTCAGGTCTGCTGTGGGGGCATCCCATTCTGTAACATACCATACCCCTCTTGATCTTCACTACGCTGCACACTTATTTAAAGTAATTTTGCCTGTTGGAGCCTGCTTAGACACTTTTACTGTGCATGTATACTGATCTCAGGTCTGCTGTGGGGGCATCCCATTCTGTAACATACCATACCCCTCTTGATCTTCACTAAGCTGCACACTTATTTAAAGTAATTTGGCCTGTTGGAGCCTGCTTAGACACTGTTGCTGTGCATATATACTATTCTAAAGCCTGTTTGGGGGTATCCCACTCTATAACATACAATACCCCTCTTGATCTTCACTAAGCTGCACACTTATTTAAAGTAATTTGGCCTGTTGGAGCCTGCTTATCCACTGTTGCTGTGCATATATACTGATCTCAGGTCTGCTGTGTGGGCATCCCATTCTGTAACATACCATACCCCTCTTGATCTTCACAAACTGCACACTTATTTAAAGTAATTTGGCCTGTTGGAGCCTGCTTAGACACTTTTACTGTGCATATATACTGATCTCAGGTTTGCTGTGGGGGCATCCCATTCTGTAACATGCCATACCCCTCTTGATCTTCACTAAGCTGCACACTTATTTAAAGTAATTTGGCCTGTTGGAGCCTGCTTATCCACTGTTGCTGTGCATATATACTGATCTCAGGTCTGCTGTGTGGGCATCCCATTCTGTAACATACCATACCCCTCTTGATCTTCACTAAGCTGCACACTTATTTAAAGTAATTTGGCCTGTTGGAGCCTGCTTAGACACTTTTACTGTGCATATATACTGATCTCAGGTCCGCTGTGGGGGCATCCCATTCTGTAACATACCATACCCCTCTTGATCTTCACTAATCTGCACACTTATTTAAAGTATTTTGGCCTGTTGGAGCCTGCTTATCCACTGTTGCTGTGCATATATACTGATCTCAGGTCTGCTGTGGGGGCATCCCATTCTGTAACATCCCTTTAGCCTCTGTATTGCCTCTAAGCTGCAAACTTATTTAAAATAATTTGGCCTGTTGCAGCCTGCTTAGACACTTTTACTGTGCATATATACTGATCTCAGGTCTGCTGTGGGGGCATCCCATTCTGTAACATACCATACCCCTCTTGATCTTCACTAAGCTGCACACTTATTTAAAGTAATTTGGCCTGTTGGAGCCTGCTTAGAAACTTTTACTGTGCATATATACTGATCTCAGGTCTGCTGTGGGGGCATCCCATTCTGTAACATACCATACCCCTCTTGATCTTCACTAAGCTGCACACTTATTTAAAGTAATTTGGCCTGTTGGAGCCTGCTTAGACAGTGTTGCTGTGCATATATACTGTTCTAAAGCCTGCTTGGGGGTATCCCACTCTATAACATACCATACCCCTCTTGATCTTCACTAAGCTGCACACTTATTTAAAGTAATTTGGCCTGTTGGAGCCTGCTTAGACACTTTTACTGTGCAAATATACTGACCTCAGGTCTGCTGTGGGGGCATCCCATTCTGTAACATACCATACCCCTCTTGATATTCACTAAGCTGCACACTTATTTAAAGTAATTTGGCCTGTTGGAGCCTGCTTACACACTTTTACTGTGCATATATACTGATCTCAGGTCTGCTGTGGGGGCATCCCATTCTGTAACATACCATACCCCTCTTGATCTTCACTAAGCTGCACACTTATTTAAAGTAATTTGGCCTGTTGGAAGCCTGCTTAGACACTTTTACTGTGCATATATACTGATCTCAGGTCTGCTGTGGGGGCATCCCATTCTGTAACATACCATACCCCTCTTGATCTTCACTAAGCTGCACACTTATTTAAAGTAATTTGGCCTGTTGGAGCCTGCTTAGACACTTTTACTGTGCATATATACTGATCTCAGGTCTGCTGTGGGGGCATCCCATTCTGTAACATACAATACCCCTCTTGATCTTCACTAAGCTGCACACTTATTTAAAGTAATTTGGCCTGTTGGAGCCTGCTTAGACACTTTTACTGTGCATATATACTGATCTCAGGTCTGCTGTGGGGGCATCCCATTCTGTAACATACCATACCCCTCTTGATCTTCACTAAGCTGCACACTTATTTAAAGTAATTTGGCCTGTTGGAGCCTACTTATCCACTGTTGCTGTGAATATATACTGATCTCAGGTCTTCTTTGGGGGCATCCCATTCTGTAACATCCCATTAGGCTCTGTATTTCCTCTAATCTGCACACTTATTTAAAGTAATTTGGCCTGTTGCAGCCTGCTTAGACACTTTTACTGTGCATATATACTGATCTCAGGTCTGCTGTGGGGGCATCCCATTCTGTAACATACCATACCCCTCTTGATCTTCACTAAGCTGCACACTTATTTAAAGTCATTTGGCCTGTTGGAGCCTGCTTAGAAACTTTTACTGTGCATATATACTGATCTCAGGTCTGCTGTGGGGGCATAACATTCTGTAACATACCATACCCCTCTTGATCTTCACTAAGCTGCACACTTATTTAAAGTAATTTGGCCTGTTGGAGCCTGCTTAAACACTGTTGCTGTGCAAATATACTATTCTAAAGCCTGCTTGGGGGTATCCCACTCTATAACATACCATACCCCTCTTGATCTTCACTAAGCTGCAAACTTATTTAAAATAATTTGGCCTGTTGGAGCCTGCTTAGACACTTTTACTGTGCATATATACTGATCTCAGGTCTGCTGTGGGGGCATCCCTTTCTGTAACATACCATACCCCTCTTGATCTTCACTAAGCTGCACACTTATTTAAAGTAATTTGGCCTGTTGGAGCCTGCTTAGACACTTTTACTGTGCATATATACTGATCTCAGGTCTGCTGGGAGGGCATCCCATTCTGTAACATACCATACCCCTCTTGATCTTCACTAAGCTGCACACTTATTTAAAGTAATTTGGCCTGTTGGAGCCTGCTTAGACACTTTTACTGTGCATATATACTGATCTCAGGTCTGCTGTGGGGGCATCCCATTCTGTAACATACCATACCCCTCTTGATCTTCACTAAACTGCACACTTATTTAAAGTAATTTGGCCTGTTGGAGCCTGCTTAGACACTTTTACTGTGCATATATACTATTCTAAAGCCTGCTTGGGGGTATCCCACTCTATAACATACAATACCCCTCTTGATCTTCACTAAGCTGCACACTTATTTAAAGTAATTTGGCCTGTTGGAGCCTGCTTATCCACTGTTGCTGTGCATATATACTGATCTCAGGTCTGCTGTGTGGGCATCCCATTCTGTAACATACCATACCCCTCTTGATCTTCACTAAGCTGCACACTTATTTAAAGTAATTTGGCCTGTTGGAGCCTGCTTAGACACTTTTACTGTGCATATATACTGATCTCAGGTTTGCTGTGGGGGCATCCCATTCTGTAACATACCATACCCCTCTTGATCTTCACTAAGCTGCACACTTATTTAAAGTAATTTGGCCTGTTGGAGCCTGCGTATCCACTGTTGCTGTGCATATATACTGATCTCAGGTCTGCTGTGGGGGCATCCCATTCTGTAACATCCCATTAGCCTCTGTATTGCCTCTAAGCTGCACACTTATTTAAAATAATTTGGCCTGTTGCAGCCTGCTTAGACACTTTTACTGTGCATATATACTGATCTCAGGTCTGCTGTGGGGGCATCCCATTCTGTAACATACCATACCCCTCTTGATCTTCACTAAGCTGCACACTTATTTAAAGTAATTTGGCCTGTTGGAGCCTGCTTAGACACTGTTGCTGTGCATATATACTATTCTAAAGCCTGCTTGGGGGTATCCCACTCTATAACATACAATACCCCTCTTGATCTTCACTAAGCTGCACACTTATTTAAAGTAATTTGGCCTGTTGGAGCCTGCTTATCCACTGTTGCTGTGCATATATACTGATTTCAGGTCTGCTGTGTGGGCATCCCATTCTGTAACATACCATAACCCTCTTGATCTTCACTAAGCTGCACACTTATTTAAAGTAATTTGGCCTGTTGGAGCCTGCTTAGACACTTTTACTGTGCATATATACTGATCTCAGGTTTGCTGTGGGGGCATCCCATTCTGTAACATACCATACCCCTCTTGATCTTCACTAAGCTGCACACTTATTTAAAGTAATTTGGCCTGTTGGAGCCTGCTTATCCACTGTTGCTGTGCATATATACTGATCTCAGGTCTGCTGTGTGGGCATCCCATTCTGTAACATACCATACCCCTCTTGATCTTCACTAAGCTGCACACTTATTTAAAGTAATTTGGCCTGTTGGAGCCTGCTTAGACACTTTTACTGTGCATATATACTGATCTCAGGTCCGCTGTGGGGGCATCCCATTCTGTAACATACCATACCCCTCTTGATCTTCACTAAGCTGCACACTTATTTAAAGTAATTTGGCCTGTTGGAGCCTGCGTATCCACTGTTGCTGTGCATATATACTGATCTCAGGTCTGCTGTGGGGGCATCCCATTCTGTAACATCCCATTAGCCTCTGTATTGCCTCTAAGCTGCACACTTATTTAAAATAATTTGGCCTGTTGCAGCCTGCTTAGACACTTTTACTGTGCATATATACTGATCTCAGGTCTGCTGTGGGGGCATCCCATTCTGTAACATACCATACCCCTCTTGATCTTCACTAAGCTGCACACTTATTTAAAGTAATTTGGCCTGTTGGAGCCTGCTTAGAAACTTTTACTGTGCATATATACTGATCTCAGGTCTGCTGTGGGGGCATCCCATTCTGTAACATACCATACCCCTCTTGATCTTCACTAAGCTGCACACTTATTTAAAGTAATTTGGCCTGTTGGAGCCTGCTTAGACAGTGTTGCTGTGCATATATACTGTTCTAAAGCCTGCTTGGGGGTATCCCACTCTATAACATACCATACCCCTCTTGATCTTCACTAAGCTGCACACTTATTTAAAGTAATTTGGCCTGTTGGAGCCTGCTTAGACACTTTTACTGTGCAAATATACTGACCTCAGGTCTGCTGTGGGGGCATCCCATTCTGTAACATACCATACCCCTCTTGATCTTCACTAAGCTGCACACTTATTTAAAGTAATTTGGCCTGTTGGAGCCTGCTTAGACACTTTTACTGTGCATATATACTGATCTCAGGTCTGCTGTGGGGGCATCCCATTCTGTAACATACCATACCCCTCTTGATCTTCACTAAGCTGCACACTTATTTAAAGTAATTTGGCCTGTTCGAGCCTGCTTAGACACTTTTACTGTGCATATATACTGATCTCAGGTCTGCTGTGGGGGCATCCCATTCTGTAACATACCATACCCCTCTTGATCTTCACTAAGCTGCACACTTATTTAAAGTAATTTGGCCTGTTGGAGCCTGCTTAGACACTTTTACTGTGCATATATACTGATCTCAGGTCTGCTGTGGGGGCATCCCATTCTGTAACATACCATACCCCTCTTGATCTTCACTAAGCTGCACACTTATTTAAAGTAATTTGGCCTGTTGGAGCCTACTTATCCACTGTTGCTGTGAATATATACTGATCTCAGGTCTGCTTTGGGGGCATCCCATTCTGTAACATCCTATTAGGCTCTGTATTTCCTCTAATCTGCACACTTATTTAAAATAATTTGGCCTGTTGCAGCCTGCTTAGACACTTTTACTGTGCATATATACTGATCTCAGGTCTGCTGTGGGGGCATCCCATTCTGTAACATACCATACCCCTCTTGATCTTCACTAAGCTGCACACTTATTTAAAGTCATTTGGCCTGTTGGAGCCTGCTTAGAAACTTTTACTGTGCATATATACTGATCTCAGGTCTGCTGTGGGGGCATCCCATTCTGTAACATACCATACCCCTCTTGATCTTCACTAAGCTGCACACTTATTTAAAGTAATTTGGCCTGTTGGAGCCTGCTTAGACACTGTTGCTGTGCAAATATACTATTCTAAAGCCTGCTTGGGGGTATCCCACTCTATAACATACCATACCCCTCTTGATCTTCACTAAGCTGCACACTTATTTAAAGTAATTTGGCCTGTTGGAGCCTGCTTAGACACTTTTACTGTGCATATATACTGATCTCAGGTCTGCTGTGGGGGCATCCCTTTCTGTAACATACCATACCCCTCTTGATCTTCACTAAGCTGCACACTTATTTAAAGTAATTTGGCCTGTTGGAGCCTGCTTAGACACTTTTACTGTGCATATATACTGATCTCAGGTCTGCTGTGTGGGCATCCCATTCTGTAAAATTCCATACCCCTCTTGATCTTCACTAAGCTGCACACTTATTTAAAGTAAGTTGGCCTGTTGGAGCCTGCTTAGACACTTTTACTGTGCATATATACTGATCTCAGTTCTGCTGTGGGGGCATCCCATTCTGTAACATGCCATACCCCTCTCGATCTTCACTAAGCTGCACACTTATTTAAAGTAATTTGGCCTGTTGGAGCCTGCTTAGACACTTTTACTGTGCATATATACTGATCTCAGGTCTGCTGTGGGGGCATCCTATTCTGTAACATACCATACCCCTCTTGATCTTCACTAAGCTGCACACTTATTTAAAGTAATTTGGCCTGTTGGAGCCTGCTTAGACACTTTTACTGTGCATATATACTGATCTCAGGTCTGCTGTGGGGGCATCCCATTCTGTAACATACCATACCCCTCTTGATCTTCACTAAGCTGCACACTTATTTAAAGTAATTTGGCCTGTTGGAGCCTGCTTACACACTTTTACTGTGCATATATACTGATCTCAGGTCTGCTGTGGGGGCATCCCATTCTGTAACATACCATACCCCTCTTGATCTTCACTAAGCTGCACACTTATTTAAAGTAATTTGGCCTGTTGGAGCCTGCTTATCCACTGTTGCTGTGCATATATACTGATCTCAGGTCTGCTGTGGGGGCATCCCATTCTGTAACATACCATACCTCTCTTGATCTTCACTAAGCTGCACACTTATTTAACCCTTTAATTGCCAGCCTACCTGGAGTTTTTGTCACACTTTGTTGCCAGACCATTTTGCACTATTTTGCGCTCCCCATGTTCAAATGTGATTTTTGAAGGGATTTCCAGGGATTTCCCAGGAAAATTATATATTGTTTTTTTCAGCAGAGTCTGGGCTTTAACATGAAATGTCTTGTTTGTCATTGTTTAGGTGTATTCTCAATATTTTTGGGTGAAATATGTGCAAAAAAAAAAAATATATATATTTTTTACAATTTGTAGTTTTTTTTTGTAATAAAAAATGTAAGTTTGTCAATAAAATCTTATTGCTTGTGAAATCCCAATTTCTCCCGGTTACAGCGGTACCACATATGTATAGGTAGACACCCTTTCCTGCCCAGGAGACTCCCCCAAACTGAAACAGCGCTTTAGGGGATTTTCAGATAAAATACAACTATGCTACGCAATATGCGCACCTTGCAGTTTTTCCAGAAAAACAACCCTTTACATTTGAATTACCCCCAACAAACTATATATTCTCTGGAAGTACACACCTCAAGCTTTCTAGGTGTACCAGGCTTGTTGATGTGGCCATAGTTTTCTGGAAGTAATCCCTCAATGGATTCTTTGGTTGCAAAGAGTTTCCCTAAAAAAAGGATAAAAAAGCAGAATCAAAGCCACATTTTCCTAAAAAAACTATATACAAACAAGAAAAAACAAGTTTAATCTGAAAACGCAATATCCCCCGAACAGAACAACACCCAACATGCATAGGTTCTGTCAAGGGAAGAGTTGCCAAACACCCCAAAGTAAAGCATGTGCGTAACAGTAATTTTACTTGAAAATTTCAGCTCTGTAGACAAAGTGCGCACCTTGCGATTTTTCAACCAAAACAACCCTTTACATTTGGAATATCCCCCATAAACCATATATTCCCTGAAAGTACACACGTTAAGCTTTCTAAGCGTACCCAGCTTGTTCTAGTGGACTCATCTTTCTGGAATTATTACCTCAAAGAATTCTTTGTTTGCGCAGGGTTTCCCTAAAAAATTAAAAAAATAGCTGAATAAAAAACACCTTTTCCTAAAATATAAATATGCAAACAAGAAAAAACAAGCTAAGTCTGAAAGCGCAAGGTCCGCCGAACAGAACAATACCCAACATGCAGAGGTACTATTAACCCTTTTAATTGCCAGCCTACTTGAGATTTTGTCACCCTCTGTTGACAGGCCATTTTTCCCCATTTGCGCCATGTTTTGCGCCATGTTTTGCGCCATTTTGCTGGAACTTTCAGGAAAATTATATATATATTTTTTTGCAGCAGAGTTTAGCCTTTAATATGAAATATCTTGTTTGTAAATTTTATTTTTTTTTTTTACAATATTATTAAGTAAAATAAATAAATAAATAAAAAATTTTTTTAGAGAATTGTCTCCTTTATTTTAAATAAAAAATGTATTTTATTAAGGAAAAGCATATTGCATGTGAAAGCCCCATTTCTACAGATTAGAACGGTACCACATATTTATCGGTAGCCCCCCGTTCCTGCCCAGGAGACCCCCCTAACTGAAACAAGTATTTTATAACATTCACAAAAAAAATACAACTACCATCCACACTACAAAGGGTTAAATCGAGAAAAAAAATGACATAGGGTCCAACCTCCCAGGGGAGGGGGACCCCATTTTTTTTTTTTTTGATTTTTAAGGGTTAAAAACCCTTAAAAATCAAAAAAAAAATTGACGTGGGGTCCCCCTTACCCAAAGTAACCAGCCCGGGACCAGCTATGCAGGGCTTGTAGGAACAGGGCGCAGGGGCCAGCTTTTGTGGCCCCTGGCCCTGCAGGCTACAAGCCCGCATAGCCCGTGGGCCCGGGCTCTTCTGCCCCCCCTGGCCTTTGGGGAGGCAGGTAATGGGGGTGCCGGGGGTTAATGGCAAGTCACCCGCTAGCGCAGGTGACTTGCCATCCCCCCAGCCTTGTGAACTGGTATAGGGGTCATGGACCCCTTACCAGTTCACAAGGGGTTAAAAGTAAATAATCACACAGACACAAGCAGAGAAAAAAATATTTTATTAATTTTTTTTTTTTTTTTTTTACACTGTACTCACCTCCCATCCATCCTGGAGCACTCTGTCCCTCGGCGATCACTGGCTTCTGCTCACTTGCTAGAAGCCTTTTATAGCTGCTGGATGACAGAACACAAAGGGTTAATCAAAAAAAAAAATGACATAGGGTCCCCCCTCCCAGGGGGGGCGGACCCCATTTTTTTTTTTATTTTTAAGGGTTAAAAACCCTTAAAAATAAAAAAAAAAATTGACGTGGGGTCCCCCTTACCCATAGTAACCAGCCCGGGACCAGCTATGGGGGCTTGTAGGCACAGAGTGGGGGGGGCAGCTTTTGTGGCCCCCCCACCCTGCAGCCTACGAGCCCACATAGCTTATGTGGGCCCGGGCTCTTCTGCCCCCCCTGGCCTTTGGGGAGGCAGGTAATGGGGGTGCCAGGGGTTAATGGCAAGCCACCCGCTAGCGCAGGTGGCTTGCCATCCCCCCAGCCTTGTGAACTGGTATAGGGGTCATGGACCCCTTACCAGTTCACAAAGGGTTAAAAGTAAAAAATGACACTGACACAGAGAAAAAAAAATCTTTATTTTTTTTTTTTTACACTGTACTCACCTCCGATCCGACGTCCCTCGCCGCTGTCCCGCGCCGATCATCTCACTGACAGATGCCGGTGGTGATCGGCGCAGGGCGGGTGACAGGTGAGGGGGCTCCGATCGGAGCCTCCTCACCTGACATCCGCCCTGCTCCGATCACCACCGGCATCTGACAGATGCCGGAGCTCGGAGGGGGTATAGGAGGAGCGGGATGACGTCATCCCGCTCCTCCCACAATGGGCGGAGCTAAGCGGCGGCGGCCGTCGCCGCCATTACAAGAGGTGAGGACCCGGAAGAGGGTCCTCACCTGAAGACTGCGCAGCCCAGGGGGGGGATCGGACCCCTCCCTGGTGAAGAGGAGACCCGGACAGAAGGCTCGGGCGCGGAGGTGAGTAAATGACAGTTTTATTTTTTTTTTATAACGGCGAGTCAGCGCTGGAAACGGGGGGGGGGCGGCTGGTTTCGGGCCCCCCCCTGAAGACGGAGGACGACGGGGGGGCGATCGGATGCCCCCCCCAGGAAGAGGGGACCCCAAGCTCCACAGGGATACCAAAAGGTAAGTGTTTTTTTTTTCTATCTTTTTACTGTTTGGGGGAAATGCCAGGCACGTAGTTTCTACGTGCTTGGCACTTAACGGTAGGAGAAGCAACCACGTAGAAACTACGTGCTTGGCATTTAAAGGGTTAAAGTAATTTGGCCTGTTGGAGCCTGCTTAGACACTTTTACTGTGCATATATACTGATCTCAGGTCTGCTGTGAGGGCATCCCATTCTGTAAAATTCCATACCCCTCTTGATCTTCACTAAGCTGCACACTTATTTAAAGTAAGTTGGCCTGTTGGAGCCTGCTTAGACACTTTTACTGTGCATATATACTGATCTCAGTTCTGCTGTGGGGGCATCCCATTCTGTAACATACCATACCCCTCTCGATCTTCACTAAGCTGCACACTTATTTAAAGTAATTTGGCCTGTTGGAACCTGCTTAGACACTGTTGCTGTGCATATATACTGTTCTAAATCCTGCTTGGGGGTATCCCACTCTATAACATACCATACCCCTCTTGATCTTCTCTTAGCTGCACACTTATTTAAAGTAATTTGGCCTGTTGGAGCCTGCTTAGACACTTTTACTGTGCATATATACTGATCTCAGGTCTGCTGTGGGGGCATCCCATTCTGTAACATACCATACCCCTCTTGATCTTCACTTAGCTGCACACTTATTTAAAGTAATTTGGCCTGTTGGAGCCTGCTTATCCACTGTTGCTGTGCATATATACTGATCTCAGGTCTGCTGTGGGGGGCATCCCATTCTGTAACATCCCATTAGCCTCTGTATTTCCTCTAAGCTGCACACTTATTTAAAGTAATTTGGCCTGTTGCGGCCTGCTTAGACACTTTTTCTGTGCATATATACTGATCTCAGGTCTGCTTGGGGGTATCCCACTCTATAACATACCATACCCCTCTTGATCTTCACTAAGCTGCACACTTATTTAAAGTAATTTGGCCTGTTGGAGCCTGCTTATCCACTGTTGCTGTGCATATATACTGTTCTAAAGCCTGCTTGGGGGTATCCCATTCTGTAACATAACATAACCTACCTCTCTTATTTACACTAAGCAGCTCTCTTATTTAAACTAAGCAGGCCTCTTATTTACACTAAGCAGCTCTCCTATTTAAGCTAAGCAGCTCTCTTATTTAAACTAAGCAGGCCTCTTGGAGGCTGATTGTCCACTTTTGGGTGTGCATTATATTCGGTTTCATATACAGTGGGGTATCCCAATTTGTAAGATAACCTACCCCAACCATGTAAACTAAAGAGGCCTGTTGCAGCCTGAGTTTCTCTGCTTGTGTATGGTCTGCATTACAATCTGTCTCTTTCAATGACACTGCTGCCTAGGGTATCCCAATTTGTAATATAACCTACCACAACCATTTAAACTAAAGGTTACGTCCTTCCAGAAGGAAAACTTATGACGAACACTATTTTTGTTGGGGGCATTGACCTTTGGATTGATCGGCATGAAATTAAGGATTTTTTCCCAAGGCACATGCTATTTTTGCCCTATCTGTTATACAACATAAGCGTTGATCAGCATCAGCTGCTTTATTAAGCTACTTCAGTTTGCACTTGTTTTTGACTGCTTTTAATAAACCAGGCCGCAGGGCACCCCAAAGCTGCACCTTGCACCCTATCTGTTATACAACATAAGCGTTGATCAGCATCAGCTGCTTTATTAAGCTACTTCAGTTTGCACTTGTTTTTGACTTTTTTCAATAAACCAGGCCGCAGGGCACCCCAAAGCTGCACCTTGCACCCTGTTATACAACATAAGCGTTGATCAGCATCAGCTGCTTTATTAAGCTACTTCAGTTTGCACTTGTTTTTGACTGCTTTTAATAAACCAGGCCGCAGGGCACCCCAAAGCTGCACCTTGCACCCTATCTGTTATACAACATAAGCGTTGATCAGCATCAGCTGCTTTATTAAGCTACTTCAGTTTGCACTTGTTTTTGACTGCTTTTAATAAACCAGGCCGCAGGGCACCCCAAAGCTGCACCTTGAACCCTATCTGTTTATACTAAATAAGCAAATACATAAAAATGTCAGGCAGACAAGTGCCAGGATGTTCAAAGAGGAGTGGCAGAGGCCAAGATTCAGCAGGCAGAGGTCGCAGCAGACTAGGGGCGAGTGGCAGCAGGATTCACGGTGAGAGACCTGATCTGCCAGTATCTGCGAGCGGTCGTGTCTCCACCAGTAACGCATCTGCCGTGGTAGATTGGTTAACGCGCTCATCAACATCATCACAAGTTACGTCTGAGACCCCCAGTCTAGGGTCGGTAGGTTCCTCTGACACAACCCTGAGTTGGCATGCCCCGAGAGCAGTCCCTGTCCTCCCATTGCCTCTGTCCTACGCCGCTCCCTCCCCCAGCGACGTATCCTATGCTTTGGGTTCAGCTCCACTCTTTAGTGAGGAGGACGATCAGATAGAGGACAGTCAGCAGCTACTGCCCAGCCAAGAAATGGAGGTGGCTTCTTTAGCTAGGCAGACAAATAGTGATTTGGACAGTGTCGTGGGTGTTGCGAGCGTTCCAGCTCCTGCGCCAGACACTGTTGACGAATCCACGAACATCAGTGATGTACAGCCACAACTCGGTGATGATGATGATGATGATGATGAAGCCGATCGCACTTGGGAGCCGGGTGATGAAGGGGCTTCATCGTCATCATCAGGAGAAGAGGGGCGCAGGTTGCCCCGGAGTCAGCAGCTCAGGCAGCAAGGTGTTAGCAGCATGGTTGGCAGTCAGCATGGGGGCACAATTGTAAAGCCTGGAGCCAAACGGGGCCGGGGTAGAGCACCTGCTGCGCGGCAGGCTACCTTATCGGGAGATAGTGGGGCAGGGGTTCCTGGAGTTGGCGACAATAGCAGCGAATCAGTGAGGCCTGTTGGTGGGAAAAGTAGCTACTCGGCAGTGTGGCAGTTTTTCCTGAAGCATCCGCAGGAGGGTAACATGGCCACATGCAAGATATGTAGGCAGAAGGTGAAGCGTGGCCAGGGTCCAAATGTTGGCACCACGGCTCTGCGTCAACATATGATGCGTCACCATAAAGCGACCTGGGAGAACCGAGGCTCCCAAGGGGTGGTCCAGTCTGCTTCCTCACCAAGTGGCACGCCGCTCCCAATTTCTCCCAGCCAAGGCTCCAGCACCTCAGCCGAAGGCAGCTGTGCGTCATACCCATCCTCTGTCGCTCCTGCTCCTCCTCCTCCTCCAAGTCATGCATCCCGCCAGCAATCCATCAGCGAAGCCATGTCCAAGAGACAGCAGTATGCGCCCACTCATCCTATGGCGCAGAAGCTGAATGTGCTCCTGTCCAAGTTGCCGGTGCTGCACTCGCTCCCTTTTCAGGTGGTGGACTCTGCACCTTTCAGAGAACTGATGGCTTGTGCCGAGCCAAGGTGGAGAGTCCCAAGCCGTAATTTCTTTGCCAAGAAGGCAGTACCAGCGCTGCACACTTTTGTTGAACAGAAGGTGGGTCAGTCCTTGAGCCTGTCAGTGTGTAGCAAAGTGCATGGCAGCGCCGACATCTGGAGCTGTAACTACGGTCAGGGACAGTACATGTCGTTTACGGTCCACTGGGTGAATGTGGTCCCTTTGCAGCAGCAGCAGCAGCAACTTGGACAGGTCACGCTGCTTCGGCCTCCGCGTTCCCTGCCAGTTGGGCCTGTGACACTGTGCGACTCGGCCTCCTCATCCTCCGCCATCTCCTCACCCTCCACTGTAGGCTCAAGTCTCAGTGCCCCTCCAGTCTACCATGTGTGCAGGGCACGGAGGTGTCACGCAGTGCTTCACATGGTTTGTCTTGGCGAACGGAGTCACACAGGGGAGGAATTGCTTAAATTTATTCATCAGGAAATCCAAACATGACTTACTCCAAGAAAACTTAAAATGGGAATCATGGTTACCGACAATGGGAAGAACATTTTGTCTGCGCTGCGCCAAGGAAGCCTGACCCATGCCCCCTGCATGGCTCACGTCTTCAATCTGGTTGTCAAGCGGTTTCTGAAGTGTTCCCCCCATCTGCAAGACATCCTAACAACTTCAAGGAAACTTTGCATGCACTTCAGCCACTCATACACCGCCAAACACACCCTTCTCGAGCTACAGCGTCAGAACGGTATCCCCCAACATAGTCTGATTTGCGATGTTTCCACCCGTTGGAATTCCACCCTTCATATGTTGGACCGATTATATGAACAGAGAAAAGCCATCACGGATTTCCTGATGATCCAAGCGGATAGGGGGACTCCCCTGTGTAACTTCAATGTCAACCAGTGGCAGCTCATACGTGACACCTGCCGTTTGCTCAGGCCCTTTGAGGAAGCCACTTTATTTGTCAGTCGGCAGGATTAAGGGAAGAACGACGTGATTCCACTGCTTCATGTACTACAGCACATGTTGGAAACCATGGCTGGTCAGGGCACTGGAGACATGGCGTCTACATCTTACGGCCACAGGAACCCGTTGGAGCTGAACTGGAGGAGGAGGAGAAAGAGAAGGAGGAGTTGCCCAGCGAAACACAGTTTAGGCTTGGCGAAATGGCTGGTTTATCTAGTCAGCGGACAGGAGAGGAGGAGCAGGAGCAGCCAGAGGAGCTAGAGGGTTTTGAGGAAGGCCAGACAGAGGACCCGGACACACCGTGGCAGTATGCAGTGGAGATGGAGACAGGTAGTCCATCCGAGTCACTTGCTCAAATGGCAGGAAGCATGCTCACGTGCTTGTGTAGTGACCCCAGAATTGTTTCCATTTGTCGGCGGGATGACTTCTGGCTGTCCACCTTATTGGACCCTCGCTTCCGGCACAAAATGGGGGCATTTTTTAAACCCACCGAGAGGAAGGACAAACTGAACTACTACAAAGACATTCTACGTAGGCATTTGGCCGATGCCTATCTGCGCCATGGCCCATACTCTCGCAGGTCTGACTCGAGGGGACCTCTGCGCTCACCTTCCACTGCCATGGCTGCTGGGGGGGTTGGCAGGAGCAGCAGCAGCAGCTCCATCAGCAGCAGCCTCAGTCTTCAGTCGCTAATGAGTAGCTTTCTACACCCGCATAGTGAGGCTACTCATGAGCAGCAGGAAGACCTGGAGCAGGACCTGAACCAGCAGGTCATGTCATACCTTGACATGACCATGCCAACACACCTTGAGGATCCGCTGGACTTCTGGGCAGCCAAACTTGATTTGTGGCCGCAACTAGCAGAGTTTGCCCTGGAAAAGCTGTCCTGCCCGGCAAGTAGCATGCCATCTGAGCGGGTGTTTAGTGCGGCGGGGGCCATATTTACGGCGAGGAGAACTCGTCTGTCAACTAAAAATGTGGAGAGACTCACCTTTGTCAAAATGAATCAGGGATGGATCAGCCAGGATTTCCACCCACCAATGCCTGATGCATGCGACTAGATTCAGCATGGTGCCACGTTTTACACTTTCCAAATGGTGCAAAACATATTTATGTCTTTAGGCCAATTTTTGGGCTCCTGCTGATGCCAACTTCAGGGTGTGCCTTTCAGCCAATGTTTGGCCTCCTGCTGCTGCTGCTTGCAACTCCAGGGTGTGATTCATCCAATTTTTGGGCTCCTGAAGCCAACTCCAGTGTCTCTTTAAAGTAATGTTTGGGCTCCTGCTGCTGCTGCCAACTCCAGGGTGTGATTCATCCAATTTTTGGGCTCCTGCTGCCAACTCCAGTGTCTCTTTAAAGTAATGTTTGGGCTCCTGCTGCTGCTGCTTGCAACTCCAGGTTGTGATTCATCCAATTTTTGGGCTCCTGCTGCCAACTCCAGTGTCTCTTTAAAGTAATGTTTGGGCTCCTGCTGCTGCTGCTTGCCAACTCCAGGGTGTGATTCATCCAATTTTTGGGCTCCTGCTGCCAACTCCAGTGTCTCTTTAAAGTAATGTTTGGGCTCCTGCTGCTGCTGCTTGCAACTCCAGGGTGTGATTCATCCAATTTTTGGGCTCCTGCTGCCAACCCCAGTGTCTCTTTAAAGTAATGTTTGGGCTGCTGCTTGCAACTCCAGGGTGTGATTCATCCAATTTTTGGGCTCCTGAAGCCAACCCCAGTGTCTCTTTAAAGTAATGTTCGGGCTCCTGCTGCTGCTTGCAATTCCAGGGTGTGATTCATCCAATTTTTGGGCTCCTGCTGCCAACTCCAGTGTCTCTCTCAGCCAATTTTTGGCCTCCTGCTGCTCCTGCTTCTGCTGCTGACAACTCCAGGGTGTCTTTCAAGCAATGTTTGGGCTCCTGCTTATGCTGCTGCCAACTCCAGGGTGTGCTTTCCAGCTAATGTATGTGCTCCTGCTGCTGCCAACTTCAGGGTGCCTTCCAGGCAATTTCTAGGTTCCTGCTGCTGCTGCTTGCAACTCCAGGGTGTGATTCATCCAATTTTTGGGCTCCTGCTGCCAACTCCAGTGTCTCTTTAAAGTAATGTTTGGGCTCCTGCTGCTGCCAACTCCAGGGTGTGATTCATCCAATTTTTGGGCTCCTGTTGCCAACTCCAGTGTCTCTTTAAAGTAATGTTTGGGCTCCTGCTGCTGCTGCTGCTTGCAACTCCAGGGTGTGATTCATCCAATTTTTGGGCTCCTGCTGCCAACTCCAGTGTCTATTTAAAGTAATGTTTGGGCTGCTGCTGCTGCTTGCAACTCCAGGGTGTGATTCATCCAATTTTTGGGCTCCTGAAGCCAACCCCAGTGTCTCTTTAAAGTAATGTGCGGGCTCCTGCTGCTGCTTGCAACTCCAGGGTGTGATTCATCCAATTTTTGGGCTCCTGCTGCCAACTCCAGTGTCTCTTTAAAGTAATGTTTGGGCTCCTGCTGCTGCTGCTTGCCACTCCAGGGTGTGTCAGTCAATTTGTGGGCTCCTGCTGTCAACTCCAGTGTCTCTTTAAAGTAATGTTTGGGCTCCTGCTGCTGCTGCTTGCAACTCCAGGGTGTGATTCATCCAATTTTTGGGCTCCTGCTGCCAACTCCAGTGTGTCTCTCAGCCAATGTTTGGCCTCCTGCTGCTGCTGCTCCTGCTGCTGCTGCTCCTGCTTCTGCTGCTGCCAACTCCAGGGTGTATTTCAAGCAATGTTTGGGCTCCTGCTTATGCTGCTGCCAACTCCAGGGTGTGCCTTCCAGCTAATGTATGTGCTCCTGCTGCTGCCAACTTCAGGGTGCCTTCCAGCCAATTTCTAGGTTCCTGCTGCTGCCAACTCCAGGGTGTGCCAGTCAATTTGTGGGCTCCTGCTGCCAACTCCAGTGTCTCTTTAAAGTAATGTTTGGGCTCCTGCTGCTGCTGCTTGCAACTCCAGGGTGTGATTCATCCAATTTTTGGGCTCCTGCTGCCAACTCCAGTGTCTCTTTCAGCCAATGTTTGGCCTCCTGCTGCTGCTTGCAACTCCAGGGTGTGATTCATCCAATTTTGGGCTCCTGCTGCCAACTCCAGTATCTCTTTCAGCCAATGTTTGGGCTGCTGCTGCTGCTGCTTGCAACTCTAGGGTGTGATTCATCCAATCTTTGGGCTCCTGCAGCCAACTCCAGTATCTCTTTCAAGCTATGTTTGGGCTCCTGCTGCTGCTGCTGCTTGCAACTCCAGGGTGTGATTCATCCAATTTTTGGCCTCCTGCAGCCAACTCCAGTGTCTCTTTAAAGCAATGTTTGTGCTCCTGCTGCTGCTTGCAACTCCAGGGTGTGATTCATCCAATTTTTGGCCTCCTGCAGCCAACTCCAGTGTCTCTTTAAAGCAATGTTTGGGCTCCTGCCCCTCATAGTGATGCCACTTCAACTCTCTGCAATTGTGCCACTCTGCGATTCTATTAGCGATGCCTCTGATCTGCATGTGATATTTATTTACAGTATTATTTAACTAACCCAGCACGCATCCTATGCGTGTTACAGCAAGGCAGAATGGTTTACAACCCTATTGAGGCTCTAGGAGGCTCAGAAATAGCTGTTTTTAATAGCGATTCATCGCGAATAAATTCGGGCCGAAACGAATTTTGTCGGAAAATTTGGCGAATCAGCCGAATCAAATTTTTCAAAAGTTCCCTCATCTCTAATCATGATAGCATAAAACCATATATAATGACTAAGAGTAATAAATCACAAAAGGATTATGGGAAGCACAAGTTATATAATAAAAAATTATAATGTATGGCAAATGATGCTGGAAAACAAGTAAATTATACGAGACACCAATCATGTAAAAGGAAAGTGGAGGCATTGTAAAAGAAACTATTATGCCAACAGTTAGAATAAAGAGTGTATACAAAAAAATGCAAGGATTAGGATCCTGTTGTATAAGCATATAAATCTTAAAGAGGACCCAAACCCTTAAATATAAGTAGGTATCAGTATATAAAAGAGAAAAATAATTAAATTATCCCATTCTTCTAAAACTATCAGTTATGAAAGAAATGTCCCATTTGTAATTGAGACCCTTTGGAAGGCGGGTGAAAATCCAGTAGGCTTTTCTCTGGATATCACCACCTCTCGGTCCCAAATAAACTTTCTCTATAGCATTGACCCTAAATCTAATATCATGTCCTCCATGTTGCTGGTTATGATGTTTTGCAACATTGGAGTTTTTATTAAGGTCTAGTCTGCCAATGCCCTGTAAATGTTCCGAAATTCGTACCTTTAATTTGCGTTTTGTGCAGCCTACATATTGTTTATGGCAGTACATACATGTGACAAGATAGATTACCAGTCTCGAGTTACAGTTTAGTAGAGATTTAATAGTAAAGCTCTTGTCCGTGACTGTAGAGACAAAAGTATTGCCTCTGTCTACATATTTACATAAGCCACAATGGGCAGTTCCACACGGAAAAAAACCCAGAGTGGCAAGCCAAGTGGGATTCTCCAAACCTGGCATCTGAAAGAAACTTGGCGAGAGGGAATTGGCCAAACTAGGGGACTTACGGCTCACCACACGAAACCCTCTGTCTACCACTGCTTGGAAGAGAGGGTCAGCTCTCAATATAGGTAAATTTTTTAAAATAATTTTACTGATCTTATGAAATTCTAAAGTGTAGGGAGTGCTAAAGGACACTCCGTCAAATTGGCCCAAATGGTTTGTGCGCCTCTTATTGCCTAAAATTGTGTCCCGGGGCTTAGTTAGAGCTATTTTCTTAGCTCTGGAGAGCATCCAGTGGGGTATCCCCTGTCGGACAACCTGGATTGTATCTGAATGGACTCTTCAAGAAATGTGTCCATACGGAAACAGTTCTGCCTACTGCGGACCATCTAACCCACCGGAATAGATTTAATGGTGTGTGGGGGATGGCAGCTGGATGCACGTAGTATGTTGTTGCCTGCAGTAGGCTTGCGGTAAGTATAGGTTTGAAGTATATGGTTGTGTTCGTCCGCCATCAATTTGAGATCTAAAAATTTGATCTCCATTGGATTAGTGTGGGCCGTAAATTCTAGATTTAAATCGTTATAGTTACAATATGCAATAAAAGCCATTAGATCATCTTTCGTACCAGTCCAAATCAGAAACAGATCATTAGGCCTATGATAAGTGGTAATTGAAGATCGAAAAAGGTGCACCCATAGACGCTCCTCTGAGCTGCAAATAAAAAGTATTGTCAAAAACAAAATAATTGTGCTTAAGTAGAAACCCAGTGGTCATGATAATGAAAGCACATAGATCAAAATCCGAATAATATTGCAAATGAAATTCTAAAGCCTTGATCGCTAAGTCATGGGGGATTGAAGAGTATAGGGATGAAACATCCATGGTACAAAGGATGGATCCTGTCTCCCATGTAACATTGGAAAGCAACTGTATAAGGTGTCCCGTATCACGTAGGAACCCAGGAAGTCTCAGAACCAATGGTTGTAGCATGGTGTCAAGTCACTTTCCTAGCGGCTCATTGAGCCCCCCTATACCTGCCACAATGGGCCTGCCCTTTGGAGGATTATCCTGGTTGTGGATTTTTGGTAAATGATGAAACAATGGGATCACCGGGTTGTCCACCTTAAGGTGATCTGCCATCTTGGGTGGCAGGACACCCAGCGGGATCCCCTCGTCCAGCAATTTAAAAAGGGCATCCGGAAATATTTTAGTCGGGTTAGAGGACAATTTTTTATAGGTGACAGTATCATTGAGTTGTCGTAATGCCTCATCCCTATATGTCAGCTTATTCAGAATAACCACCTTACCCCCCTTGCCTGCCTGTCTTATAACAATCTGATTATCATTTTTGAGATCAGAGAGGGCCCTAGCCTCATCCGGTGACAGATTGTTTTTCCGGCCCGGATGATTATCAGACCTGAGAGAAAGAAGATCCCGTTCCACAGAATCTTGGAACAAGGTCAAAATTTCGCCCCTGGAATTTACAGGGTAGAAATCAGAATTGTGAATTCGGGGTGGGGGGGGGTCCTTCTTCACAGGAGAAGGCTGACTTTTGACCAAGTTCAAGTTGAAGTTGTTCAATATCTGTGGTCCTACATAGTTCGTTAAAATTTGAAAGAGTGGGTACCTGAGCATCAAGCCCAGAGGCAGAAATATCCTCTGGAGTGTGGCCTACAGCATTCCCATTTTGGTTAAAAACCAAAATATCATCTGGGATGTCACCAATAGTATCACCCTTTTGGTCAGTCCTAGTATTAGAAAAAATACCATTTTGTGAATACTCACCTTGTAAAATGGGTATTATAAGTATGTCACACACCCCGCTTCAAGATATTCATTACCTGTGGGTAGTATGGTCCTGTAGAGGGCTTCTGCAGAGATGATTGGAGGAAAGAAAGCCCCTCCCAGTCCATAAGTACCTGGGACCTCCCACTCATTACCCAGTATAAAGAAAGCAGTAAGGTAAAGGACCAGGAAGAGCCAAATATCAGTCATAACAACGCAAAGTTCACCATATGAAGGATGCAGAATCCAAAGGGCGGGTTGAAGCGGGGTGTGTGACATACTTATAATACCCATTTTACAAGGTGAGTATTCACAAAATGGTATTATTCTAAGTATGTCACACACCCCGCCTCAAGATATTCATTACCTGTGGGACATCCAATAGCAGTGTCCATAAAGGGTGGGGATCCAAAAACAAGGTATAAAGCACAACTCAAACTACTGCAGCCTGCAGAACTTTGCGGCCAAAAACAGTATCCGCTGAGGCCCGCACATCAACCTTGTAAAACTTTGAAAAAGTGTGAACAGAAGACCAGGTAGCGGCCTTGCAAACTTGCTCAACAGAGGCCTGGTGCTGAAAAGCCCAGGAGGCCCCAACCGCACGAGTAGAATGAGCAGTAACACGAAAGGGAGGATCTCTCCCCTTAGCAGAATAGGCCCCTACAATGGCCTGACGGATCCATCTGCTGATGGTAGACTTTGTGGGTGCTAGACCCTTCTTGGGCCCAAAAGGCACAACAAAGAATGCATCAGTCTTGCGAAAGGCAGACGTTACCACCAAATAATACTTCACAACACGAACCACATCCAAAGAATGCAGGACCCTCTCCTTGTCTTTGCTGGGGTTAGGACAGAGAGAGGGCAGAACAATATCCTGATTTAAATGAAAGGACGAAACCACCTTAGGAAGAAAGTCTGTCTTAAAACGGAAAACCACTTTATCCTGATGTCTTTCAAAATATGGAGCTTGAATAGACAGAGCCGCCAACTCAGAAACACGTCTAACTGAAGTGATAGCTACCAAAAATGCCACCTTCTGCGTAAGGGAAGACAAAGGAATATCATGCAAGGGCTCAAAGGGGGGACCCTGTAGCGCAGAAAGAACCAAATTCAAATCCCAAACCGGAATCAAAGGCTTCCTAGGAGGCCGCACATGCGTAACCCCCTGGAAAAAGGTCTTAACCAAAGGATTTAGTGCAAAAGACTTTTGGAAAAATACCGCCAGGGCAGACACCTGCCCCTTCAGAGTACTGAGTTGGAGCCCTAAGTCCAGACCATGTTGCAAGAACTCCAAAATTCTAGAAACAGAGAATTCCCTACAAGGGAAGGCCCTAGCCTCAAACCAATCAATATAATACCTCCAAGTCCTATAGTACACGGATGAAGAAGACTTCTTTCTAGCATGAGAATCTGAATAACAGCGTCAGAAAGACCTTCCTCCTTCAAGATGGAGGTTTCAGCAGCCACGCCGTCAAAGCCAGCGTTGGTAAATTGGGGTAACGAAGATGACCCTGTGTGAGCAGATCTGGCAGCAGGGGCAGAACGAACTGATCTTCTGCCAACCTTACCACTTCTGCGAACCAGACCTGTCTTGGCCACCTTGGAGCTACCAGAATTGCTGTTGCTCTCTCCAGAGCAAGCTTGCGCACTACTCTGGCCACCATGGGAAACGGAGGGAACAGGTACAGAAACCCCAGATCCCTCCAGTTCAGGGACATGGCGTCCGTCGTGAGAGCCAGTGGGTCCTTCGCCAGAGACACAAAAGCCGGAAGTTTGTGATTGTGACGGGAGGCAAATAGGTCCACCGCCGGTGACCCCCACCTGAGACAAATTGAGTGAAAGACCCTGGGATTGAGAGACCATTCCCCCTTGCGGGCTGACATCCTGCTCAGAGAGTCCGCCTCCGTGTTCTCCACACCTGGGATGTAAACTGCTGAGATACACGGGACATGTCTCTCTGCCCAGTCCAGGATCAGAGACACTTCCTTGAGGGCATTCCTGCTGCGGGTTCCTCCCTGGTGATTGATGTAGGCCACCACCATCCGATTGTCCGACCTGACCTGGACCGGCAAGTCTCGCAGTTGATGAGTCAAATGACAAAGAACCAACCTGATGGCCCTCAATTCCAGAACATTGATAGACTCGTGAGCTTCCAGGGGACTCCACAAACCCTGAACTTGCAGATCCTTCCAAAAGCCCCCCCATCCTGAGAGGCTGGCATCCGTAGTTACTATCTCCCACTGAGGAGTCCGAAAGGATCTGCCCCTCAGTAGGTTGGTTGAGTTCAGCCACCACCGAAGCGAGCGGCGAACCCGGGGAGACATCTGAAAAAGATGATCCAGCGACTGAGGAGACCTGTTCCAGACCGATAACAGATGGAGCTGAAGTGTCCTTGTGTGAAACTGAGCAAAGGGAACCGCCTCGAATGAGGCCACCATCAAACCCACCAGTCTCATCCCTAGACGGATGGACGGTCGAGGCATGGACATGAGCGACCGAACCAACTCCTGAATCAGAAGAACCTTGGACTGAGGAAGGAAAACTCTGGCCAGATCTGTATCCAGAGACATTCCCAGAAAGGATACTGTCCTGGACGGGTGTAGGGAGGACTTGGGGTAGTTGATCACCCAGCCAAACCTCTCCAGAGTGGATATTACCGTCCTGGTGTCCAATTCTGCCTGGCTGAATGACGGTGCCATGATGAGGAGATCGTCCAGATATGGCACAATGCGAATCCCCTGCGCTCTGAGGAGAACCATCACCCCAGCAAGCACCTTGGTGAAAACTCTTGGAGCTGTGGTGAGACCGAAGGGAAGAGCTACAAACTGAAAGTGCCGATCCTCCACCGCGAACCTCAGAAACCTCTGGTGTGCGGGAAAAATGGGAACATGGAGGTAAGCGTCCTGAATGTCTATGTACGTCATGAAGTCCCCCTGACGAAGAGAATGAATAGTCGAGCGCAACGTTTCCATGCGAAACCTTCGCAGTCTGACGAACTTGTTGAGAATATTTAGGTCCAGTATGGGCCGGACGGAGCCATCCTTTTTGGGGACCGTGAACAGATTTGAGTAAAAACCCCGACCCCGGTCTAATGAGGGAACTGGGCAAATGACTGTCATTTCCAGAAGACTCGATACTGCCGCCCGGAGCTGTTGCACAGCCAGTGCCTCCGGGGACACCCGAGACCTGAGGAAACGCGGGGGAGGGTAGGACTCGAACTCCAGCTTGTAGCCGGAAGACACCACTTCCCTGATCCACCTGTCCGAGACCTCTCGGTTCCAGACCTGGAAGAAGTGCTGTAGCCGTCCCCCCACCCGCACGGGTGAGGACGCCCCCTCATTGTTGAGCGGGCTTGGCCACGGGTTTGGGTTTTGAGCCCCAACTGTATCCTGAACGGGCACGTCCTCTGCCCCTATTCCAGGAATTTCCCCTTGTAGAAGGGAAGGCGAAACCTCTTCCTGCTCTAGATCCCCGAATGGAAGGAGTGAAGGAAGACGCTCCTCGAAAGGGGCGCCGTTGCTTCTTGCGTTGAGGTAGTTTGCCCCTCTTGGCCATGGTATCCAGCTTGTCTCCAAAGAGCCGTAACCCAACGAAGGGAAGAGCTGTTAGTGACTTTTTGACCCAAAGTCAGCCGCCCACTGGCGTAACCAAATTGAACGCCTGATAGTAACCATTAGAGCAGAGGCTCTACTACTCATCATCAAGGAATCATCCAAAGCGGCCACCATGAAGGACAAAAACCCCTCACATTGTTTTAGTTCACGAAATTCCTCACTGTCCGGATTCAAACCGGAGGAGGATAACAAGTGCCTGACCACCTTTCTCGTAGCCACCGCCAACAGCGATGAGGCACAAACAGGCCTTATTGCTGCCCCAATACTGGCAAAACCATGACAAGCCATCTGGTCAATGCGTTTATCCTCACCATCCTTAAGAGAGGAACAATCAGGGTTGTTCAATACGGCTGAGTTGGATAACCCCAAAATAGGGCGTCCACCTCGGGGGGAGACGCCCAGCGCTTAACCGTATCCACTGGAAAAGGATACCTCTTATCCCAACTTTGGGGAATGCCTGGGAGCCGGGCAGGCCTTTCCCATTCCTTAGAAATAATATTATCAAAATGCTTTTGATTAGGGAATTCCAACCGCGGCTTGGATTCGTCATAAAACTCCCCTTGCTGTTGAGGAACCTCCGCCGGAGGCGAGATAGCAAGCACCTCAAACATCTGAGTCAGAACATTAGGAGTATCCAAGGAAGTCCCTGAGCTCCGATCGGAATCAGCACCAACAAATTGCTGATCATCAGAAATATCTGAATCCTCAAATAATTCCCCTTCTTCTAGAGGGGAATAATCTGACCAATCCAGGCCATCCTCGTCATCATCATATTCAAAATGATTAACCGGTGATAAATGCTTCCTCTTAGCCGGTGCTTTCTTGGTAACCGTGGAGGAAATGAATTTTTCAATACTGGCCAACCTGGCACACACATCAGATTGCGACTGCCACCCCCGTGGCAATCTCACACGGGGCACGGGTCAAAGTGGGAGGGGGAGAGGATGAAGCCGGCTGCGCTGACCCAGATGCCTGGGGACCGGACTGCCGTGCACATGATATACATAGGAAAATATCATCCCCTGTTAGGGATACCCCACAACCCATACACTTCCGGGATTGTCCCGAGGGGAGCCCGGAATCTTGGGATGCCTCCATAAGGTGAACTTGAATAGTCGCTATGAGTGAGGGAATTACGCTATTAAGCAACCCGGGATGCCCTTATATTGTCCAAGTGGGAGGTTTTGTAATAAATAGCAAAAGTACCCAGGTACTCTAGGACCAGGAGAAACCTGAAAAAAATTCCTGGCAGTTCAGCCTGAAAAACATAGAAAAAGACAGTAAGAGGTTCTCCCTATATAAACCTATATCTATTATACCTATATATATACATATATATATGCAAATATGTACAGATAAGCAACGGCCGCAGGGCCACTCACTGAGTCTTTGGGCGCCAATACACTGTGTCCTCTGCCTGAGGTAACACAGATCAGAGCGGGAGACGCAGCAGGGAGGCGTGGCCAGCGTGGATCGCGCGCTGCAAGGCTCCGCCCAGCAGCTCCAAACTCCTAAAGGGCGCGGGCTGCGGCCTCATACCGAAGGCCTGGCCCCACCCCCTCACTGAAGAGCGTGTGGGGAGAAATCCTCCCCTCAGCTCTGAGGTAAAATCCAGCACCTGTCTCAGCTCTGAGGAAAAAAACCCCGCACAGTGTCTGTCAGACGTGAGGGGAAGCTCCCCTCCATTAACACTCGCGCATAATAGAGCCAGTAGCAGCCCGCATAACAAGCGGAGCTGCTCCCCGCTCGGTCACGCTACCAGCTCCAAACTCCTAAAGGGCGCGGGCTGCGGCCTCATACCGAAGGCCCAGCCCCGCCCCCTCACTGAAGAGCGTGAGGGGAGAAATCCTCCCCTCAGCTCTGAGGTAAAAATCCAGCACCGAATAGTCGCCGCGGTGTCTGTCAGCAAAAAAGATTGCAACAAGTTTACATTATAACTATTCATACCAGAAAAGTAAACATTTTAAACAAACATTTCAAATAAATCTATTTTACAGGCGCCCCCATAGAAAAACACCAGAAGCTGAATAAGAGGCCTCCACACAACTAAAAAAGGGGAATAGGCCATTTAAGGGGAAAATTAAACTCTTGGACAGGGCATCCCAAACCGGAGTCACCAACCCGGTATAACCGCCTACCCGCTTTATAGGGTCTCGCGGTGGAGCATAGCTCCTGAGCACCTGAGGTGCTGTTATACCCTCGCTTGGACAGCAGTCAAGACTGGGAGGCATTTAAATAGCTATATATTAATAAAGGGAATAAAGAGTCCGAACGGAAATAAAAATATATATAGGCCGGGAGTAGACCCGGCTACCTTAAAGTCCCCCTGTGCAAGGAGGAGATATCATCTGCTGCTTGCTCGCCGTCTTCAGAGATGAAGACTGGGTAATGAGTGGGAGGTCCCAGGTACTTATGGACTGGGAGGGGCTTTCTTTCCTCCAATCATCTCTGCAGAAGCCCTCTACAGGACCATACTACCCACAGGTAATGAATATCTTGAGGCGGGGTGTGTGACATACTTAGAATATTTTGTTTAAGCGTAAGTGCTCTTACAAATTTATTAACATCCAAAAGGGTACAAAAGGGATCAAAGTGAGTGTCCGGAACAAAAGATAAACCTTTAGAAAGTAAAGGAATTTCAGCAGGTGATAGAACATAGTCAGATAAATTCAAAACATTATTGGACACTAAAACCGGGCCCTCTGGGGGCCTTGCCTTGGAGCCGCGTTTGTATCTGCGACCTGCCCTCCTACACGGTCTCTTTGTCTGGAGCGCGTCACCTTGTGGGTGGGATATCTATGGCCGCGATCCTCTAAAAAACCATCATCAACATTGTCGTTGCCTTGATGAGCTCCATGGGAAATATGCCTGTGGCGCATATCCCTAGTCTTGTGGGTTACATCGGTTGTTCCAATGGGATCACAGTCAGTCAGGCTTATTGGACCTCCCCCATCTCTGCCCTGCTCCCCAATGCTTCCGGATCTTTGCCCTGCTTCCTAATCCTTCCCCATCTCTGTCCTGCTTCCCAATGCTCCCCCGGCTCTGTCCTGTTCCCCAATGCTTCCCCATCTCTGTCCCGCTCTCCAATGCTCCCCCATCTATGGTTCCACTCCCCAATTCTCCTCCATCGCTGTCCTGCTTCCCAATGCTTTCCCATCTCTGCCCTGCTTCCCAATGCTCCACCATCTATGTCCTGCTCCCCAATGCTTCCCCATTTCTGTCCTGCTCTCCCATATCTGTTTCATTCCCCAATGCTCCCCCATCTCTGTCCTGCTCTCATGTGTGACTGGTTGATAACCATGGACCCCACAAGGGGTATTTTTTTACCATTATGGAGGAGTGAAACCTTAATTACCCTTTTCCACGAAGCATAAAGACAATATTGGAATGCCCCACTGTGTGAAACCCATTGGTTCGCCCCATACTCACATTGGCCAACTGATTCTCTGGAGACCTCCCTGGTTTGAGGACTCACCATGCTAGGCAGACTTGAATGGCTGCTGGCAAGTGCATGCAGGGTGTAGCAAAAATGATACAAGCACTTGAAAATGCTCCTCATTGCTGCTGCATCTGGCAGCATGCCTGCTCCCTCAACCTTATGTGCACCCACTGACAAACATTAAAGTCTGCCTGGTGCAATCAAAATTCAGACTAGGGATGTCACCAGAGGTAAGCACATGCACCTTGGGTTTGTCAGGTCAAAGCTAGTAAGGGTGAACTGGATTTCACATAGCCCCTGGGGCAAACCAAAACACACCAGTAGAAAAAAGTGCTAGGTTTTTGTCTGCCACCAATGCAGGCCTGAGGGTTACAATAACAAAAACTGTTTACCTCAAATAAATGGAGGGTCACTTTAAAATACTGTTTTGGCCCTTAGAAAAACATTTTTCTATAAATAAAAATGCCACTAAAATGTATATCCATGCCCCTCAGGCATTCCGATTTGGGATGCCCCGCTGTGTGAAACCTCCCAGGTCGCTCATAAAGACTCACTATTCCCTGGTCCTACGCCACATGTGCAGGCTCTTGTCCAGTAAGAACTGTATGCCATGCATATTAATGCAATACAGCTCTGTTTAGGCCAGAGCTCAACAATTAGGAGTGAAAGAGGCAGCATCCGCAATGTGGAGCACGCTCCCACCCCCAGTCTATTTGAATGAATGGATGCAAGAACATAGAGATGCTGGGCATGTAGACACTTTAGGGTTGATTCAGAGCCTTCTCAAAACCGTCTTGTTTTTTGTCTCGTAATGTGTAATTTTAATTTTATTTCGTATGTCTACGTGCGTACGCATGATGCAGAGCTGCCATCGGGAGCCTTCTTCTTACTGTTCGTAGCTGCGTACGCCATAGAGAGCATTTTCTGGCTCTCGTTGCATTCTCGAGGGGACAAGGTTTTTGTTTATGTTGCTTAGTAATCCTCGTATACTACAGTTTTTCAGCGTTTTTCAACGTAGATTCCAACATAGATTTTCAGTGTCCCGCGATGTTCAGCTTCCATCTTTCTCAAAATATACGTCGTAATGGAATTTTGTTGTACAAACTGCTATGTTTGTACGCATGCGCGCAACTAATTAACTCATTCATGTCCCCCGTATTCTCTCACTCACTTCTGCTCCCATGCTTACCCTAACTCACTTGCGTTCTTTTTGTTTCTCTGTCCCACTCTATTCATGCTTACCTTAACTCACTTGCGGTTTGTTTTGTTTCCTCTGTCCTATCTATTCATGCTTACCTTAACTCACTTGCGGTTAGTTTTCTTTCCTCTGTCCCACTCTATTCATGCTTACCTTAACTCACTTGCGGTTTGGATTTGTTTCTCAGTCCCACTCTATTAATGCTTACCTTAACTCATTTGCGGTTTGGTTTTGTTTCTCTGTCCCACTCTATTCATGCTTACCTTAACTCCCCTGGCTCCCCTGGCACTCCCTGGCACTTTCGTGTTCTCTATCCCCATATTTTCATGCTTACCTTAATTTTCTGGATTCTTTAGATATTTTTCATTTCCTTCTAGATTTTGTATGATTTATGTGCATAAGTGGATGTGTGCAAACACTACGTTTATATTAATTTTTTAGAAGTGAAAGACATCTGAAACCTTTTTAAGTTTATAAAAATGTATTAAAATGTGTTTTTTAATAAAATTTATTTTTTATTTATTCTCATTTTTTTTTTTTAAACGTAAAAACTTTGTACAAAAAAAAGTGGCAGGCTCCTAGGATTCTATTCCTCGGTGGTCCCCAGTGAAGCTGCCAGCTCCTCAATGTCGCCCACCAGCCTATGTACAGCAGCTGTAAAAATATGGATTTTCTGCTGTGTGCTGGCTGTGAAAAGGAAACAAAAAATAATTTCTAGTATATGCATTTTGAATACATGTTGAATGAAATATTAATAATTCATAGCCTATGGATTGGGCCAGAAATTAATTTCATTCTCTAGGCTAGGGATTGGGCCAGAAATTAATCTCATTTTCTAGGCTAGGGATTGGGCCAGAAATGAATCTCATTTTCTAGGCTAGGGATTGGGCCAAAAATTAATCTCATTTTCTAGGCTAGGGATTGGGAATACCTGTTGATGAAGGCATGTTAACGTAAATAACCTAAGTTGTCTCCAAACTTACTAGGCTGGTGGACGACCTGATCCTGGGGACCACCCTCCTCTCTGGGGCCTGCCACTCCTCTTGGTCTGACTCTGTTGATCAAGCAAAAATATGGTTAGTTTGAACGTCATATTTGTTAATGAAGACATTTAAATTAGAATGTGTGTGTGACATCACCCACCTTCTCCTTGCACCTCAGGTGTTTGCCCTTCTGGGTTCAGCATTCCTGGCTCTTCACCCGCCACGTCAGCATCTAAAAGTATATAATTAAGAAATTAGTGTTTGTTTACAGTGCATGTACCTGTGTGTGCTTCTGTGTGATAATCATACCAGAGTGGTGCTGGTCCGGCATCTGTTCCGCTTCCCTGCCAAGCAGGTGATGCCCCTCCTCTGCAGGGATGCGCACGGCTGTACGCACAACGTCAATGTCCTACACAGTCATAACTACTTAAAGGGTACCTGTACACACAGCTGTGTGTCTGTACAGATATCAATATGACTGGTAAGAGAGGTAGCCGCAAGACCCCCCAAGCCAAATGAATGCATGATCGCCATGGCCTACGCCAGCAGGAAGCAACCCCTTCCAGGCAAAATAGTGGCAGGCCAGCTACTAGGTCCACCAAAACCAGTGGCCACTCGCAGCCTCCGAGGACATCCAATAGGCAAAGAAAGGATCCATTGGGCCAGACTCCAGCACCATCAAACTTCTCTTAATTAGAAAGGCTCCAGGGCTAGCCCTCCATACAGTCCTCATAAATCAGGCTGCACACCACTTCATAATACAATTCATATATTTAATAATCAAAAAATTAATACATTAATTTTTATATACAGCAAGACAACACATCACACATTAAAAAAACATATAAATTAAAAACCCAAGTGGGGAGGAACTCCAGGGCTTGAATATATAATGACACTCAGTGCTCTTGTGTCAAAATAATCAATAATCCATAAATTTGATTATCCATAGTATATACTCATATCAACCAATATATATACATTGACGTTTTTCTGGACAAGTTGCTCTGTGCTAGTGCAATTAAAAAATCCTCAAATCTATAAAAATATAATTTAATAAATCAATGCTGTTCCCTATAAATAGACAGCATATATGTATTGTGCAATTAATAAAGTAAAGTGCCCTCAATAGTGCAAAAGGTGCTAAAGTGCCTAAGTGCAACCATGCTTTAACCTATAAAGTGCCACTACTTGTCTCCAAAACATCAGCGATATACATCAGGAATAGAATATATCTTCATAAATCTAATAATCCCCAGTATAACAGCCAGCCCAATTCCTCCCCACTTACCTTCTCACCTACGCGCTTCGTGGTCCTGAACCACTTCACAAGGGTGAAGGTATCTACTCAGCCAGCCCGCTTTTAAATGGTGTCTGGCGTGCTCTGGCCGGATATGGCTTGGCACGGCGCCCTCCTTCTCCCTCACTTCCGCCCCTCTCTCAACCCGCATCACAGTATGGGCAGAAGTAACGTCCCTGCGCCTACCCCGCCCCACTCCCGCCCCCCGCACACCCACCTACTCGTCATCAGTGGGACCGGATCTAATAGCAGCTACTGTGCTGCAGCCGCACATCGCGCAGCCGCACAGAAACAAGTCGCGGCACCCATCAATCACCTCCCTCACCCACAACTCCCACTGTGCGCCGCACCATGTACTGGCTCCCCTCTTAAAGCACATCAAGCCATATGCCCCATATCCTGACAATGTTACTATCGGCTCTCAGCTCCCCCTAAGGTACAGGCAATTCAAACATACACTGTACATACACATACCAATTTGCTGTTTATTTAAACTAATAATAAATCCATTAATATGTCACTATCCTGGTCCACTATATACAATACTACTATTACAGTTATATCTATTGAAGGGAAACAATCTATACTTTATCAGTTATATATCTCATTCTATTATCTGTAGAAGTATCAACCTAAATATAACCATTACATAAAATCTATAATAGCTGTTGTTAGAGTGCTTCCACTTCCATCCTCCCATATCAACTACATTCTCTGGACAATCTTATTTTCAGCTTCCCTACTGTTCATGGGTGAATCTTGATCTTCTTCTCCATGTATTTCTTCACTTCACTCCAAGCCCTTAATAACTCCTTCATCATCACCATAAATTCTCCTCTCATTCTTTTGATTCCTTCATCATGGGTTCTATTCTCCTCCTACAATTTAATCAAATATTCACACCATTAATCATCTCTGAGGCATTTATATCTGATTTACCTGTATTCCACTCATATGATCCTGGAGTATTTCTTGTCTCACCAATTTTCTTAGATCCTTAGGGCTATACCTAGCCTATTTTACTTACCTCCTCCAGCTAGTCAATATGCTACTACTTATCTTTCACCCCATACTTCTCTGAAATGCTCATCCCACTATCATGTGGCCCCTGGACCACACGGTCCCATTATTATACCACATCTACTAAAGAGCACTATCCATGCTTTAATTATGCCCCTTATATATGTGTCTACAGACTCCCATCCTAGGTACTCACCACTTCCAATACTCACCATCTTCCAATAAGATGACCCACAATCTAATCCTATTAATGCAGGGTTATAGACTCTTTGTGACTAGGCCCACTATGTTTAAAAAGACCCCATCTCATGTCCCACAAAAATATTCAGCTGCAGATACAACTACCATTACGGGCCCACTTATACATACTTCTCACTCCTAATAGATCATTGTAAATACATACATAGATTTTCATTTGCATACTTATCCTTCTTTCTTCATATTACTCCATCGCCCATCTATAATGAAACAACAAGCAGCCATGTTATGCCATTACATTCTATGTATCACAATATGAGGACTCCCCTTAATCTCGTCCTAAAAAAGGAGAAAAACTGAAATCCTCATTCATGCCTAGGGGGGATTTGCTATGTAACTTATATATCCACTCTGCCTCACGTTGCCGCAGCTTCCTTTTAATATTTCCTCCCCTAGCATTCAAAGGCACCTGATCTACATACCTAACTTTAGCTTCTTGCCATCTCCCTCCATGCGCTCCCAAAAAATGGGCTGCCACAGGTGACAACTGCTCATCATGTTCTGCATCTCTTGACGCCAATCTGATACTTGAAACATGCTTTTGTATTCGAATCTTCACCATATTTTTCGTTTCCCCTACATAGTATTTGGGGCAGGGACATTGAATCACATAGACAACGCCCTTAGTCCTACACGTCATCGATTGTTTGATCTAATACACCTCCTCAGTATGTAAATTCATTATTTCCTCTGTTTTCTTGACCAAAGGACAGACACTGCATCGCCCACATGCCCTACAGCCATTCCTGCCCATCTTGGACAGCCATGTCCTGGGGCCACCATAATGGCTCCTACATAGTTTGTCCCTTAAATTCGGTGCTCTCCTCGCTGTAATATAGGGTCCTCCAATTGTCAGGGATGCCAAGCGTGGGTCCACCTGTAGGGCACCCCAATGTTTCTTCAATATATTCTTAATACTATACCAATCACTATGATATGTCGTTATGAATCTCACCTTCCTATCTGCTTCCTTCTTTTTGTAATTCAACAGGTTTCCTCTAGTTGTATTGTGCGCTCGAGCCACCGCCTTGTCTAATACTCTTCTGGGGTAACCTCTCTTCCTTAAACGCTGCCTCATGTTTTTGGATTCCACTTCAAAATCCTCTTCTTTTCAAGCAATTTCTGCGTGCCCTTAACATCTGGCCCACAGGTATTCCTCTTTTCGTGTTGTATGGATGAAAACTGGAAAAGTGTAAAATATTATTTGTTGAGGTGGGTTTGAGGTATAACTTTGTAGATATCAATCCATCCTGCTCCAATGTAATGGTGATATCCAAGAATTCAACTGAGGTCTTGGACATAGTGTGGGTTAGATGGATATTATAAGGGTTCCGATTCAATTTCCCTATAAAATCTTCACATTCCTTCATGGACCCCTGCCATAGAATGAGCACATCATCTATAAACCTGTACCAGCCCATAATCTGGGCATGGTACAGGTCATAGGCATCCCCCCACACTACTTCCCGTTCCCACCACCCCAAAAACAAATTCGCGACTGAGGGTGCACACCTTGCCCCCATCGCCACACCTTTAATCTGCTGGTAATATTTACCATCAAATGTAAATGCATTATGTGACAATACAACATCCAGCATCTTAATCACAAATTCATGCATCTGCCTATTCTCCACTGACTCCATGTCCAGAAAATATTTGACTGAGGAGATGGCTCTACCGTAAGTAATATTTGTGTATAAAGATTCTATGTCACAAGTGACTAGAATTATATCATTCGGCACAGACATTGAATCCAATCTCCTAAGTATGTCTGTAGTATCCTTAATATAAGATTCTAGAGCACCCACATGGGGCTGCAGCACGTTATCAATACAGATGCAGGCAAATTCAGTTAAACTTCCTATGCCTGCAACTATAGGTCTCCCCGGCGGTTTACTCACATTTTTATGAACTTTAGGCCTTATATAAAATGTTGGTATTTTCGGGTACTGCACTTTCAAATATACTGTTAGGCTGTCATTGATAATCCCTTCCTCTCTAGCATCATCTATGATCTGCTCAAATTCCTCTTTATATTGCTCCGTTGGATTCCAAGGCAACTTAACATATGTGGTTATATCATTCAATTGTATTCTCACTTCTTCCACATAGTATTGTCTTGTAAGGATAACCACATTCCCCCCTTTGTCTGCCTCCTTAATAATGATCTCTTCATTCTTTTGAAGAGAACAGAGAGCCAAATGCTCTTCCCGTGAAAGATTGTATTTCTGTCTACTGGGAGTAAATGCCCTCACCTCCTGACTCACTAAAGAGAAGAACATTTGCAGTGCAGGTATGTTATTCCATGGGGGTATGAATGTGGATGGTTTCTTGAGTTGCTTGATATTAAACTCCACTCCTTCCAATCCTTCTCCAGTGTCCAATTCAGATATTTCTTGTTCAGCTAATAAGGACTCTAAATCTTTGAGGGCCTGTTTTTCTTGTGTGCTCCAAGGGAGTTCTTGACTTATTTGCTCTGAGATAGTGGGCGTTTGCGTTTTATCTCCCGTGGTCTTAAGCGATGATGCGCCTATTGATCTGAATCCCTCCCTCTGCTGTCTAGACCTCCTTTTTCTCCTCTTTTTGGGGTTCCCCCTCCTTGTGCGCTTCCATCGTCCTGTTCTAAAAAATCTCCATCAGTGGAGGAGTGGTCTGAAAATCTATAGGATGATGAAGATGACGTTCCTGAGGGGGATCTCTGTCTTCTCACCTGCCTACTAACCTCTAACTCCAATGATCTATGGCTCACCGGTCTGTGATAGTCCCTATTTCTTTGTCCCCTATGCCCCCTTTGATTACCATGGTGTTTCCACCTAAAGACTTGTCCTCGGATGACATCCTGTCTATCCCTATACAACTTCCTTTTTTTGTTTCTGTCACTTCCACTTCATATTTGTCTAGTTCTTTTTGCATGGATTCCTTAAATTTCACCATTCTTTCTGTCTCTTCTAGTTCATAAAGTTCAACATATAGGGCCTGATGCAGAGCCTCCTCTGAACTGCCCTTAAAACCTTCCGATTGTCCGGGGCTCCCGTTTGAATCGTGGCTCAAATGTGATGCAGAGCCTCCGTCGGAATGGCTCCCTAAATGATCCCTCAATTTGACTTCACTCGGAAAGCTTTTTTTGCTCTCTCGGGTGCCTTCAATTTGATCGGGGCTCCCGTTCCCGTTCACACGGGCGGCCCGTTTTTCCCTGATTTTTCCTGGCTTTTTGAACGTACCTGCTTGCCTTCCGTCGTATTTGACCTTCCATTTTGGTGGTTTTAGCAAGTATACTTACAGCTCCATGGCTCCTAAGTTGCCAATCTGGCTACACGCAAGCGCACATCCCTAAACCTCCACTGGAATATACATATGGCAACCACTGCCAATTTGACACATATATATCTTATTTTTAAAAATTTTTGTTGTTCCATTTTCCTTGCCATTAATGCATACCTTAATCTCATTTGTGTTCCTTTTTCCTTGCCATTAATGCACACCTTAATCTCCTTTGTGTTCCTTTTTCCTTGCCATTAATGCATACCTTAATCTCCTTTGTGTTCCTTTTTCCTTGCCATTAATGCATACCTTAATCTCCTTTGTGTTCCTTTTTCCTTGCCATTAATGCATACCTTAATCTCCTTTGTTTTCCTTTTTCCTTGCCATTAATGCATACCTTAATCTCCTTTGTGTTCCTTTTTCCTTGCCATTAATGCATACCTTAATCTCCTTTGTGTTCCTTTTTCCTTGCCATTAATGCATACCTTAATCTCCTTTGTGTTCCTTTTTCCTTGCCATTAATGCATACCTTAATCTCCTTTGTGTTCCTTTTTCCTTGCCATTAATGCATACCTTAATCTCCTTTGTTTTCCTTTTTCCTTGCCATTAATGCATACCTTAATCTCCTTTGTGTTCCTTTTTCCTTGCCATTAATGCATACCTTAATTCTTTCTGATTGTTTTGGATTTATTGTCCCATATCTAAACTTTTTGTGTCATGTAAATGTGTGATGATGTTGTGTGATTGTACATTTGCAGGAAACACAACTGTCAAAATATTTTTTTTTTATTTTTTTATTCCAACGTTAGAAAGTGATTTTTTTTAACAAAGTTTTTTACAAATAATGTTTTAACAAATAAACTATTTACATTTTAACACAAATTAAAAATCTTTAGGCCTCGGGGTCTTGTGGCTGTGATTTTCTGGTATCTGTGAATGAAAAACAACATTAGTTTAGCATTGTTTATTTGGTTTGGTTGTGCGTGTTTTTTTTGGGGCCCTTTTTAAACCGGACCTTCTGCGTGATTTACAGAAAAGCCCAAACTCTTAACAAAAGATTCCGCAGCATCTCAAATTAATAGATTGTAAGTTTTTAGTCAATCAATTATTATTCTTTCCACCACTGGGCTGCAACTCAGTTCAGGAATTTAGTATACGGCCGCCGCCATCTTGACTCAGAAGCATCACACTTACTGAGGAGAGGAGAGTGGGATAAGGTACAGGGGGTGGGTTATAGCTGTGCTTTGCTCACACAGAGCAGAGCTGTGCTCTTGAAAAGGTCAGCAATCCCAGAATGCAGATCAGCACAGTTAGAAGGCACTTCCTGTTTGCAGGCTGCCTGATAAGATGGCGGCTTCCATAATCCGCCATCTTGGATGTTTCAAGCCTCATAACATGCACTAGGTGCAGGTAGGATGATTTTGAAGGTGGGCAATCTGTATGTACAGGGTGTGTGAAACATATAAGATAGACTATTATTCTGAGTGAAGGTCCGCTTTAAGGGCATTTTAGACAAAGTCTTTGCTAATTTTTTTTTGTTTTTACATTTTGTGGCCAATGGAATTGTTGGTTCATTTACTTTGGTACCCAAAAACACCACTTACCATGTTTTAGGCGCACATTGCGTCAGGGGCGGAGTCTTGCTCCCTTGGTTGCTGCTGTGAATCTGTTTGGCTGACAAACACACTGATATTAGAGACTGTTGTTGTCTCATGTACACAAAATGCATTAACAAGTTTCCTGGCCTAACTAAAGTCACTTTATTAACCTCTTGCTGCCTCACATTGCCCTAGTTCTGCTATCTGCATGTAGCCTAGTTTTGAGCTGCGTACATGTGTTAAACTAAGGTGGGCTTGTATGTAACGTGACAAACTAAGTTGTTTCAGACTATTCTGGCGCTTTGTTTTTTTTATATTACAAGGAATGTGTGCGCGCACATAAACGCACGCGCGCATACTCACATCCATGATGATGTCGTCCTGCTCCGGGGTAAAGATGGCGGGCGACAGCTTTTCTGGGTTTGCAAGGTATAGCTCTGACATTCCCCCGCGGTGACGTGCGTGCGTGCGCGCAGGCGCGCACCCGCTGTTGACCACGGCCACACGGAAAACATATTTAAAGCACAAGGCACTCAGCTCTGTGTTGGATACCATATCAATATGGGCAGACCTAAAGGGAGTAAAAAGAGCCAACCAAGGGCCGAGGCACATAGCAGCCGCACACATGGCTCATCCTCCACAAGACAGAAGAGCAGGCACCAGACACATGCCGAACATGCCCCCACTAAAACGGTGGATACTCCACAGAAACAGGCACATTCAAAAAAACGCAGGACCAAGGGTACATTAAGCCATTCACCACCACCTGCAAAAAAACCACGCACACACAAGGGTGCCCCATCTAGTCAGACCATGCAGCATCCTCCACCTCCACACACCAAGCATACCCACAAATCCAAACACATAAGCAAGGGTAAGCGCATTGCAAAACCCACCACCCCACCCAGGTCACCCACCCCTCCACCTCAACCCTCTGGTTCCCCCAATTCCAGTACCTCAGATTCCACATGCAGCTCCACATCTGATAGCTCAACAGGAACCCAGACATTAAGCCAGAGAAGCACACACACAACATCACCCTCCCCCATAAGCCAAAGAAGCACACACGACTCCCCAGATACCCAACCATCAATTTCCTCAGATGCAGGGGAGACCACACACCCATGTGGCAGACAACTACGGCGTGGCTCACTAACTGCACGATTTTGCGATGCTCAAAGCATGGCGGTGGCAAATGCAGTTTGCGAGCATTATGATGCCCTATTTGGCCGCACCTCCAAAACAACCACTAAGCAGGCTAAGATGGAGATCTGGACTAATATTTGCAGGCAGGTCAATAGTGTGGGATCAGTCCGGAGAGATATTCAACAAATAAAAAGGAAATTTGGGGACCTGAAATACTACAGCCAAAAAAAAATGGACATGCGCCGTCAGCAGAGGTAAAGGACAATTTATAGTCGCATTGTTAAAAGGATGTAACACTTATTAGGTGTAATTTAATCTTCCCCAGCCAACAGACAGGGGGTGGAGCAGAAGTAAAGGAAAAAGTAAAATGCATTTATAGTCACATTGTTAAAAGGATGTAACACTTATTAGGTGTAATTTAATCTTCCCCAGCCAACAGACAGGGGGTGGCTTACCCACTAAAATTATCCTTACGCCCGCCGAGTGAAAGGATACGTAGGTACAAAGTAACAAAATGGCTACTGCATGGCTTATGCCTGGCTTATGCTTAAGGGGATTGCTTTAAAACTCCAAGGGTGAGAATAACGGAGTGACCGTTATCTCTGGGAATGGAATGTGCAGACAGAAGAACATAACAATCTGTTTCTGTGAGAAATGTCCATGGGTAGGTGAATGTCTGGAAAAACCCATGACACACAATGACATACAATGGGGTGATGTACAGCCACCCCCAGCACACACCCCTGACAGCAAGATGTTGATACAGCTACTCCAATTAAAAGGCAAATGTCCACTTTAGAACCTTTTCCCCGCCTAGGCCTTATCATGCTTTATATACTGAAAATCACGACGTAATAAAAAGTTCACACCGAGAATAGCTGTTATGTGTCTTTCTTGCGCTTGGTGTGGGCTCCGGAGCTCTGAAGTGTGAAGGTAACTCTGGTCTACAGACAAATAAGGTAATCCCAGGTAGAGGACTCAGTGGGAGTCGCTCTTAGGTGTCTGCCGGTAATAGGGGCAGATATTTTTTCAGGGTGTCTGGGGGTGTCAACGGTCATGGGCAGGGGACTCAGCCCTATTGGCTCAGACTCCTTTAACTTTAACATTTGCCTTTTTTTTTTTTTTTAAACAGCAAAGAATATATAGAGCAGTATACAGAATTGCTCCTTACCCCTCCCTTCGGGGAGCAACTATTAACAGGACATTTTGCACGTAGGCATAAACATAAACAATACAGTAAGTTCCTAAACAAGAGAAGGAATTAGAGGCGGCCTTGATGCTGTCTCCTGAAGCGTAAAGACTGACATTAGGGCACATCTCATTAGCTAGGTTATAATAATAATAATGAAATGTCCAGTTTCTGCTAAATGATTACATGGATATGTAAGTGTCTTAAAGTGAAACTTTCACCTCTATTCTAAGCCTGAGCAAACTGATTCAAGCAAGCCTTAGTCTTGGTATATGGCTGGAAATTTTCTGCTAAGAGCATGTCTAAGGCCATTCTATTCTGGAATGCCATGGTGGACGTGGGACTAAATTGCTCTGCCATCCCCTTAAGGCCATCTCGCGTTGCATTAACAAAACGCTGCTGGTTGTAGTAGAGGTAGTTTATCCAGTCAGCATTTTTATTGGCAGTGATAAGGGGAATAATGGACTCAAATCCTGTCTTTACAGGATTCCGGGCCTTAAACTCATCAGGAACCCCTCTTGGGACTCCTATGGCATCCAGGTACACATGGGGGTCGAAGTTTCCCCCTAGGCCTCTCTTACGTCTCCCCTCGGTCAGCAAGGGGAAATGTATCTGCTCGGTCACCTTATTGGAGGGGTTAATAAGGAAAGGCATTATAATTTTCACCAAGGTACATTGGCCTCTCCATGATTGTCGAAGTTTATGTCTTATTTTCCCACCTCCACATAGCCTGAACACATCTCCCACACTATGTGACTGATTAAACCAATAAGTCAGGGATGGTGGAACTACCATTATTGGCACAAAAACCTGGACTGAAAATGCTTACATTCACAGTGCCACTAGGCCGGGAATAACAGATGTAGTTACCGGGGTAAACCTCTATTCCAGGTCCCGGGGAAACAGTCTGGGTTAGTATAGGATAGTTTCTTTTCCAGATATCACATTCCCCCTCTTAGCTCCTATTGCTGTATATGCTAAGGAAACACTCCTACTCCTCCAGGGGCAGGGTCAAAGGTACAGGGCCTAGATGAGGACGGGAGGCTGCACAAACATAGTGTTCTGGCTCTGTGCCGTATAATGAGCCAATTTAACCCATAAATTGGTGTTACTGTCAAACCCTGTCTCAGAGGCAAAAGTATCCTCAGGGGAAGGGTTGGTCATCATGACCTGGACCTCTTGCAGCGACAATTTTCTTATCCAAGGGGTCATTTGGGGGAAGTGTTGGGGCTCGGGGCTTACTCCTAAAACTGGACATATCCCGGGAGTAAAACCTTCTTCCCCAATCTGAGCAGCCACTACAGGAACAAAAAACCAATAGGTCCCATTGTCTGAGGGGGAAGGTTTTTTTATAGTGAGGGTAAAAGTTGAGCAGGGATCTCTCCCTTTGGCCTGGAAGCGGCAGATGTGTGGGGTGGGGACCCTATCCTTATTTATCCCTATCATACACATAAACATTTTAAACAGCAAATATAAAAGCAGAATTATTAAAAGTATTGACTAGTATTGATATTGACTAATTCAATTCAAAAGAACGCTTTCCCTCATGATCTTTACCACGACCAATTACAGGGATTAGGTCAGCCATATAGCACCATCCTTTCAGCTCTAGTGGGAACCAGGGGTAACATACTTTCCCCACAACAAATGTAAATGTTATTACACAAGCTCATGCCTCATGTTATGCTCCTATTTCTAAACTTCCTTTATATTCTCCTCCATCAAAACATTATAAGAAATGCAGAAATTATTAGAAATTCAGTTAGGCACGTACAGATTAATCAAAATGAAATTCCAGCCAGTTGCGTTGTATTGGGCATTGATCTCAGCTGGCTTAGAAATATTAAACTAAGAATGGGATTTTCACTTCCCTATTAGATTTCCCAAACTTCAAACCAGCAGTCTGGGTTGTGGGTCTTATATCTGAAACCCAATCATTTCTCATTTGGTTTTAATAAATTAAAGGTCTGAGTGAGATTTAAAGGCATAGCTATCAACGTTGGATTCATTGTTTGGACACTTTTGGATATGCAGGGGCTCTAAGCGGCCAATTCTTATTTTGTTCTGTGCCACATCACTATATGTTAACCTTGGACCTACTGGGATATTTGGGTCACAGCACGTCGAGCAGTTCTCCTTTGTAAAACATAACGATACTTGTCTGCAAACACTATAATAAATTTTAGCGTGGTAATCTTTCCCAAATCTTTTTTTTCCCAAAATCTTTAGATATCAAATGACCTGTAATATTTCAGGGTGTAATTTACTACAGATCCAACACTGGACTTTCAGGCATAGGCATCTATGAACTTTAGAAGTAGCATCTTAGGAGGTCACCTTCACTTGTCCCTCTTTTACCTAATTTCTCTAATTTTACTTTTCCCACATACACCTTGAGTGGGGCCTAACACATGTGGGTCATAAATGCATAAAGTAAGCACATATATTATCACAAAAAGAATAAAAGCAAGTATCAAAAGTTTAGCCATTTCAGCCCCAGAGTCCAGCAAATAAGGCCTGGTCAAGGACTTTGTCTGTTCTTCCTTCTTCGGGGACCCTAGATCCCCCGCATTAGTCATCATAGTCGGCACCCACGACTGGCAATCCTTCACTAGGACTGGTTCTAGTCACTGTGATCACCGTGGCAGTCTTGCTTCTTTCTGCGATTCAGCTACTGGATCACAACCGTCACCTACTTCAGAAGGATGGATGGATGGATGAGGGACTTCTGCGAAGAAAAAGAGAGATGCGAGACAGAGAGGTGCAAGCCATATTTCTTTCAACATTTTCCAAAGTTTTAATCAGCTTCCTCACATATTCTTCCTATATCAGGTCTAGGTCCCCTCTTTCTAACATAAAGGGGCACCCTAGCCCAGGGGGTGGGGAATGGTCTTCCAATTAAAACCTTAAATGATGAATACCCAGTGACCTTAGGAGGGGTCATTCTAATTCCTACCAATCCTACTCCTGGAAGGACCCTTTTACATTTAGCATAAGTTCCCTCCTGTGGCTTAATTTATAATTTATCCTCTCTGGTCCTATTTATTTATTTAGTTTTCCCAACTATTCCAGGGCTCTGAGGGTGGTAAGGTATGTGAAACTACCACTCTATCCTTAGGGTTTTCACTAAATCCTGACAGGCCTTCACAGTGAGGGACAGCCTATTTGGATTTACCCATTTACCCATTAAGGGGCATCCCCATTTAGGAATATTCTCTTGTGTGAGAATTCTTACCACAGTCCTGGCATCTTCCCTCGTCGTCACAAAAAGTTCAACTCACCTTGGGAACATATCCACTATCACAAAAAAGGTACTCCTGTATTTTCCCTAAACTAAGCATGTGAGTAAAGTCAATCCGCAGATGTGTGAACAAGGTTGTTGGAATGTCAGGTGCTCATTTCTTGCTTTCTGTGGGTTAAAAAAGAAAGGTGCACTACTAGCAGCTGCACGGTTTCCCTAGTTTTTTCCCTCTTATCACAAAAAATCCATGGACATTTGTGCACTCCTGCCTTTCCTCAATCCTCCCTGTCTTTTTACTAGCATATGTTCGTAAGTCAGTCAAAGTCTGGTCAGGGAGGGGTATGTCTGGTGTTAGCATGGGCATTTGCATGTTTGCTGTTTGCGTGTATGTTCTTAAGAAGGAAAAAACATTGTGAGTAGTAAAATAAGTTTGTATCATGTAACAAAAAGTAAAGGTTTCTGCCATTCCTACTAACACTACACACAAGGCCAGGGCTATGAGACACACAGGCATTGCCCTGTACCCTGCCCAGGGACCACCTTTGAGAAAAAAACAGGGCACCTCCATGTTCTTATGCTGGGCCCCTGCACATGGCCCCTGGCAACAAAATGACATCTTGCCATAATCGGGAAAGCCTAACCCTGGGGCTATCATATCTCAAATACACAAAACATTGCACATTACACATTTCCTTTAACCATTACAGGGTGTCAGGTTTATCAACATACATTTCAGATCTCAATATGCTGTCATAACATGAACAATCTATAATCCATTGGTGGCAGCAACCAATCATACCAAGGAAGGGTAGCATGTCCTTCCTGGTAAGTGGGCAGGGCAGACCCACGAAAGCAGCTATTCTCTTATAGCTTATTTCTCTTTGTCCCTGGGAAAGCACAAAACCCAGGTATTCAAGCTTTTTCTGACACCATTACAACTTTTCTTTAGACACTTTATAATCACTTACAAAAAGACAATTCAAATGATCCCTCTTATCCCACAGGGTGGCCTCCCAATCAAAACTGCAGAGGAGAAAACTGTCTGCAGTAGGACGGAACCATGGCTGGGTGTCCAGACTTTAAGAGGAGGACAATTGCACCATTACACAAAAAAAAAAAAAAAACGATTTACCAATACACATAAGCCTAGGGCAAATGTGACATAAAAGCAAAGATGGCCTGTGTCTCCTCGTCCACTGGGACGCTGAAAAAAAACAATTTCTTAAATCAATGTTGCTATTCCAGCCCATGTCACGAAGTGAGAAGAGATGGCAGACAGGCATTAAAAAGGGCAGTTGGCATTTTTAAACAATTTATGTCCCTGAGATCTTAGACAAATCTCATGGTTTCAATGTGGCCTTTTTTAAAAAATCTCCTGGCAATAAAAAAGGGGCTTATCTAGTTTAAGTCTACATACAACCTTTCTTGTTAAGTTTTATTGTGAAAATATGTATGATTCCCTGTTTAGCCTGAAGTTGGTCAGAAATTAGTAAGGGCGGTGTATTTATCTCCATTGCTTGTGCTCTCAGCGCGTATTATGTCTGGCTCTCCCCACACACACACATTCCGTTCTTGCCAGCTTGCGTGCTTTTAACCCATACACTGTCACACAGCATGGGATGTCTCTAAAATAATTTCATATTAGTCCAATCTTATGTGGATCCTAACAAAGCATCTTATGATTCTCCCACATTGTATCCTGACCTTTTCTCAGCAGTTGGGCTTCTATATTAACTTTCTTCAACTAATTTTACTCCTAGTATTTGCAGCGGGACCCCAATAGAAAACCCAGCTGTCATCTTTAACTAGTTCATTTTTCTCTTTGTGTTCCTCTTTATCTAGCGGAGAAACATCAGCAGACAGCTTATGTGTATCGCTGCTCATTTGTTTCCTAACTTCTGTGATTATTAAGACTTTCATCTCTTCCTGAGTAGAGGAGGGATAGAGGCTGTTTTTCTTAGGTGGCACGCAAGGTGAGGGGCAGTTACTTTTAGCCCTAAACTCTTGTTTACATTTAATTTTAAATTTGTTTCTAGTTTGTGTTCCAGGGCATGAAACCCTGAATTGGATGTCCTCTATAACTAGTTTATAACTAGTTTTAAACCAATAGGAAGCATGTTTTAACCCATTTCCACCTCCCTTCTTTATATAATCTTTATCCCAGTTTGGGTCTCCTTGATAATACGGGAACCTTTCCAGTCCACCCCGCCAAATTATCAACAAAAGGCAGCATGTAGTATGCTCCTCCAGTTAACCTCTCTACATAGTGAATACAATCCTCTCCCACATGGGGCACTTTAGACTCAGACTAACCCATTATCAGTTAACAAATGACAAATAAACAAATGACAATATCTGTGGTTTAAAGCGTGCTCACCTTCACACTTATCAATCCACACAAACAAATAATCTTAACACTCTATTGTCAGAGAGAAAGAGAGAAAAAGGTTTCAGTGGTCAGGTAAACTCACAGTAAACAGACAAATCTGTTCCCAAATCACAAATAATCACAATTTATATAGCGCGCTTCAAATAACCAAGCAGCGGTTCCCTATGAACCCCGCAACGCCTCGCCAAGACCGCGAGAGGCACAAGGGCACAAGTCCTTTAACCTTCCCTCGGGGTTAAGCGTATAAATCACTTACCCCCTTCAAGGAGACTTGCCCCGCATAAACTCCACCACTGAAAAGATATCTGCCCCTATTACCGGCAGACACCTAAGAGCGACTCCCACTGAGTCCTCTACCTGGGATTACCTTATTTGTCTGTAGACCAGAGTTACCTTCACACTTCAGAGCTCCGGAGCCCACACCAAGCGCAAGAAAGACACATAACAGCTATTCTCGGTGTGAACTGTTTATTACGTCATGATTTTCAGTATATAAAGCATGATAAGGCCTAGGCGGGGAAAAGGTTCTAAAGTGGACATTTGCCTTTTAATTGGAGTAGCTGTATCAACATCTTGCTGTCAGGGGTGTGTGCTGGGGGTGGCTGTACATCACCCCATTGTATGTCATTGTGTGTCATGGGTTTTTCCAGACATTCACCTACCCATGGACATTTCTCACAGAAACAGATTGTTATGTTCTTCTGTCTGCACATTTCATTCCCAGAGATAACTGTCACTCCGTTATTCTCACCCTTGGAGTTTTAAAGCAATCCCCTTAAGCATAAGCCAGTCATAAGCCATGCAGTAGCCATTTTGTTACTTTGTACATACAGGAACATGTATATACATTCATACACCCGGCCAGCATCCAGGGACTGGCAGAGGCACAAGACACAGACCGCAATGTAAGGTCCCAAGGTGAGTCTGAATTTGGCATAACCTTTTATCAAAAGATCCAAAAGGCAGTGTTATGCTACACAACACACTGTACTTTGCCATTTAGCTAATCTTACAATCTTCATTCAAAGGCCAAAGTCAACAGCACACACAAGGCCCCCAAACCCCTGCATTATCACCGAGGCCAAGGGCACACCAGGATTCCACACAAGGAACCCAAATTGTGGTTTTGGATGAGGTAAGTCAATGGTCCTTGGTGTGTACTTTTAACTTTGATCTTTGAGAGCTTGGGTTGACATAAATAAACTAAAATGAACCTATATTTATTTACAGGACACAGGAAGCCCACCCATAATCGAACAGATACGAGATTTGGAGGAGGACACCACGCATATGTCACTAACCCCTACTGCACCAGTGGCAGCAACGCACTCAACCCTGGCACAACCACCACATCCACAACCACCTTCCGAACCTGCACCAACCACCCGTCCTACTGCTCGAACCCAGTCCAGGAGGCATATTAGCCAAAGAAGGCAACTACAGATTTTGGAGGAAGAGTGGAAGCAGGAAAATATCGCCTTTTCTGCTAGCACACAGCAATTCAATTAGACTGTGTGCACCCAACTTACAAGCATCAACGCCCAATTAGAAGTATTGAACAGGAATGTCTCTGCCCTAACCAGCCAAATGGTGGAGATTAATCAAAGCCTGGCCAACATTGCTGCCAATTTGCAGCCACAACATCAGTCCACGCCATCATCCGAACCAACATACCACTAATTTTTTTGGATTCGTTTTGTTGACCCCACGTGTCATTTTTCTTTGTTTAAAATATTGTTGGTGAAATATTTAAGTTCACATAAAAAATAAATATTCAGTTCTCTGAAAAAAAAAAAAAATACAAGTTGTTCACGGATGTTTTGCGTGGTGCCACTTGGGGTGCAAGAAAAAGGAGGGGTGGGGTCGTCTGAAACCAAAACATGCTCATCCTGCAGGTCTAGATATCGGCCAATACTGCTCCTAATGGCCAGGTTGCGGAGTAGGCCACAAGCCAGGATTAGTTTAATGACCTTTGCAGGCGTATATTGTAGTGCCCCCCCCCCCAGTCTGATCAAGACAACGGAACCTCATCTTCAATAGACCAAAGGCTCGGTCCACCACAGAGTGAGTCCTCCTGTGGGCAGTATTGTAGGGCTCCTCTGCCTGTGAAGATGGTTGCAGAATGGGGGTCAGCATCCAGTGGAGCAAAGGATAGGCAAAGTCTCCTGTGCCTAAAAAAAAAAATAAAAAAAAATAAGGTGTGCATTGCAACAATAGAAAAGAGGGACAAATAGGTGAGCGGGGTAGGGTTGGAGTAAAGGACATTTGTAATGAGCATACATGCACATGCAACCTTTACACTCATTAAAAAATTATGGAAAATACTACTTACATAAGAGGCCACGAACATGACGCAATAGGGCTCAATCACTTAACCCAGTTAATTTAAGTTTAAAAAATTAGGATAAAAATATACTAACCCAAAAATTACGAAATAGAGTGTTAAGGGAAAAAACAAAAACAGACAGGGTGGCCAAACAATGCAAGTTTCATACACATACCCAGTAAGGCGGGTGAGCTCAAATAGGTGCAGCCTGGTTTCTGCCATACTCAGCAGGACAAGACCGCCGAGCTGGCGCCGCTGATGTGCTCCAACAGAGGACTGCATATTATTGCCCGAGTGCAAATACGGCTGCTCTGACTGGCCGTAAGTGAAGGCTCGGCGGCCCCGTTTTATTAGGCTGATTCCAATCGGAAATCAAGGCTCTGCATCACTGAAAAAAATGGGCCAATGAACGAGGCGTCCGTTTTGCCGGCAAACAGCCTCTTGCGAGCCGACAATCGGAAAGGCGGCTGCGCGCACACCTGAGCGCATAAACGCACACTAAAATCAACGTAGCACCCTTTCCTGACCCGATCAAAGCCCAAAACCAACGGGAAAACGCACGGGGGAGCTGAACGGGGAGGCTCTGCATCGAGGCCAATAGTTCTTGCAATCTTGTCTTAATAGATTCTAACAATTTTTTATCCTCTTAGATGAGCATATCAAATAGCGTAAGGGAGCATGCTATCAAATTAGACTCCCATTCCCTTCTAAATTCTGCTGTAACCTCCCAGGCTGGAAAAATTTGTATTCTTAGACCTCTAGGTATAATTTTCTCTTCTTTATATATTTCCAGGCTGCTTATATTCCACCAAATTTTTAAATAATCTCGCCTGGTGTGTTTAATTTCATGTAGAAGATCATTTAGAAGATCGGAACCCTTATAATATCCATCTAACCCACACTATGTCCAAGACCTCAGTTGAATTCTTGGATATCACCATTACATTGGAGCAGGATGGATTGATATCTACAAAGTTATACCGCAAACCCACCTCAACAAATAATATTTTACACTTTTCCAGTTTTCATCCATACAACACGAAAAGAGGAATACCTGTGGGCCAGATGTTAAGGGCGGCACACAGAAATTGCTCGAAAGAAGAGGATTTTGAAGTGGAATCCAAAAACATGAGGCAGCGTTAAAGGAAGAGAGGTTACCCCAGAAGATTAGACAAGGCGGTGGCTCGAGCGCACAATACAACTAGAGAAAACCTGTTGAAGGAAGCAGATAGGAAGGTGAGATTCATAACGACATATTATAGTGATTGGTTTTGTATTAAGAATATATTGAAGAAACATTGGGGTGTCCTACAGGTGGACCCACGCTTGGCATCCCTGACAATTGGAGGACCCTATATTACAGCGAGGAGAGCACCGAATTTAAGGGACAAACTATGTAGGAGCCATTATGGTGGCCCCAGGACATGGCTGTCCAAGATGGGCAGGAATGGCTGTAGGGCATGTGGGCGATGCAGTGTCTGTCCTTTGGTCAAGAAAACAGAGGAAATAATGAATTTACATACTAAGGAGGTGTATCAGATCAAACAATCGATGACGTGTAGGACTAAGGGCGTTATCTATGTGATTCAATGTCCCTGCCCCAAATACTATGTAGGGGAAACGAAAAATATGGTGAAGATTCGAATACAAAAGCATGTTTCAAGTTTCAGATTGGCGTCAAGAGATGCAGAACATAAGCAGTTGTCACCTGTGGCAGCCCATTTTTTGGGAGCACATGGAGGGAGATGGCAAGAAGCTAAAGTTATGTATGTAGATCAGGTGCCTTGGGATGCTAGGGGAGGAAATATTAAAAGGAAGCTGCGGCAACGTGAGGCAGAGTGGATATATAAATTACATAGCAAATCCCCCCTAGGCATGAATGAGGATTTCAGTTTTTCTCCTTTTTTAGGACGAGATTAAGGGGAGTCCTCATATTGTGATACATAGAATGTAATGGTATAACATGGCTGCTTGTTGTTTCATTATAGATGGGCGATGGAGTAATATGAAGAAAGAAGGATAAGTATGCAAATGAAAATCTATGTATGTATGTACAATGATCTATTAGGAGTGGGAAGCATGTATAAGTGGGCCCGTAATGGTAGTTGTATCTGCAGCTGAATATTTATGTGGGACATGAGATGGGGTCTTTTTGAACATAGTGGGCCTAGTCACAAAGAGTCTATAACCCTGCATTAATAGGATTAGACTGTGGGTCATCTTATTGGAAGATGGTGAGTATTGGAAGTGGTGAGTACCTAGGATGGGAGTCTGTAGACACATATATAAGGGGCATAATTAAAGCATGGATAGTGCTCTCTAGTAGATGTGGTATAATAATGGGACCGTGTGGTCCAGGGGCCACATGATAGTGGGATGAGCATTTCAGAGAAGTATGGGGTGAAAGATAAGTAGTAGTATATTGACTAGCTGGAGGAGGTAAGTAAAGTGAAAGATAAGTAGTAGCATATTGACTAGCTGGAGGAGGTAAGTAAAATAGGCTAGGTATGGCCCTAAGGATCTAAGAAAATTGGTGAGACAAGAAATACTCCAGGATCATATGAGTGGAATACAGGTAAATCAGATATAAATGCCTCAGAGATGATTAATGGTGTGAATATTTGATTAAATTGTAGGAGGAGAATAGAACCCATGATGAAGGAATCAAAAGAATGAGAGGAGAATTTATGGTGATGATAAAGGAGTTATTAAGGGCTCGGAGTGAAGTGAAGAAATACATGGAGAAGAAGATCAAGATTCACCCATGAACAGTAGGGAAGCTGAAAATAAGATTGTCCAGAGAATGTAGTTGACATGGGAGGATGGAAGTGGAAGCACTCTAACAACAGCTATTATAGATTTTATGTAATGGTTATATTTAGGTTGATACTTCTACAGATAATAGAATGAGATATATAACTGATAAGGTATAGATTGTTTCCCTTCAATAGATATAACTGTAATAGTAGTATTGTATATAGTGGACCAGGATAGTGACATATTAATGGATTTATTATTAGTTTAAATAAACAGCAAATTGGTATGTGTATGTACAGTGTATGTTTGAATTGCCTGTACCTTAGGGGGAGCTGAGAGCCGATAGTAACATTGTCAGGATATGGGGCATATGGCTTGATGTGCTTTAAGAGGGGAGCCAGTACATGGTGCGGCGCACAGTGGGAGTTGTGGGTGAGGGAGGTGATTGATGGGTGCCGCGACTTGTTTCTGTGCGGCTGCGCGATGTGCGGCTGCAGCACAGTAGCTGCTATTAGATCAGGTCCCACTGATGACGAGTAGGTGGGTGTGCGGGGGGTGGGAGTGGGGCGGGGTAGGCGCAGGGCCGTCACTTCTGCCCATACTGTGATGCGGGTTGAGAGAGGGGCGGAAGTGAGGGAGAAGGAGGGCGCCGTGCCACGCCGTATCCGGCCAGAGCACGCCAGACACCATTTAAAAGCGGGCTGGCTGAGTAGATACCGTCACCCTTGTGAAGTGGTTCAGGACCACGAAGCACGTAGGTGAGAAGGTAAGTGGGGAGGAATTGGCTTGGCTGTAATACCGGGGATTATTAGATTTATGAAGATATATTCTATTCCTGATGTATATCGCTGACATTTTGGAGACAAGTAGTGGCACTTTATAGGTTAATGCATGGTTGCACTTAGGCACTTTAGCACCTTTTGCACTATTGAGGGCACTTTACTTTATTAATTGCACAATACATATATGCTGTCTATTTATAGGGAACAGCATTGATTTATTAAATTATATTTTTATAGATTTGAGGATTTTTTAATTGCACTAGCACATAGCAACTTGTCCAGAAAAACGTCAATGTATGTATATTGGTTGATATGAGTATATACTATGGATAATCAAATTTAGTGGATTATTGATTATTTTGACACAAGAGCACTGAGTGTCATTATATATTCGAGCCCTGGAGTTCCTCCCCACTTGGGTTTTTAATTTATATGTTTTTTTAATGTGTGATGTGTTGTCTTGCTGTATCTAAAAATTAATGTATTAATTTTTTGATTAATAAATATATGAATTGTATTATGAAGTGGTGTGCAGCCTGATTTATGAGGACTGTATGGAGGGCTAGCCCTGGAGCCTTTCTAATTAAGAGAAGTGTGTATAGAACCATGTCCCTAGGGCTAGCACCCTGAGTAAACAATCATTGGGTGAGCTGTGCATACCTAGTAGTGTTGAGTCCAGCACTAGAGATGAGCGAACTTTTGAAAAATTCGATTCGACTGATTCGCCGAATTTTCCGACAAAAATCGTTTCGACCCGAATAAATTCGCGACGAATCGCTATTAAAAACGGCTATTTCTGAGCCTCCTAGAGCCTCAATAGGGTTGTAAACCATTCTGCCTTGCTGTAACACGCACAGGATGCGTGCTGGGTTAGTTAAATAATACTTTGAAGAAATATCACATGCAGATCAGAGGCATCGCTAATAGAATCGCAGAGCGGCACAATTGAATTCAAGAGAGTTGAAGTGGCATCACTATGAGGGGCAGGAGCCCAAACATTGCTTTAAAGAGACACTGGAGTTGGCAGCAGCAGGAGCCCAAAAATTGGATGAATCACACCCTGGAGTTGGCAGCAGCAGCAGGAGCCCAAACATTACTTTAAAGAGACCCTGGGGTTGGCTTCAGGAGCCCAAAAATTGGATGAATCACACCCTGGAGTTGGCAGCAGCAGCAGCAGTAGCCCAAATATACACTGGAGTTGGCTTCAGGAGCCCAAAAATTGGATGAATCACACCCTGGAGTTGGCAGCAGCAGCAGGAGCCCAAATATTACTTTAAAGAGACACTGGGGTTTGCTTCAGGAGCCCAAAAATTGGATGATTCACACCCTGGAGTTGGCAGGAGTTGACAGCAGCAGCAGCAGGAGCCCAAACATTACTTTAAAGAGACCCTGGGGTTGGCTTCAGGAGCCCAAAAATTGGATGATTCACACCCTGGAGTTGGCAGCAGCAGGAGCCCAAATATTACTTTAAAGAGACCCTGGGGTTTGCTTCAGGAGCCCAAAAATTGGATGATTCACACCCTGGAGTTGGCAGGAGTTGACAGCAGCAGCAGCAGGAGCCCAAACATTACTTTAAAGAGACCCTGGGGTTGGCTTCAGGAGCCCAAAAATTGGATGAATCACACCCTGGAGTTGGCAGAAGTTGGCAGCAGCAGCAGGAGCCCAAACATTACTTAAAAGAGACACTGGGGTTGGCTTCAGGAGCCCAAAAATTGGATGAATCACACCCTGGAGTTGGCAGGAGTTGACAGCAGCAGCAGGAGCCCAAATATTACTTTAAAGAGACCCTGGGGTTGGCTTCAGGAGCCCAAAAATTGGATGAATCACACCCTGGAGTTGGCAGGAGTTGGCAGTAGCAGCCGCAGGAGCCCAAATATTACTTTAAAGAGACACTGGGGTTGGCTTCAGGAGCCCAAAAAATGGATGATTCACACCCTGGAGTTGGCAGCAGCAGCAGCAGTAGCCCAAATATACACTGGAGTTGGCTTCAGGAGCCCAAAAATTGGATGAATCACACCCTGGAGTTGGCAGTAGCAGCAGCAGGAGCCCAAATATTACTTTAAAGAGACACTGGGGTTGGCTTCAGGAGCCCAAAAATTGGATGATTCACACCCTGGAGTTGGCGGCAGCAGCAGCAGTAGCCCAAATATACACTGGAGCTGGCTTCAGGAGCCCAAAAATTGGATGAATCACACCCTGGAGTTGGCGGCAGCAGCAGCAGCAGGAGCCCCAACATTACTTTAAAGAGACACTGGGGTTGGCTTCAGGAGCCCAAAAATTGGATGAATCACACCCTGGAGTTGGCAGCAGCAGGAGCCCAAACATTACTTTAAAGAGACACTGGGGTTGGCTTCAGGAGCCCAAAAATTGGATGATTCACACCCTGGAGTTGGCAGCAGCAGCAGCAGGAGCCCAAATATACACTGGAGTTGGCTTCAGGAGCCCAAAAATTGGATGAATCACACCCTGGAGTTGGCAGCAGCAGCAGCAGGAGCCCAAATATTACTTTAAAGAGACCCTGGGGTTGGCTTCAGGAGCCCAAAAATTGGATGAATCACACCCTGGAGTTGGCAGAAGTTGGCAGTAGCAGCAGCAGGAGCCCAAATATTACTTTAAAGAGACCCTGGGGTTGGCTTCAGGAGCCCAAAAATTGGATGAATCACACCCTGGAGTTGGCAGAAGTTGGCAGTAGCAGCAGCAGGAGCCCAAATATTACTTTAAAGAGACCCTGGGGTTGGCTTCAGGAGCCCAAAAATTGGATGAATCACACCCTGGAGTTGGCAGCAGCAGCAGGAGCCCAAATATTACTTTAAAGAGACGCTGGGGTTGGCTTCAGGAGCCCAAAAATTGGATGAATCACACCCTGGAGTTAGCAGCAGCAGCAGGAGCCCAAACATTACTTCAAAGAGACCCTGGGGTTGGCTTCAGGAGCCCAAAAATTGGATGAATCACACCCTGGAGTTGGCAGGAGTTGACAGCAGCAGCAGCAGCAGGAGCCCAAACATTACTTTAAAGAGACCCTGGGGTTGGCTTCAGGAGCCCAAAAATTGGATGAATCACACCCTGGAGTTGGCAGAAGTTGGCAGCAGCAGCAGGAGCCCAAACATTACTTAAAAGAGACACTGGGGTTGGCTTCAGGAGCCCAAAAATTGGATGAATCACACCCTGGAGTTGGCAGGAGTTGACAGCAGCAGCAGGAGCCCAAATATTACTTTAAAGAGACCCTGGGGTTGGCTTCAGGAGCCCAAAAATTGGATGAATCACACCCTGGAGTTGGCAGGAGTTGGCAGTAGCAGCAGCAGGAGCCCAAATATTACTTTAAAGAGACACTGGGGTTGGCTTCAGGAGCCCAAAAATTGGATGATTCACACCCTGGAGTTGGCAGCAGCAGCAGCAGTAGCCCAAATATACACTGGAGTTGGCTTCAGGAGCCCAAAAATTGGATGAATCACACCCTGGAGTTGGCGGCAGCAGCAGCAGCAGGAGCCCAAACATTACTTTAAAGAGACACTGGGGTTGGCTTCAGGAGCCCAAAAATTGGATGAATCACACCCTGGAGTTGGCAGCAGCAGGAGCCCAAATATTACTTTAAAGAGACCCTGGGGTTTGCTTCAGGAGCCCAAAAATTGGATGAATCACACCCTGGAGTTGGCAGGAGTTGACAGCAGCAGCAGGAGCCCAAATATTACTTTAAAGAGACCCTGGGGTTGGCTTCAGGAGCCCAAAAATTGGATGAATCACACCCTGGAGTTGGCAGGAGTTGACAGCAGCAGCAGGAGCCCAAATATTACTTTAAAGAGACCCTGGGGTTGGCTTCAGGAGCCCAAAAATTGGATGAATCACACCCTGGAGTTGGCAGACGTTGGCAGTAGCAGCAGCAGGAGCCCAAATATTACTTTAAAGAGACCCTGGGGTTGGCTTCAGGAGCCCAAAAATTGGATGAATCACACCCTGGAGTTGGCAGCAGCAGCAGGAGCCCAGATATTACTTTAAAGAGACCCTGGGGTTGGCTTCAGGAGCCCAAAAATTGGATGAATCACACCCTGGAGTTGGCAGCAGCAGCAGCAGGAGCCCAAACATTACTTCAAAGAGACCCTGGGGTTGGCTTCAGGAGCCCAAAAATTGGATGAATCACACCCTGGAGTTGGCAGGAGTTGACAGCAGCAGCAGCAGGAGCCCAAACATTACTTAAAAGAGACACTGGGGTTGGCTTCAGGAGCCCAAAAATTGGATGAATCACACCCTGGAGTTGGCAGGAGTTGACAGCAGCAGCAGGAGCCCAAATATTACTTTAAAGAGACCCTGGGGTTGGCTTCAGGAGCCCAAAAATTGGATGATTCACACCCTGGAGTTGGCAGCAGCAGCAGCAGGAGCCCAAATATACACTGGGGTTGGCTTCAGGAGCCCAAAAATTGGATGAATCACACCCTGGGAGTTGGCAGCAGCAGCAGCAGGAGCCCAAATATTACTTTAAAGAGACACTGGGGTTGGCTTCAGGAGCCCAAAAATTGGATGAATCACACCCTGGAGTTGGCAGCAGCAGGAGCCCAAATATTACTTTAAAGAGACACTGGGGTTGGCTTCAGGAGCCCAAAAATTGCATGATTCACACCCTGGAGTTGGCAGCAGCAGCAGGAGCCCAAATATACACTAGAGTTGGCTTCAGGAGCCCAAAAATTGGATGAATCACACCCTGGAGTTGGCGGCAGCAGCAGCAGCAGGAGCCCAAATATTACTTTAAAGAGACACTGGGGTTGGCTTCAGGAGCCCAAAAATTGGATGAATCACACCCTGGAGTTGGCAGCAGCAGCAGGAGCCCAAATATACACTGGAGTTGGCTTCAGGAGCCCAAAAATTGGATGAATCACAACCTGGAGTTGGCAGCAGCAGCAGCAGGAGCCCAAATATACACTGGAGTTGGCTTCAGGAGCCCAAAAATTGGATGAGTCACACCCTGGAGTTGCCAGAAGTTGGCAGCAGCAGCAGCAGGAGCCCCAACATTACTTTAAAGAGACACTGGGGTTGGCTTCAGGAGCCCAAAAATTGGATGAATCACACCCTGGAGTTGGCAGCAGCAGCAGGAGCCCCAACATTACTTTAAAGAGACACTGGGGTTGGCTTCAGGAGCCCAAAAATTGCATGATTCACACCCTGGAGTTGGCAGCAGCAGCAGGAGCCCAAATATACACTGGAGTTGGCTTCAGGAGCCCAAAAATTGGATGAATCACACCCTGGAGTTGGCAGAAGTTGGCGGCAGCAGCAGCAGGAGCCCAAACATTACTTTAAAGAGACCCTGGGGTTGGCTTCAGGAGCCCAAAAATTGGATGAATCACACCCTGTGGAGAGTCATGTGGAGAAAAAGTAGCTTAGTTAGTAATATCTACATAAAATTATGAATAAACAAATGCAAAAGTATTGCCAAAGTGAAGTTTTGTTTGAGGGTGTGTTTCCACCTTTTAATTAAATCAGAAACAAGAAGGTATCATTGCCTCTGACTAATTAGCCCTCAAAAATTCTTGGAATTTTTAATCTGGAATCATGTCTGATCCGTCTTATCCGAAGAATATTAATAAAAAGTAAGAGTAACGTAAAGGATTTTTTATCAATACTTACTTGTGGTCCGATGCGGAGGAATGTCTGTAACTGGAGAGCAGCGCCTTAAATCTGTTTTGCACGATCCATCTTTCTTTAGTGTAGGTCTGGCCCCGTCATCAATCTACTGGAATACATCAGGCATTGTTGGGAGGAAAGCTTGGATGATCCAAGCGCCATTCATTTCCACGCAGGGCAGTCTCTGGAAAAAAAAGTCTGTAAAAACCAGGGTCTTTTTCATATAAAAACAAATGGTTATTCTTGCTTTTAAACCATATGTTCCACAGCTTTACCAGTCATTGTGTCAGCCAATGAAGCAACTTTGTCTCGAAGTGCTGCAAAAGCAGTCCACTGCATCACAAGTGGCATCTGACACCCCCAGTCAACTGTCTGTCTGTTATGCTTTGGGTTCAGCTCCACTATCCATTGATGAAGATCTGATAATCATAAAATTCAGCAGCTACTGCCCAGCCAAGAAGTGGAGGAGACACTCGCCTCTTCTTCCACTAGCCGGCAATTAGTGATGAGGAGAGTGTCGTGGGAGGAGGTGTTGCAAGCCGAGGTAGTGGAAGAGGGTCCCTGGAGTCTGCGGCGGTGGCGGCGGCAGCAGCAGCAGATTATTGCGGACTGTTGTTCGGAAAAATCAGCTACTCAGCGATGTGGCAGTGTTTCATGCAGCATCCTGTGGAGAAAAAGTAGGTTAGTTAGTGTATATACATAAAATTATGAATAGACAAATGCAATAGTATTGCCAAAGTGAAGTTTTGTTTGAGGGTGTGTTTCCACCTTGTAATTAAATCAGAAACAACTAGCTATCATTTGCCTCTGAATAATTAGCCCTCAAAAATTCTTGGAATTTTTAATCTTGATGTCTGAGGGATTTCTCCTCTCAGACAGCGTCACCATAAGTCCAGCCTGCTGCATTACACTTGGAAGAACATCTTGTTTGCGCTGCGACAAGGAAGCCAGAGTCATGCGTCCTGACATGGCACACGTGTTCAGTCTAGTTTTTAAGTCTTGCCCCCATCTGAAAGAACAACAGGAAAGAAAGTTAGCATGCACTTCTGGCACTCCTACACCACCAAGCACAACCCTATTGAGCCTCAGCGTCACAACGGTGTACCCCACCATAGTCTGATTTGCGATGTTTCCACCCGTTGGAATTCCACCCTCCATATGCAGGATCCACTATAGCAGTGGTCCCCAACCCTGTCCTCAAGGCCCACCAACAGGCCAGGTTTTGCAGATCTCCACAAAGATGCACAGGTGGAGTAATTCGTGCAGCTGCAGAGCAATAGAGCTGGCTATTTGGAGATCCAAAAAACATGACATGTTGGTGGGCCTTGAGGACAGGGTTGAGGACCACTGCACTATAGGAACAGAGAAAAGCCATCACGGATTTCTGGATGATCCAAACGGATAGGGGGACACCCCTGTGTAAATTCAATGTAAACCATTGGCAGCTCATACGTGACACCGACCGTTTGCTCAGGCCCTTTGAGGAAGCTACGTTATTAGTCAGTTGCCAGGACTATGAGATGAACGATGAGATTCCACTGCTTCATGTACTACAACACATGTTGGAAACCATGGCTGGTCAGGGCACTGGAGACATGGCACATACATTTCACAGCCACATGAAGCCTGTGGGGGCTGAAGTGGAGGAGGAGGAGGGGGTGGGGCAAAGCAAACCACAGTTTAGGTTTCACAAAATGACCATTTTATCTAGTCATCTGACAGAAGAGGAGGAGCAGGAGCAGCCACAGGAGCTAGAGGGTTGTGAGTAAGGTGAGACAGAGGACCCAGACACACCGTGGCAGTTTACAGTGGAGATGGAGACAGGTAGTCCCTCCGAGTCATTTGCACAAATGGCACGATGCATGCTCACATGCTTGCGTACTAGTGAGCGCAGAATTGTCTCCATTTGTCAGCGGGAAGACTTCTGGCTCTCCAACTTATTGGACCCTCTCTTCCGGCACAAAATGGGGGCATTTTTTACGCCCACTGAGAGGGAGGACAAACTGACCTACTACAGAGACATCCCACGTAGTCAGTTGGGCGATGTCTATCTGCGCCATGGCCCATACTCCCGCAGGTCTGACTCGGGGGGACCTCTGCGATCACCTTCCACTGCCATGGCTGCTGGGGGGGTGGAAGGAGCAGCAGCAGCAGCTCCATCAGCAGCAGCCTCAGTCTTCAGTCGCTAGTGAGTAGCTTTCTACACCCGCATAGTGAGTCTACTCATGAGCAGCAGGAAGACCTGGAGCTGGACCTCAAACAGCAGGTCATGTCATACCTTGACATGACCATGCCAACACACCTTCAAGATCCACTGGATTTGCTGGGAAGCCAAACTTGACTTGTGCCCGCAACTAGCAGAGTTTGCCCTGGAAAAGCTGTACTGGCCGGACAGTAGTTGATTTAGATGGCAACTGGGCTGCTCTATATAACGAAGCAAAATGGCAAATTTACCTCACTATATAAGCTATTGCCCCTCAGATTTACACAGGGGCTGCTCTATATAACGAAGCAAAATGGCAAATTTACCTCACTATATAAGCTATTGCCCCTCAGATTTACACAGGGCCTGCTCTATATTATGCTGCAAAATGGCAAATTAACCTCACAATATAAGCTATTGCCCCTCAGATTTACACAGGGCCTGCTCTATATAACGAAGCAAAATGGCAAATTTACCTCACTATATAAGCTATTGCCCCTCAGATTTACACAGGGGCTGCTCTATATTATGCTGCAAAATGGCAAATTAACCTCACAATATAAGCTATTGCCCCTCAGATTTACACAGGGCCTGCTCTATATAACGAAGCAAAATGGCAAATTTACCTCACTATATAAGCTATTGCCCCTCAGATTTACACAGGGGCTGCTCTATATTATGCTGCAAAATGGCAAATTAACCTCACAATATAAGCTATTGCAGCTCTATATAAATAAAAATAAATAAATAAAAAAAGGGCCTGTAGAAGCTTATTTAGTATAACAGATAGGGTGACATGTGCTGGTTTGGGATGCCCATATGGGCTAGTGTTTTGGCAGCAGTACAAAAACCAATGCAAAATGCAATAGCTTAATAAAGCTGATGCTGATCAACGCTTATTTAGTATAACAGATGGGGTGCAACATGCAGGTTTGGGATGCCCTGCGGCCTGGTGTATTTAAAGCAGACCAAAACCAATTCAAAATGCAATAACTTAATAAAGCTGAGGCTGTAGATGCTTATTTAGTATAAACAGGTAGGGTGCAAGGTGCAGCTTTGGGGTGCCCTGCGGCCTGGTTAAATGAAAGCAGTCAAAAAGGAAGTGCAAACTGAAGTAGCTTAATGAAGCTGATGCTGATCAACGCTTATGTTGTATACCAGATAGGGTGCAAGGTGCAGCTTTGGGGTGCCCTGCGGCCTGGTTTATTAAAAGTAGTCAAAAACAAGTGCAAACTGAAGTAGCTTAATAAAGCAGCTGATGCTGATCAACGCTTATGTTGTATAACAGATAGGTTTAAAATAGCATGTGCCTTGGGATGCCCGTGTGGCCTGTTATATTTCCAGCTGAACAAAAAGTAACAATAATCCAAGTATGAGACATCATTTTGACCTTCTTTACAGCGCCATACTTTGAAAAAAAAAAATTAATTTCATGCCGATCAATCCAAAGGTCAATGCCCCTAACAAAAATAGTGTTCGGCATAAGTTTTCCTTCTGGAAGGACGTAACCTTTAGTTTACATGGTTGGGGTAGGTTATCTTACAAATTGGGATACCCCAGGCAGCAGTGTCATTGAAAGAGACAGATTGTAATGCAGGCCATACGCAAGCAGAGAAACTCAGGCTGCAACAGGCCTATTTAGTTTACATGGTTGGGGTAGGTTATCTTACAAATTGGGATACCCCACTGTATATGAAACCGAATATAAATGCACACCCAAAAGTGGACAATCAGCCTCCAAGAGGCCTGCTTAGTTTAAATAAGAGAGCTGCTTAGTATGGTAGGTAGGTTATGTTATGTTACAGAATGGGATGCCCCAAGCAGACTTGAGATCAGTATATATGCACACAGCAGCAGTGTGTTAGCAGGCTCATACAGGCCAAATTTCTTTAAATAACTGTGCAGCTTACAGTAAATGCAGAGGCTAATGGTATGTTACAGAATGGGATGCCCCAAAGCAGACTTGAGATCAGTATATATGCACACAGCAGCAGTGTGTTAGCAGGCTCATACAGGCCAAATTTCTTTAAATAACTGTGCAGCTTACAGTAAATGCAGAGGCTAATGGTATGTTACAGAATGGGATGCCCCAAAGCTGACTTGAGATCAGTAGATATGCACACAGCAGCAGTGTGTTAGCAGGCTCATACAGGCCAAATTTCTTTAAATAACTGTGCAGCTTACAGTTAATGCAGAGGCTAATGGTATGTTACAGAATGGGATGCCCCAAGCAGACTTGAGATCAGTATATATGCACACAGCAGCAGTGTGTTAGCAGGCTCATACAGGCCAAATTTCTTTAAATAACTGTGCAGCTTACAGTAAATGCAGAGGCTAATGGTATGTTACAGAATGGGATGCCCCAAAGCAGACTTGAGATCAGTATATATGCACACAGCAGCAGTGTGTTAGCAGGCTCATACAGGCCAAATTTCTTTAAATAACTGTGCAGCTTACAGTAAATGCAGAGGCTAATGGTATGTTACAGAATGGGATGCCCCAAAGCAGACTTGAGATCAGTATATATGCACACAGCAGCAGTGTGTTAGCAGGCTCATACAGGCCAAATTTCTTTAAATAACTGTGCAGCTTACAGTAAATGCAGAGGCTAATGGTATGTTACAGAATGGGATGCCCCAAAGCAGACTTGAGATCAGTATATATGCACACAGCAGCAGTGTGTTAGCAGGCTCATACAGGCCAAATTTCTTTAAATAACTGTGCAGCTTACAGTTAATGCAGAGGCTAATGGTATGTTACAGAATGGGATGCCCCAAGCAGACTTGAGATCAGTATATATGCACACAGCAGCAGTGTGTTAGCAGGCTCATACAGGCCAAATTTCTTTAAATACCTGTGCAGCTTACAGTAAATGCAGAGGCTAATGGTATGTTACAGAATGGGATGCCCCAAAGCTGACTTGAGATCAGTATATATGCACACAGCAGCAGTGTGTTAGCAGGCTCATACAGGCCAAATTTCTTTAAATAACTGTGCAGCTTACAGTTAATGCAGAGGCTAATGGTATGTTACAGAATGGGATGCCCCAAGCAGACTTGAGATCAGTATATATGCACACAGCAGCAGTGTGTTAGCAGGCTCATACAGGCCAAATTTCTTTAAATACCTGTGCAGCTTACAGTAAATGCAGAGGCTAATGGTATGTTACAGAATGGGATGCCCCAAAGCTGACTTGAGATCAGTATATATGCACACAGCAGCAGTGTGTTAGCAGGCTCATACAGGCCAAATTTCTTTAAATAACTGTGCAGCTTACAGTTAATGCAGAGGCTAATGGTATGTTACAGAATGGGATGCCCCAAGCAGACTTGAGATCAGTATATATGCACACAGCAGCAGTGTGTTAGCAGGCTCATACAGGCCAAATTTCTTTAAATACCTGTGCAGCTTACAGTAAATGCAGAGGCTAATGGTATGTTACAGAATGGGATGCCCCAAAAACCAGAGAGCACCTGGCAGGCAGCAGTAAGACTATGCACAGCAAAAGTGTCTTTATCATGCCTAATTTCAATTAGAATAGGTGCAAATGGTTAGGTTCTTAAATAGAGGCTGGTGTAGTCACAGAATGGGATGCCCTAAAAACCAGCAGTAAGTACACCTGGCAGGGACAAGTAGTGCTATGCCCAGCAAAAGTGTCTTTATCAGGCCTAATTTCAATTATAATAAGTGCAAATGGTTATATGGTCTTAAACAGAGGCTGCTGTAGTCACAGAATGGGATGCCCTAAAAAAGAAGTGGACCTGGCAGGGTCCAGAATTGCTATGCCCAGCAAAAGTGTCTTTATCAGGCTAATTTCAATTATAATAAGTGCAAATGGTTATATGGTCTTAAACAGAGGCTGCTGTAGTCACAGAATGGGATGCCCTAAAAAAGAAGTGGGCCTGGCAGGGTCCAGAAGTGCTATGCCCAGCAAAAGTGTCTTTATCAGGCTAATTTCAATTATAATAAGTGCAAATGGTTATATGGTCTTAAACAGAGGCTGCTGTAGTCACAGAATGGGATGCCCCAAAAAAGATCCAGTAGTGCTATGCCCAGCAAAAGTGTCTTTATCAGGGCTAATTTCAATTATAATAAGTGCAAATGGTTATATGGTCTTAAACAGAGGCTGCTGTAGTCACAGAATGGGATGCCCCAAAAAAGATCCAGTAGTGCTATGCCCAGCAAAAGTGTCTTTATCAGGGCTAATTTCAATTATAATAAGAGCAAATGGTTATATGGTCTTAAACAGAGGCTGCTGTAGTCACAGAATGGGATGCCCTAAAAACCAGCAGTAAGTACACCTGGCAGGGTCCAGAAGTACTATGCCCAGCAAAAGTGTCTTTATCAGGCTAATTTCAATTATAATAAGAGCAAATGGTTATATGGTCTTAAACAGAGGCTGCTGTAGTCACAGAATGGGATGCCCTAAAAACCAGCAGTAAGTACACCTGGCAGGGTCCAGAAGTACTATGGCCAGCAAAAGTGTCTTTATCAGGCTAATTTAAATTATAATAAGAGCAAATGGTTATATGGTCTTAAACAGAGGCTGCTGTAGTCACAGAATGGGATGCCCTAAAAACCAGCAGTAAGTACACCTGGCAGGATCCAGAAGTACTATGGCCAGCAAAAGTGTCTTTATCAGGCTAATTTCAATTATAATAAGAGCAAATGGTTATATGGTCTTAAACAGAGGCTGCTGTAGTCACAGAATGGGATGCCCCAAAAAAGATCCAGTAGTGCTATGCCCAGCAAAAGTGTCTTTATCAGGGTTAATTTCAATTATAATAAGTGCAAATGGTTATATGGTCTTAAACAGAGGCTGCTGTAGTCACAGAATGGGATGCCCCAAAAAAGATCCAGTAGTGCTATGCCCAGCAAAAGTGTCTTTATCAGGGCTAATTTCAATTATAATAAGTGCAAATGGTTATATGGTCTTAAACAGAGGCTGCTGTAGTCACAGAATGGGATGCCCTAAAAACCAGCAGTAAGTACACCTGGCAGGGTCCAGAAGTACTATGGCCAGCAAAAGTGTCTTTATCAGGCTAATTTCAAATATAATAAGAGCAAATGGTTATATGGTCTTAAACAGAGGCTGCTGTAGTCACAGAATGGGATGCCCTAAAAACCAGCAGTAAGTACACCTGGCAGGGTCCAGAAGTACTATGGCCAGCAAAAGTGTCTTTATCAGGCTAATTTCAAATATAATAAGAGCAAATGGTTATATGGTCTTAAACAGAGGCTGCTGTAGTCACAGAATGGGATGCCCTAAAAACCAGCAGTAAGTACACCTGGCAGGGTCCAGAAGTACTATGCCCAGCAAAAGTGTCTTTATCAGGCTAATTTCAAATATAATAAGAGCAAATGGTTATATGGTCTTAAACAGAGGCTGCTGTAGTCACAGAATGGGATGCCCTAAAAACCAGCAGTAAGTACACCTGGCAGGGTCCAGAAGTACTATGGCCAGCAAAAGTGTCTTTATCAGGCTAATTTCAAATATAATAAGAGCAAATGGTTATATGGTCTTAAACAGAGGCTGCTGTAGTCACAGAATGGGATGCCCTAAAAACCAGCAGTAAGTACACCTGGCAGGGTCCAGAAGTACTATGCCCAGCAAAAGTGTCTTTATCAGGCTAATTTCAAATATAATAAGAGCAAATGGTTATATGGTCTTAAACAGAGGCTGCTGTAGTCACAGAATGGGATGCCCTAAAAACCAGCAGTAAGTACACCTGGCAGGGTCCAGAAGTACTATGGCCAGCAAAAGTGTCTTTATCAGGCTAATTTCAATTATAATAAGAGCAAATGGTTATATGGTCTTAAACAGAGGCTGCTGTAGTCACAGAATGGGATGCCCTAAAAACCAGCAGTAAGTACACCTGGCAGGGTCCAGAAGTACTATGCCCAGCAAAAGTGTCTTTATCAGGCTAATTTCAAATATAATAAGAGCAAATGGTTATATGGTCTTAAACAGAGGCTGCTGTAGTCACAGAATGGGATGCCCTAAAAACGAGCAGTAAGTACACCTGGCAGGGTCCAGAAGTACTATGGCCAGCAAAAGTGTCTTTATCAGGCTAATTTCAAATATAATAAGAGCAAATGGTTATATGGTCTTAAACAGAGGCTGCTGTAGTCACAGAATGGGATGCCCTAAAAACCAGCAGTAAGTACACCTGGCAGGGTCCAGAAGTACTATGCCCAGCAAAAGTGTCTTTATTAGGCTAATTTCAAATATAATAAGAGCAAATGGTTATATGGTCTTAAACAGAGGCTGCTGTAGTCACAGAATGGGATGCCCTAAAAACCAGCAGTAAGTACACCTGGCAGGGTCCAGAAGTACTATGGCCAGTAAAAGTGTCTTTATCAGGCTAATTTCAATTATAATAAGAGCAAATGGTTATATGGTCTTAAACAGAGGCTGCTGTAGTCACAGAATGGGATGCCCTATAAACCAGCAGTAAGTACACCTGGCAGGGTCCAGAAGTACTATGCCCAGCAAAAGTGTCTTTATCAGGCTAATTTCAAATATAATAAGAGCAAATGGTTATATGGTCTTAAACAGAGGCTGCTGTAGTCACAGAATGGGATGCCCTAAAAACCAGCAGTAAGTACACCTGGCAGGGTCCAGAAGTACTATGCCCAGCAAAAGTGTCTTTATCAGGCTAATTTCAAATATAATAAGAGCAAATGGTTATATGGTCTTAAACAGAGGCTGCTGTAGTCACAGAATGGGATGCCCTAAAAACCAGCAGTAAGTACACCTGGCAGGGTCCAGAAGTACTATGCCCAGCAAAAGTGTCTTTATCAGGCTAATTTCAAATATAATAAGAGCAAATGGTTATATGGTCTTAAACAGAGGCTGCTGTAGTCACAGAATGGGATGCCCTAAAAACCAGCAGTAAGTACACCTGGCAGGGTCCAGAAGTACTATGGCCAGCAAAAGTGTCTTTATCAGGCTAATTTCAAATATAATAAGAGCAAATGGTTATATGGTCTTAAACAGAGGCTGCTGTAGTCACAGAATGGGATGCCCTAAAAACCAGCAGTAAGTACACCTGGCAGGGTCCAGAAGTACTATGCCCAGCAAAAGTGTCTTTATTAGGCTAATTTCAAATATAATAAGAGCAAATGGTTATATGGTCTTAAACAGAGGCTGCTGTAGTCACAGAATGGGATGCCCTAAAAACCAGCAGTAAGTACACCTGGCAGGGTCCAGAAGTACTATGCCCAGCAAAAGTGTCTTTATTAGGCTAATTTCAAATATAATAAGAGCAAATGGTTATATGGTCTTAAACAGAGGCTGCTGTAGTCACAGAATGGGATGCCCTAAAAACGAGCAGTAAGTACACCTGGCAGGGTCCAGAAGTACTATGGCCAGCAAAAGTGTCTTTATCAGGCTAATTTCAATTATAATAAGAGCAAATGGTTATATGGTCTTAAACAGAGGCTGCTGTAGTCACAGAATGGGATGCCCTAAAAACCAGCAGTAAGTACACCTGGCAGGGTCCAGAAGTACTATGGCCAGCAAAAGTGTCTTTATCAGGCTAATTTCAAATATAATAAGAGCAAATGGTTATATGGTCTTAAACAGAGGCTGCTGTAGTCACAGAATGGGATGCCCTAAAAACCAGCAGTAAGTACACCTGGCAGGGTCCAGAAGTACTTTGGCCAGCAAAAGTGTCTTTATCAGGCTAATTTCAATTATAATAAGAGCAAATGGTTATATGGTCTTAAACAGAGGCTGCTGTAGTCACAGAATGGGATGCCCTAAAAACCAGCAGTAAGTACACCTTGCAGGGTCCAGAAGTACTATGCCCAGCAAAAGTGTCTTTATCAGGCTAATTTCAAATATAATAAGAGCAAATGGTTATATGGTCTTAAACAGAGGCTGCTGTAGTCACAGAATGGGATGCCCTAAAAACCAGCAGTAAGTACACCTGGCAGGGTCCAGAAGTACTATGGCCAGCAAAAGTGTCTTTATCAGGCTAATTTCAATTATAATAAGAGCAAATGGTTATATGGTCTTAAACAGAGGCTGCTGTAGTCACAGAATGGGATGCCTCACAGCAGACTTAAGATCAGTTCAGTATATATGCACAGTTAGTTAGTATAAGCAGCCTGAAAACGCTAACAAAGCCTGTCAGGCTGGATGAAAAAAAAAAAAAAAAACTCCCTGTGACAGGCTGACAGCCTCTGAATTTTTCTACCTTTCCCTGTTTTTCGCTGACTTTCTGTCTGTCTCCTGTCTGTCTCCTGCCTGTTTCCAGCCTGTCCCTGTCTGTCCCTGCCTGTCTAACTGTCTCTCTCCCTGCCTACAGCAGCGTCCTGTCTCTCACGAATGCAATAGAGAAATGAGGAAAAGCAAGATGGCCGGCCTTAAATAGCGCTGTGACGTCACCGGGCTTGCTGGCTGCTGATAGGCTGCATGTGACTGTCCCAGCTTGCACTGGCGCGGGGTTGATGTCTGGACATGTCCCGTCCGCCATCTTAGAATGCCTGTAATGTAAATGAATGGATGTTAAAGGAAAACTTCGAGCGATCGAATCGCGGGGAAATTCGGATTCGATCCGAATCGAATTTTTCCTGAAATTCGGATCGAATCCGGGTTCGTCCGGATCGATTCGCTCATCCCTATCCAGCACCATCAAAATCTGGCACATCCCGGAAGGCCAAGGAAACTTCCTCCAGGCAGAATGCTCCCCGTCCACCAACAACCCGAACCTTAGGGAGCACTAGTAGTAAGGGCAAGGGGAAGACTAGGGCAAGAATCCATAGCCCCCCAACAACACCTTCTCCTGCTCGAAGCCAATTTGAGGATTCCAATGTTGAGAGCCCTGAGTCACCCAACTCAGCCAACCTATGACACCCAGCCCCCAAGCAAGTCCTGCCTAATCCTTTCATAGCGAAAGATCTCGCTATTCGTCGGCTGAAAGTCAAGCTCGAATGTCACCCACTATGTCACCGACCCAGGATGATGCATCCAGAACATCATTAGGCAGAAACCTGCGGCGTGGGAGCTTGAATGGGCGTTTTACTGAGCCCCAAACTATGGCTTTGGCAAGTGGTGTTTCTGACCACTATCATGAATTATATGGTCGAAATTCAAAAGCCACCAGCAAAATCAGAAAAACACAAATATGGGAGGAGATCACCAGACAGGTGAATTGTGCTAGGTCGGAGAGAAAAGATGTGGAACAAATCCAAAGAAAATTCTCTGACTTAAAGTACGCCGTTCGGCAGAAGCGAAACAAGCGCAAGCAGCATAGGTACAGATGGTTGTTTGGGTTGGGCAGGTTGTTGTTGTGCATGACCTTATAAGTAATGTTTATTCTTTGTTTTAAAGGTTGCAAACAGGAGGTGTCTATCCCTCCAAACTGCAGTTTACCGCAGCAGAGGAGATGGTTTTGGGCCTGATACACCCTGCTACACTTGAGGGATTGGCAGGCACCATGGACATTGACATTAATGTAATGCCAGTAGGTTAGTATTTAAAGGAATGGTTCTTTTGCTTTGGGTTCTAAAAATGTAGATAAAAAGCTTAGGTGCACAAGGTATGTGTATGTGTTAACCTTAGTTTACTTTAACATTCCAGCACATCAAACAACTACTACCATTGGGCAACCCTCTACAGCTTTTGCCACTGGCAGTTCGTCGCGGCAGCCATTACCAAGATCTCCTATACATGAAGATCTAGATCTGGTAAGTGTAATGTGCAGTAACTGGTGATGCATGTGAAGCAAGATGACTACTTGCCACAACATATATTTGAGCAACTATCTCAAACATTTCTTTCTATCCCTACAGACACCACCCATTATGGCAGATATCCAACATCTGGAGGAGGAGGAGAACATTTTGCTGCCCGCCCTAAATGGAAACACTGCATCACCATCTGCCACTGCACCAGCAGCAGCCGACCACAAATTATCTGCAGCAGAGTCAATCACGCCCTCTGCTGGCAGAGCAACAACAACAGCACCATCATGGCCAGCAGCACGAGACACAACCACCAGTCCCATGTGCTATCTCTGCTGCAGAGGATTTGGCACCACCATCTGCTACTGTTGTTAGTCCTTGACCTCCATCAGCTGCACACGACCAAACCCGGGGAAGAGGAGGACGCCCTCAGCAACTTCGCCATATAACCCAGGTGAGGCGTGTGCAGCTGATGGGGTCAGCATGGAGAAATGACAGCCGCTACTTCAGGGAAACAACCCAACAATTAAATGAAGAGATGGCTGCACAATTAAGTCACATCAATAACAACTTAAACTCCATGCTGGATGAAATGAGGACTAGCAACAGGCAGAGGGAGGATATGCTGGATCAGTGGCAGATGATGAATACCACCCTTGCCCATTTGATGGCCATCCAACAAGCTCAACAAAATCCATACTATGGACAGCCACCATTTTAATCATTTTTTATTTTTTCATTATCCCTATAATTTCATTATGGCTCAACAATTTAATATTCTTTCTACATTGCTTTGCTTATGCCAAAAATATCAAAAATAAATAATTATAAATGATTTGAGATTAAGGAAGTTTGAATCACAAAAATTTAATTGAACAACAAAAATCTTTTTCACGGGGGCGTGGCTAGCCATGACCGCGTGAAGACGTGCTTTAGAGAGCTCTGCGCCCAAAGCAGCAATTTAACAGCTTTTGACCAGCGATTTCCAGCTAATCAGCTATGTCCAAGAGAAGGAAGAGTCGAGCAGTGGCCGGGGGGTCTCTGTGTGGCTGGAGGAGGGAGCCGCAACATGGCGCCGGGAACAGAAGAGACGGACGCGGCTTCCGGGACCGGCGAGGAGGAGGGGGAAAACATGGAGGGGTCTCAGCGGAGCAAGGTAACGGTGCAGACTAACTCACCCCTGGAGGAGACGAGCGATGAGGGGCTGAGTCTTGCCCTGTCCTCCTGAGCGATGACTTGCCAGGCAGCGGTGGAGGAGGCAACACAGCCGGCGGCGGCGGGAGGTGCAGTGAAGGAGCACCGCCGCCCCGGCGAGCATGATGAGGAGACAGCAACGGCAGTGTCACGCGAGGTGAGGCAGGAGCGGGAGGAGAGACGCGAGTGGTCCACTGAGGAGTACGTGCCCGCAGTCAGCTGGGTAATGGGCGCCGCAGATACTGTTAACAGAGTGGAAGGAGGGGGGGAACCCTCCTGGGCACAACAGCACAGCCCGCAATTAGAGACTGTCTGCGTTGTCTGCGCCTCCCCATGTCAGTGCTAGCCTAGAGAGCATCCTGCCTGCCACTAGACCGGGGGATTACTCACCTACTTTCCCATCTGCCGCACAGGCAAACCTGATCCTGCACAATATAATAAGGGAGCAAGGGGGGCAACACCAGTCCCACTCCCCTCACTTCCCAAGCCGATCACATAGAGGTGTGGAAAGAAGCTCTCCATCCCCACAGGCAGCCTTTTCTCCCGGACCGCTAAGCGAGCAGGACCTCGAGGGGGAGGCGGGTGCGATGGTGTGGGAGCCGCACAGGTCATCTGAGCCTCTCACGGGACACGTTGACATGCAACAACCAGGCGGGTCTCATTATTCATTTAACATCCTCAGGGTCAGACAAACCCACTAAATGCCCTGGCCCGCCGTGGCCGAATTGGAGGGGAGACCACATAGACGCCCAAGCCAACAGTGGGAAGGCCCTGGTTACGTCAGGACTCCATCACCAGGAGCGGACTGACACAAGTCAGCCGCCCGTGCAATTAGATGAACCCCGAGCAGCTGCATCACCCCCGAGACACTCCGGAGGGAACGGCAAGACCCCAGTCCACCAGTTGCAGCATGGGGCGGCCACCTGCACAATATCCGCCCGGGGTCCCGGTCTGACTCCCCACTCTCAGAATGGAGGGGATCTCCACCCTCACCTGATCTCTCACTCGCTGAGCAAGTTCCATCTGTTCAATATAACCTAGAGATCCTACTGAAGTTTCTCCCGTCAAGGAAAGACTTTGAAAATTAAACCAATAGAATGGAGTCCTTGTTTCGGAAGGAACTGAATGAAGTGACTAAATCGGTATCGGAGGTTACTGAGAGAGTCCAAATTCTTGAACAGAGCCAGGAGTCCACAACTCAGTGTTTAGAGGCACTAGAGAGGGCACAGGAAGCTCTACAACTGACGCAAGCAAATTCGGCACAACACACCACTAGAGCACTACTTCATCTGGATGATTTAGAAAACAGAGGACGCTGCAATAACATCCGGCTCCAAGGCCTCCCGGAAACGCCAGAACTCATCAATCTAGAAATGGTCGCTATGTCTATCTTCAATGAGCTTCTGAGGTGTAGACATGAGGATCACATTGAAATAGACAGGATACATAGAGCACCGGGTCCACGGCCTGCCGATCCTGCCAGACCCAGGGATGTTGTTTGCCGCATCAACTTCTACAAAATTAAGGAGGAAATAATGCGCAAGTCCTGGGAGAGAGGTCCCTCATCATATAAAGAAACCACGGTCATGCTGTTACCGGACTTAGCCAGACACACTCTCCAGATGCGGTGAATACTTAAACCCTTACTGGAAAAAATCAAATCGACAGGAGCCTCATACAGATGGGGCCACCCGTTCCACCTGGTGGTCATGAGACAAGACCGCTCCTTTGCTCTGCGTTCCCCATCAGCTCCCGGATCTCTTTGGTTTCTTGGAGCTATCGGCCTTCCCCATTGAGGATTGGTTGTCGCCGGATCTCGGAATCAACGAAATGGGGCCCCCACGCCCACTACGTGTTTCGCGGCGTCGCCGCAACCAATGGGGAGCAGACATAAGAGAGGGTGAACGAGGGAATCGAGTGGCTTAGTCAACACGTGGCATCTAGATCGCTCCGGAGCGGGAATTCCACAAAACGCAGTAACCCGCGACTCTCTGCCCCTGTAATTACTTAATCTTCCCCGGGCACATGTCTTTCTCATGGACCGGGCCTTGGCGCCTAGAGACATGCCTCTACCTGCCGCCCCTCCCCCCCCCCGGCCACTAGGCGGGGGCGTCTCCCCGTTGATCCTGGTGGACCCCCCTCCTTCCCCTGAACTTACTGTAGACCTTCCTTACTAGCCATTTTGTGGCTTAAGAGAGGGAGGACTAAACACGTGTCCTAACTGAGAGTCGGTGGGTGTTCGGCGGGTGTGGATACTCACCTTAGCGGTACCGTTTACTATGTGACAAGGTTTACAGTTAACCGTTAACTATTGTTTACTGTTACATATTGTTGCGGGCGCGGCCCGGTGGGTTGGGCCTGGGTGGGGATCCCCCGGGGGGCCTCACATTTGATGGGGGACCCCCCTGGGGTCGTTTGACCTCGCCGCTCCTGGTGGGGACCGCAGACCGGGGTGCAATGGGTTATTGGAGGGCGAAACCCTCTCAAGCATTGCTGGTTAAGAGCACTTACCTTAAGGAAGGCGTATCTCCTAGTTCGTGGTCACGGTCTTTCACTCCCCCGCCATAGGCCTACCTTCTCTCTCCCTTAGCGAGTAGAAAGAAGAGTGTAACAAGTTACACTTAGTTACCCAACCTTCCCCTCGACCCCCTGCTCTGTTCTCACTCCTTCCATCTTTAGCACCTACTTTTTCCCCCTAGACCACCCTTTACACCCTATCTTCAGTTTGTTCTCCCCCCCTCTTCCCCCCCCTTTTTTTTTTTTCCGTACCGTAAACAGACCTACTCTTGTCGATTGCCGTGTACGATGGCGGAGCTCCTGGTTTTTTCACTCAATGTAAAAGGCTTCAATATTCCTAAGAAACAATCGAAAATCCTTTACGCCCTGCATAAGCAAAAAGTAAAAATCGCCCTACTCCAGGAGGCACACTTTAAAACAGACCACATACCCAACATCCGGGACAGGTACTTTGGATCCTGGTGCCACTGCTCCAACCCAGAGGGAAAGACTAAAGGGGTCTCGATAGCATTCCATAAATCACTCCCGCATGAGGTTCTAGACACGAAAACTGACCCACAGGGCAGATTCATATTTCTCAAAGTCAAGCTATTTTGTAAAACATACACCTTAGCGAATATGTATGCCCCTAACACAGATCAAGTTGACTTCTCTATTAAAGTATTTAGGCTCCTGGGAGAATTCTCAGAGGGAGTAATTATCACTGGGGGGGACCTAAATGTACCCCTTAACCCCCTGATTGACACATCCTCCGGGAGGGCGGCTGTATCGCTGAGCAAAATCAATAAGCTGAGAATGGAATTAATAAACCTCCAACTGGTTGATACCTGGAAAGTACTAAATGGCTCAAATACAGACTACTCCTTATTCTCTCATGCAGCTAAGTCATATAGCAGAATTGACTACCTGCTGCTTAGCCACCACGCCCTAGACTGGGACCCCAAAGCGTGGATGGGACCCATTTTGTGGTCAGACCACGCCCCGATTTTTGTCTCTATTCGTCTTCCGGGCTTTACCTCTCCGTGCTGGTCATGGAGACTCAATGATAACTTGCTCGGCGATACAGTCTGTTCCACGGCAATAGATGACGTTATCAAACATTTCCTTGAAGATCACAAGGCAGACCCCACCCTGCTGCCATACCAGTGGGAGGCCCTGAAGTGTGTCATTAGAGGGGAATTCATCAAACAAGGGTCCAGACTTAAAAGGGAAAGAGCCTCGCTTATAACTCAATCTCTGGATAAGATCTACTCCCTGGAGAGGGAACACAAAACCAACCCTACTAATCTTAAATTGCTAGAGCTCCAGGAGGCCCGAGAAAAGCTCCAGAACTTATACAATCAATCTTATCTTAGGTACAGAGATAAGGGCAAAGCTCAGTTCTATAACATGGCGAATAAGTGTGGGCGTATGTTGGATAAAACCCTGCATCCTGGGTCGACAGCAACATACATACCTTCCCTTAAAAAGATGGACGGAACTGTAGCACAAACCCCCTCTGACATAGCAGCCACCTTCAGAGAATTGTATAACTCGTTGTATAACATTCACAAATCCACTGGTACTACTCCAAGTTGCCAAGCAACCCCAGAAATGATAAACGATTATATAACAAACACTCCACTTCCCAGTATCCCCCCGGAGGAAGCCGAGTCTCTAGAGCTGCCCTTTTCGGAACAGGAAGTAGCCGGGGCAATCGAAGAATCGCCGACCGGCAAATGTCCGGGGCCAGATGGATACTCACCCAAGTTTTACAAGCACTTTGGGGACCGATTAATCCCCCTATTGACAAAAGCTTTCAATTCTATTGGGGAAATCTGTCCCTTCCCCAAACAATCTTTGGAAGCGACCATCTCTGTCATCCCCAAACCAGGGAAAGACACCACTTCATGCGGCAACTGTAGACCAATTTCGCTCATCAACATTGACCTCAAGCTATATGCTAAGGTAATTGCCCTAAGGCTGCAGCCTCTGCCTCCTGGACTGATCCACCTGGACCAGGTGGGGTTTGTTCCGGGGAGGGAGGCAAGGGACAACACTAATAAATTGTTCACATTGATATCATTCGCATCTGTAACTGGGACACCCGCCTGCCACCCGCGGAGAAAGCATTTGATAGGGTGAGTTGAGCCTTTATGGCAGCCTCGCTGGAGCAGATCGGTGTTGGTTCTGGCCTCCTCTCCAAGATCCTTGCCTTATATACCACCCCTACAGCCAGACTCAGAGCTAACGGAATCCTCTCTGCCTCATTTCCCATAAGTAACGACACAAGACAGTGGTGCCCCCTGTCCCCTCTCCTCTATGTTCTAACCATGGAACACCTAGCCATCGCCATTCGGAAAAATCCTGATATCAAAGGGATACAAATAGGTGACCGTCACTACAAAACCTCCTTATTCGCAGATGACTTAATGCTGCACTTAACGGCACCCCACACCACCTTTCCAGTCGTAATGTGGGATTTTGAGCTCTTCAGCATTGTGAGCAACTTTAAAATTAACTATTCAAAGTCTGAGGCCTCTCACTCCCAAACCAAGAAGTGCACCAATTAGAAGCTAACTATCTCTTTAAATGGAAACCTCAATCCATAAAGTACCTTGGCATACAAATTCCCGCAAATCTTTCCAAAATATACGAACTAAACTATTCCCCCCTACTGGCCAAAATAGGGGTGGAACTGAACTCATACACAAAAAAAACAATTTCCTGGTTTGGCAGGATCAATTGCTTGAAAATGGACATTTTCACGCTGTTATATGTTTTTCAAGCAGCCCCTATAAGGCTGCCCAGTAGCTTCTTTAGTAAGCTAAGGTCGGCTTTCTCAAAATTTGTTTGGGGAGTTGCTAGACCAAGAATTAAACTCACGACCCTCTCCAGAAGTAAAGCACAGGGAGGGGCTGGTCTACCGGATTTAAAGACCTACCATACGGCCGCAATTCTCCAGAGGATGATAGATTGGTCCCGTAGAAGCGAAGACAAATTATGGGTGCAACTAGAGAAATCGCTCTCCCCATTTAACCCCACTAATATTGCATGGGCTGCCCCCTTGGCTGAACCGCAAAGGGAATCTACACCCTTTCATATGCAGCATTTCCTGGAAACCTGGAATCCACTCCAGGGCAAATGTAAATTAGTGCATAGGCCAGGCCCGCTAACACCGATATTTGATAACCCCACATTTGAACCCGGTTTACTTTCAAAGAACTTCCTCATTTGGGAAGCCTCCACCAACACCACTGTAAGCCAAGTATTACAGAAAGAGGAGATGCCCTTCGTGGAAGATCTGAAAGCGAAAGCAGGGGGCAGGCATGTTTCATGGTTGCTACATAGGCAGCTCTGGGCATACCTCGGTGCCAATAACCTGGCGGAGAGAGCTCGAGACCCACCCACAGAACTTGAGTCTGTAATTACACAAGATGCCCCCCCTACCCATGTGATAGCATCTGTCTACTCACTCCTTAACAGAGCGAAACACACCGAACCCCCTACATTTATAGAAAGATGGGAAAGGGAGCTGGGACTTAAACTCTCAGAAGCGGACCTAACCAAAATATATCCCTTCAGTAGCTAACTCTGTACAAGAACGAAACTATAACATATTAGCCCGTTGGTACAGGTGCCCTGCAGACACTTACAGCTTCACTGAGCCTTTCACCAACATATGCTGGAAATGTCAGAAAGAGGTGGGTAACATGACCCATATCTGGTGGGGTTGCCCAGCCATTAAAGCCCTATGGGACCAAGTATTCTCCATTTACGGGCAGGTTTCTGGGAGTAAACTAACTAACACACCCCAAATGGCACTCCTGTCCCTTTTTAAGAACTCCATAGGCAACTCTAAAAAGGACATCTTGAGACATTTCATGGCAGCCATGAGGGCCATTGTCCCAAGACATTGGAAAAAGCAGACTCCCTCTACATTGATGGAATGGGTTCAGGAATTAGAATCAATTCGCTATATGGAAAGCCTGGTTGCTAAGGACACAGAAGCCACAAATAGATACATAGTGACCTAGACGAGCTGGTTAGACTACCGAGACTCACATCTCCCTAACCTGATATAACCGAATGGAAGGACCCAGGAGCTGTGACTCTCCACCAGCCTGATTCACTCTCTGGGTCTGTTGATGGCGCGGAACCTTATCAATGTTGGGGCGGGGTCTCGGCGCCTGCTTCAAGGGTCCTCCCCACCCCTTCCAGAACCTTGTTGTCTTGTGAGCAGAGTTAGTGCAGAAACTGGGATATTGAGGGTGATAGCTCCTCAGTAATATACAATAGATACTGGTAAGATCTATGCAAGGTTAGGATTGACCCTGGTGGCCCCCCACTGGAAATCGACACAGGCAACATGAGCCATTGCTACAACATGTGATTTAACATGTCCCCTGTATGTGCATTGACAACGAATTTGTATGCTAAATACTATAGATGACAAGCTGTATAACTGATGTTACAAATATAACTGTGAATTGCTCTTGTTGTACCCCCTTCCCCTCCCCTACCCCCTCTTCCTTTCTGTACCCCCAGCTTACCTGTAATTTTTCTCTAAAACCAATAAAATTTGATTATACTAAAAATCTTTTTCACACAAAAGAGAACCGAAAAAAAAAAAAACACATAACATAAAGCTGAACTAAAATAATTAGAAATTAGGTACGCCTGGACTGATTGGCCAGAATCACTCTGGGTGCCATCATATAATTCATCAGGAATGTCCATAAGTGCTGGAGAGGGGAACACATCTATATATTGGGGAACCTTCTGCATAATTGCAAAATTATGCAATACACAGCACGCCATTATTATCTTAATGACCTTGGTTGGGTCAAATTGTAGGGCCCCCCCTATATGGTCCAGACATCTGAAGTGACTTTTGAGAAGCCCAAATGCCCTCTCAACCACAGCCCGGGTCTTGCGATGGGCACAATTATAGCACTCCTGTGGCTGCATCTGAGGCCGCAGGATGGGTGTCACCAGCCACAACAGCAGTGGATAACCCGAATCCCTTTAAAAAAAAAAAAAAAAATATTCTCAACTTCATAGTTACATTGTATATCATTTAATCAGAGGGGAAGGATATCATATGTTGAGACAGGGCTATCAAAAATCATTCCTAGTCATACATTGAAACCCTAATTAAGCTTGACACTCAGGAACCGAAGGTCAGGACCAACTACTGCTTGCACATTAATCAAGTGTCCCATCTTCTGGTTCCTGTAATAGCACAAAAAAAGTATTTTACTAACAAATAAAAATGAAAAAAAAATAAAAATAACAATCTTAAGGGACCATTATTATTTCTTATTGGGTGTTAATAAATTAGAAATAACACTAACACAACGAATTATTAGTTGCTAACTCTTGATGAAGGTCTACATTAAAATGTTTGATTTAGATCTACATTAAAAGATACAGTGCTACAATGCTTAAATATAAGTCATGATGTTCAGATAAACCACATACCGATAGAGATGTTCGTCCGCAGCTTTATGCACCAGCACTACTTGCGTACAGTCGATCGCACCTATGACGTTGGGCATATTGGCTATATCATAAAAGCACAACTTAACTGCATTCCAGGCTACCATGTTGTCAGGAAAGAAGATGTATTTTTGACACATGGTAGCCATGCCATCCAGAACCTTGTTTAGCGCGCGGCTCAGCGTAGGCTGGGACATGCCCATGGAGAGGGCACCCAGCCTCTGGAACTAACCAGCTAACCATTTTGGTCATACCTGCAATTGCATGCCCCTTCCTTGTGGTGGGGGCCAACCATGGCCGCAGCTCACTATACAGTTTATGGAGGAAAACACGGTTAAGTTGGGTGAGCTGGAATAGCTCAACTTCATGCATGCGATCGATGTTCAAAAGTGCGCGATGCAACCTGGAATCTGCCATGCAGGTGCATAGCATGCTGCGTAGCTGCAAACGCTCATACTCTTCAACGTACTCAGCATACATTATCTCCAATCTCAACAGCTAACTTTCTCCTACAAAACGGCCCCGTAAGTTGAACTTAAACAAACTCGTTTTATTGGCTGTGTTCTAATCAACAATCAAGGCTCTGAATCATGCGCAAGCCCATACCAATGACGTAACTTTCCAGAGATAGCGAAATTTTTACGAAAAATATACCACCATCGAACGTGTGTATTCACGTTAACGTAAACGCATATACGCATGAAAAAAGTAACAAAAATCTCGAAATGGAAAAACTCACAAAACGTACACAAACACATGCGAAAGTGCACGTGAAAGAGGCTTTGAATCAGCCCTTTTGGCTCCTCATTTGAGGAAAAGGTGAGTTTTGCAGTGACCTGGGGAGGTTGACACAGCTTACCGATTTGGGATGCCATCGGAGTAAGGCCAGGGCATCCCAGATTGGTATAAAACCGAGGATTTTGACTACTTGTTCCCTTCCCTGCTGTGTGCAACCCCCTAGATAACCCAGTAAACATACCTCTTCCCGATCCTAAGGCGCATGCACAGGCTCTCATCAAATCAGATGCATTTACCATGCATATGTAATGTTTGACAAATGGCTCTTGTTTGTGGAAACCCTCAGCAGCAGGCATGCCCCCACCCCCCCAAAAGATGCGGCCACCCGTTAACAATGGTGATAGAGCCAGGAAGGTGATTTCTGCGGTGCAAGGGGTGGTGTGTTTACACAGTGGGGCATCCTGGACAGCTCTGGAATCTAAAAGACAGCTTAGGTTTTGTTGTGCTTTAAAAATTGATTTTTCTTTCTCTATTAATCACCCTCTCATGTCTCCCCCCCCCCCCCCCCCCGGGTTCAAATTGCCACCCAACCTCATCTTAAAGTGGAACAAAATCTGTGATTTTCACTATCTGTAGTTTTGGTCCCTCCACCTGGGACACCCCGGTTTGGGATGCCCTGCTGTAGGAAAACCTGCATTTTGGCCACTATAAGCTCACCTCTTCTTGGCCCAGCTGCGCATATGTGGTCTCTCATGCAATCAGCTTCCCTGGGCGTGGAATCCACCAGCTGCGCACCGGTGCATTGGTGGCGCATGGCATCATTTGAATCCTTCGGCTATGCGTGACCACACACAGGCATTTAGTTGTGGTGGGTGTGGCCATTCACAAAAGGAAAGAGGATGTAGGTTTTATCAGTGCCGTAGGCTTGTCGGAGATGTAAGACTATCAGGCAAATGGCAGAAGTTTCACTCAGCAGGGCATGGCAGTTACAGATGCCCATGGAGTATCATAGATTCCAGGCCTGGCCGCTGGCCTACCCCCAAGGCCATCTGGAATCAGGATGCCCCGCTGTGTGAAATCCCACGGGGCGCCTGTAAACACTGACGTGACGACGTCATTCGGCAAAAAGCTCTCATTATTGTAAAAGGGGATGCTGGGGATCTGAATGGAGGAGCACCTCTACATAGAGATGCTAGGAATGTGGCTGCCCCGGCTTCCCATTGGGGGGTCCACACAGCTGGGCATACCAATTTGGGATGCCCTGAGGAAAGGCCAGGGCATCTCAAATTTGTACAAAATATGGGGAGCCTCTATGGGATGACCCTCCCGCACTATTGCCCCTCGCCCATGTCCATCGGTGGGCCCTATGTTAAGTGGCCGCTGTCCTCCCTCACTCTCCTGGTAGCCTTCGGGGGAAAAGAGGGGGTGTGTGTGTGTATGTATGCTTATACGTGTATTGGCTTTATGCTTCATTACCTTATGCCTTGTGTCAGCCGCCGCGCTGACTTGTTTTTACATGTATTATACTTAAAAATTGCCGCCGCCGCCGCGCGGCTTATTTTCCCTATATTCCGCGTTTGGCGGCGGCGTTACCTCAGGCCCGGGGGCCCCGTCATTGGCTGCTTGTCACGTGTTGGCTTTGCGCTCTTCGGGGGGGCGGGGCCTGTCTTTGGCGCGTTCCGCGTCATTGCTTGTGCGGGCCCTCCCCTCGAGGTATACCGACGCCATTTTGTCTGCTTGGTCGGCTTCTGCGTGATGGGCTTCTACCTACCGCAGTCCGTAAGTGCCCTCCCGGCGGCCTTATTACCACTTTTTAATTATTGTCTGCTTACGGCTCATTTCATTGTGTCTTTCAGACGGGCGAACCCATTGGCTTCTCCCGGCCCTCTATTAGTTGGTTAACTTGTGAGGCCTAGTGTAATTACTCCCACTTCCCTAGCGGGTTATTGGGGCATCCCGGGTTGCTGTATAGCGTTAATCCCTATCGGCCTATAGTGCCGCTATATTCACCATATGGAGGCATCTCAGGATAATGTGACCGGGGTTCCTTCGGGACAAGCCCGGCTGTGTGTAGCTTGTGGGGTGTCCCCTATTAGCGCTGACAATAGGCTCGATTCAGAGAGACAAAAAAAAACTTCCGTTTTAGTGCCGATCTGTTTTTTTGTGAAATGTTTCCGTTCTCGTATGAGTGTGCGAGCGATTCTATGCATGCATTGAAAACCTTCTGTAAAGTTTCCGTCCGTTCGTACGGCAGATTACGAATATGAGGATGTCATTTTCTAGCGTGACTTTTCGGTTTCATTTTCACATGTTACAACGTAGGCTTTCGTTTTTCCCATCGTATTCTCCAACGAATCCTTTACGTTTCCCGTTCGATTCTGTTTCCCTTTTTCAATAAATATTCGTCCAGACGGAAAACCTTACGATCTTGCGCCTGCGCACTACAAACTTAAAGTGCTCGCCTACATATTTGCCACCCTCACTTCTACTACAATGTTTAGCTAAATCACTTAGCACTATCCTCCATCTTCCTTTTTGGACCCTTAAAGCTCACCCAAACCACTTAGCACTATCCTCCATCTTCCCTTTTGGACCCTTAAAGCTCACCCAAATCACTTCTCGGTCATGTGAATATTCATCTTTAAATATTTCTGGGCCCATTAGTTTTGTGTTAATGTATTTTGTAAGTGAAATGACACTGTAACATTTTTTTTTGGATTCCATCATAAAATATAAAATTTTAAAAAAATTTAGAAACTTTCTAATTTTTACAACTATAAAAATCAAAATACATAGCAATGGCAGGCCACATAACATTATTCTTCATCTGTGGTCCCCACAGTCACACTCTGATGAAGTGGCAGAAGGAGCTTGCCATGCAACGCGTCAGTGGTGCTGGCATGCTGGGCTTTGTGGTGGATTAGGACTTTGCTATGCGGTAATGTAAATTGCCTTTTGATCTTATCTTAAAATTATGTTGTATTAACGATTATTGTGATAGTACTTCTGTAATTTATGCCCTGGAGCCTCTCACCTCTTCCTTGCTTCTTTTGCACCTTTTTGCACTTAGCACTTTTACTCTATACACTTATATTTGGTATAGTGATATTAGTTCTTCCTCACTCAGCTCTTAACTGCTGTATTTATTACTTCCTACTCATTCTATACATTCTCATTCTTTGTTGCACATATCACTAGCACAGACTAAGGGCGAGACTCCAGGGCATTTTTTGCAGATTTTGCAGGTTTTGCACATTATTTATTTGATAATTCTATTATGTATTCATGAATATTCATACTAGTCCATCATGCATTCTAGCACATGCATATATGTTTTTAATTGATTTTAAAGTATGTGTTTTGGTTATTACTAATAAAAGTTTTGAAATACTAATAGATTTGTATATCTGTTGAGCGGCTGACTTTGGAGGCCCTGCGGTCTGTGCTGGCAGCCCTTATCTTTGACACATTGGTAATTGCCCAGTTTTTGGGCAGTTGGGTCTTCTTTCAGCCAGCATCCAGTTTACATTCATATTATTGTAGGATATTTATTGCTGTGCAGGTAAACAATTTTCTGTTTGTCTCATAATTCACAAAGGACATAAGTCTAAAAAAATATAGCAATTATATGGATGTGTGGGAAAATAAATGTTTACATGCTAAGGACTAATTAAGGTCAGCATTAAAAAGCATCTATAAGGCATTCATGAAATGTATTGATTCAGGTATGCATTGCTATACAATTTATGGCCTCGGCCATGCTGATACATGCAATGCCTTGGTGCTAAAGGCGCGCAGACTCCTCCACATAGCCGCAAAACATGTTCAACAATAGCAATCTGAGCACTCAAAGGTCCCGTAAGTGGATCGGAAATGAAACGGATTTGGTGGTGGTGGTCCGTTGGAAATCAGCTCTCTGAATCAGACGGAAACCCATCCCAACAACGGAAGTTATCTAAACGAACATAAAATTTCCGATTTTGTTTGGAAAATTATCCGAAATAACGGAAATGTTCCGATTTGCTTCCGTTCATCGAAAGCGCATATACACATTTTCCCGAACGTTTGTACTAGGGATGAGCGAATCGATCCGGACGAACCCGGATTCGATCCGAATTTCATGAAAAATTTGATTTGGATCGAATCCGAATTTCCCCGTGCTTTGATCGCTCGAAGTTTTCCTTTAACATCCATTCATTTACATTACAGGCATTCTAATATGGCGGACGGGACATGTCCAGACATCTACCCCGCACCAGTGCATGCTGGGGCAGTCACATGCAGCCTATCAGCAGCCAGCAAGCCCGGTGACGTCACAGCGCTATTTAAGGCGGCGGACATCTTGCTTTTCCTCATTTCTCTATTGCATTCGTGAGAGACAGGACGCTGCTGTAGTCAGGGAGAGACAGTTAGAGAGACCGGGACAGACAGGGACAGGCAGGAGACAGGCAGGAAGTCAGCGAGAAGCAGGGAAAGTTAGGAAAAATCTGAGGCAGTCACAGGGAGATTTTTTTTTTTTTCATCCAGCCTGAGTGTTACTGCCTGGGTCACTGGCTTTGTTAGCTGTTTCACCCTGGTTAACCACTGTTGCTTTGCATAGTACTACTGCTCCCAGGTGCACTGTTGTTGTGGCATCCCATTCTGTGACTACACCAGCCTCTATTTACTATAACCCTTTGCACTTATTCTAAAAGTAATTTGGCCTGATAAAGACACTTTTGCTGTGCATAGTACTACTGCTCCCAGGTGCACTGCGGTTGTGGCATCCCATTCTGTGACTACACCAGCCTCTATTTACTATAACCCTTTGCACTTATTCTAAAAGTAATTTGGCCTGATAAAGACACTTTTGCAGTGCATAGTACTACTGCTCCCAGGTGCACTGCGGTTGTGGCATCCCATTCTGTGACTACACCAGCCTCTATTTACTATAACCCTTTGCACTTATTCTAAAAGTAATTTGGCCTGATAAAGACACTTTTGCTGTGCATAGTACTACTGCTCCCAGGTGCACTGCGGTTGTGGCATCCCATTCTGTGACTACACCAGCCTCTATTTACTATAACCCTTTGCACTTATTCTAAAAGTAATTTGGCCTGATAAAGACACTTTTGCAGTGCATAGTACTACTGCTCCCAGGTGCACTGTGGTTGTGGCATCCCATTCTGTGACTACACCAGCCTCTATTTACTATAACCCTTTGCACTTATTCTAAAAGTAATTTGGCCTGATAAAGACACTTTTGCTGTGCATAGTACTACTGCTCCCAGGTGCACTGCGGTTGTGGCATCCCATTCTGTGACTACACCAGCCTCTATTTACTATAACCCTTTGCACTTATTCTAAAAGTAATTTGGCCTGATAAAGACACTTTTGCTGTGCATAGTACTACTGCTCCCAGGTGCACTGCGGTTGGGGCATCCCATTCTGTGACTGCACCAGCCTCTATTTACTATAACCCTTTGCACTTATTCTAAAAGTAATTTGGCCTGATAAAGACACTTTTGCTGTGCATAGTACTACTGCTCCCAGGTGCACTGCGGTTGGGGCATCCCATTCTGTGACTACACCAGCCTCTATTTACTATAACCCTTTGCACTTATTCTAAAAGTAATTTGGCCTGATAAAGACACTTTTGCTGTGCATAGTACTACTGCTCCCAGGTGCACTGCGGTTGGGGCATCCCATTCTGTGACTACACCAGCCTCTATTTACTATAACCCTTTAGAGTTATTCTAAAAGTAATTTGGCCTGATAAAGACACTTTTGCTGTGCATAGTACTACTGCTCCCAGGTGCACTGCGGTTGGGGCATCCCATTCTGTGACTACACCAGCCTCTATTTACTATAACCCTTTGCACTTATTCTAAAAGTAATTTGGCCTGATAAAGACACTTTTGCTGTGCATAGTACTACTGCACCCAGGTGCACTGCGGTTGTGGCATCCCATTCTGTTACTACACCAGCCTCTATTTACTATAACCCTTTGCACTTATTCTAAAAGTAATTTGGCCTGATAAAGACACTTTTGCTGTGCATAGTACTACTGCTCCCAGGTGCACTGCGGTTGTGGCATCCCATTCTGTTACTACACCAGCCTCTATTTACTATAACCCTTTGCACTTATTCTAAAAGTAATTTGGCCTGATAAAGACACTTTTGCTTTACATAGTACTACTGCTCCCAGGTGCACTGCGGTTGGGGCATCCCATTCTGTGACTACACCAGCCTCTATTTACTATAACCCTTTGCACTTATTCTAAAAGTAATTTGGCCTGATAAAGACACTTTTGCTGTGCATAGTACTACTGCTCCCAGGTGCACTGCAGTTGTGGCATCCCATTCTGTGACTACACCAGCCTCTATTTACTATAACCCTTTGCACTTATTCTAAAAGTAATTTGGCCTGATAAAGACACTTTTGCTGTGCATAGTACTACTGCTCCCAGGTGCACTGCGGTTGTGGCATCCCATTCTGTGACTACACCAGCCTCTATTTACTATAACCCTTTGCACTTATTCTAAAAGTAATTTGGCCTGATAAAGACACATTTGCTGTGCATAGTACTACTGCTCCCAGGTGCACTGCTGTTGTGGCATCCCATTCTGTGACTACACCAGCCTCTATTTACTATAACCCTTTGCACTTATTCTAAAAGCAATTTGGCCTGATAAAGACACATTTGCTGTGCATAGTACTACTGCTCCCAGGTGCACTGCGGTTGTGGCATCCCATTCTGTGACTACACCAGCCTCTATTTAATATAACCCTTTGCACTTATTCTCAAAGTAATTTGGCCTGATAAAGACACTTTTGCTTTGCATATTACTACTGCTCCCAGGTGCACTGCTGTTGTGGCATCCCATTCTGTGACTACACCAGCCTCTATTTACTATAACCCTTTGCACTTATTCTAAAAGTAATTTGGCCTGATAAAGACACTTTTGCTGTGCATAGTACTACTGCTCCCAGGTGCACTGCGGTTGTGGCATCCCATCCTGTGACTACACCAGCCTCTATTTACTATAACCCTTTGCACTTATTCTAAAAGTAATTTGGCCTGATAAAGACACTTTTGCTGTGCATAGTACTACTGCTCCCAGGTGCACTGCGGTTGTGGCATCCCATTCTGTGACTACACCAGCCTCTATTTACTATAACCCTTTGCACTTATTCTAAAAGTAATTTGGCCTGATAAAGACACTTTTGCTGTGCATAGTACTACTGCTCCCAGGTGCTCTGCTGTTGTGGCATCCCATTCTGTAACATACCATACCCCTCTTTATTTACACTAAGCAGCTCTCTTATTTACACTAAGCAGGCCTGTTGGAGGCTGAGTGTTACTGCTCACTTTTGGTGTGCATTATATTCTGTTTCATATAGACCCACCGCCGCCTGGGGGTTCCTAAAATATCACCTACTACCACGCCAGTTAGACTATGTCGGGCAGACAAGTGCCTGGAAGTGAAAAGAGGAGTGGCAGAGGCCAAGATTCCGCAGGCAGAGCTCGCAGCAGACTGGGGGCCAGTAGCAGCAGGAGTCATGCTGAGAGACCTAATCTTCCAGTATCTGCTAGCGGTCGGGTCTCCACCAGTAACGCATCTGCCGTGGTAGATTGGTTAACGCGCTCATCAACAACATCATCACAACTTACGTCTGAGACCCCCAGTCTAGGGTCGGTAGGTTCCTCTGACACAACCCTGAGTTGGCATGCCCCGAGAGCAGTCCCTGTCCTCCCATTGCCTCTGTCCTACGCCGTTCCCTCCCCCAGCGACGTATCCTATGCTTTGGGTTCAGCTCCACTCTTTAGTGAGGAGGACAATCAGATAGAGGACAGTCAGCAGCTACTGCCCAGCCAAGAAATGGAGGTGGTTTCTTTAGCTAGGCAGACAAATAGTGATGTGAACAGTGTCGTGGGTGCTGCGAGCGTTCTAGCTCCTGCGCCAGACACTGTTGACGAATCCACAAACATCAGTGACGTACAGCCACAACTCGGTGATAATGATGATGACGATGAAGCCGATCGCACTTGGGAGCCGGGTGATGAAGGGGCTTCATCGTCATCATCAGGAGAAGAGGGGCGCAGGTTGCCCCGGAGTCAGCAGCTCAGGCAGCAAGGTGTTAGCAGCATGGTTGGCAGGCAGCAGGGGGGCACAATTGTAAAGCCTGGAGCCAAACGGGGCCGGGGCCGGGGTAGAGCACCTGCTGCGCGGCAGGCTACCTTATCGGGAGGTAGTGGGGCAGGGGTTCCTGGAGTTGGCGACAATAGCAGCGAATCAGTGAGGCCTGTTGGTGGGAAAAGTAGCTACTCGGCAGTGTGGCAGTTTTTCCTGAAGCATCCGCAGGAGGGTAACATGGCCACATGCAAGATATGTAGGCAGAAGGTGAAGTGTGGCCAGGGTCCAAATGTTGGCACCACGGCCCTGCGTCAACATATGCAGCGTCACCATAAAGCGGCCTGGGAGAACCTAGGCTCCGGAGAGGTGGGCCAGACTGCTTCCTCACCGAGTGGCACGCCGCTCCCAATTTCTGCCAGCCAAGGCTCCAGCACCTCAGCCGAAGGCAGCTGTGCGTCATACCCATCCTCTGTCGCTCCTGCTCCTCCTCCTCCAAGTCATGCATCCCGCCAGCAATCCATCAGCGAAGCCATGTCCAAGAGACAGCAGTATGCGCCCAGTCATCCTACGGCGCAGAAGCTGAATGTGCTCCTGTCCAAGTTGCTGGTGCTGCAGTCGCTCCCTTTTCAGGTGGTGGACTCTGCACCTTTCAGAGAACTGATGGCTTGTGCCACCTTTTCAGGTGGTGGACTCTGCACCTTTCAGAGAACTGATGGCTTGTGCCGAGCCGAGGTGGAGAGTCCCAAGCCGTCATTTCTTTGCCAAGAAGGCAGTACCAGCGCTGCACACTTTTGTTGAACAGAAGGTGGGCCAGTCCTTGAGCCTGTCGGTGTGTAGCAAAGTGCATGGCAGCGCCGACGTCTGGAGCTGTAACTACGGTCAGGGACAGTACATGTCGTTTACGGCCCACTGGGTGAATGTGGTCCCTTTGCAGCAGCAACTTGGACAGGTCACGCCGCTTCGGCCTGCGCGTTCCCTGCCCGTTGGGCCTGTGACACCGTGCGACTCGGCCTCCTCATCCTCCGCCATCTCCTCACCCTCCACTGTAGGCTCAAGTCTCAGTGCCCCTCCAGTCTACCATGTGTGCAGGGCACAGAGGTGTCACGCTGTGCTTCACATGGTTTGTCTTGGCGATCGGAGTCACACAGGGGAGGAACTGCTTAAATTTATTCATCAGGAAATCCAAACATGGCTTACTCCAAGAAAACTTAAAATGGGAATCATGGTTACCGACAATGGGAAGAATATTTTGTCTGCGCTGCGCCAAGGAAGCCTGACCCATGCCCCCTGCATGGCTCACGTCTTCAATCTGGTTTTCAAGCGGTTTCTGAAGTGTTCCCCCCATCTGCAAGACATCCTAACAACTTCAAGGAAACGTTGCATGCACTTCAGCCACTCATACAACGCCAAACACACCCTTCTTGAGCTACAGCGTCAGAACGGTATCCCTCAACATAGTCTGATTTGCGGTGTTTCCACCCATTGGAATTCCACCCTTCACATGTTGGACCGATTATATGAACAGAGAAAAGCCATCACGGATTTCCTGATGATCCAAGCAGATAGGGGGACTCCCCTGTGTAACTTCAATGTCAACCAGTGGCAGCTCATACGTGACACCTGCCGTTTGCTCAGGCCCTTTGAGGAAGCCACTTTGTCAGTCGGCAGGATTACGGGATGAACGACGTGATTCCACTGCTTCATGTACTACAGCACATGTTGGAAACCATGGCTGGTCAGGGCACTGGAGACATGGCGTTTACATCTTACGGCCACATGAACCCCGTTGGAGCTGAACTGGAGGAGGAGGAGGAGTTGCCCAGCGAAACACAGTTTAGGCTTGGTGAAATGGCTGGTTTATCTAGTCAGCGGACAGGAGAGGAGGAGCAGGAGCAGCCAGAGGAGCTAGAGGTTTTTGAGGAAGGCGAGACAGAGGACCCGGACACACCGTGGCAGTATGCAGTGGAGATGGAGACAGGTAGTCCATCCGAGTCACTTGCGCAAATGGCAGGAAGCATGCTCACGTGCTTGCGTAGTGACCCCAGAATTGTTTCCATCTGTCGGCGGGATGACTTCTGGCTGTCCACCTTATTGGACCCTCGCTTCCGGCACAAAATGCGGGCATTTTTTAAACCCACCGAGAGGGAGGACAAACTGAACTACTACAAAGACATTCTACGTAGGCAGTTGGCCAATGCCTATCTGCGCCATGGTCCATACTCTCGCAGGTCTGACTCGAGGGGACCTCTGCGCTCACCTTCCATTGCCATGGCTGCTGGGGGGGTTGGCAGGAGCAGCAGCAGCAGCTCCATCAGCAGCAGCCTCAGTCTTCAGTCGCTAATGAGTAGCTTTCTACACCCGCATAGTGAGGCTACTCATGAGCAGCAGGAAGACCTGGAGCAGGACCTGAACCAGCAGGTCATGTCATACTTTGACATGACCATGCCAACACACCTTGAGGATCCGCTGGACTTCTGGGCAGCCAAACTTGATTTGTGGCCGCAACTAGCAGAGTTTGCCCTGGAAAAGCTGTCCTGCCCGGCAAGTAGCGTGCCATCTGAGCGGGTGTTTAGTGCGGCGGGGGCCATAGTTACGGCGAGGAGAACTCGTCTGTCAACTAAAATTGTGGAGGGACTCACCTTTGTCAAAATGAATCAGGGATGGATCAGCCAGGATTTCCACCCACCAATGCCTGATGCATGCGACTAGATTCAGCATGGTGCCACCACGTTTTACACTTTCCAAATGGTGCAAAACACATTTATGTCTTTAGGCCAATTTTTGGGCTCCTGCTGATGCCAACTCCAGGGTGTGAATCATCCAATTTTTGGGCTCCTGAAGCCAACCCCAGGGTCTCTTTAAAGTAATGTTTGGGCTGCTGCTGCTGCTGCCAACTCCAGGGTGTGATTCATCCAATTTTTGGGCTCCTGAAGCCAACCCCAGTGTCTCTTTAAAGTAATGTTTGGGCTCCTGCTGCTGCTGCTGCTGCTGCTGCCAACTCCAGGGTGTGATTCATCCAATTTTTGGGCTCCTGAAGCCAACTCCAGTGTCTCTTTAAAGTAATATTTGGGCTTCTGCTGCTGCTGCTGCCAACTCCAGGGTGTGAGGTGAACACCCGACTATCAAAAGTTTGCAATAACAAGAGGTGATTTAATATGGTGAAAACACATATACAAGCACATGAGAAACATAGATACAAGTTATATACAATGAACATAATGACCGCTAGGTGGCGTTGTTGAACAGGTTTTCATGGTCCATTTTTCTGGTGCTCAAAGTAGGATATCAGAGAGCAATGTCCATCAAAGTAAAAGAGGGTAATTTCAATATGAGCAACCAGAGTTATAAATCCAATCTTGAGATGCAAACAGATAACAAGTACATCAGTAAAAGAGGCTTACAGGCTGGAAGAGGTGGAACAACAGCAAAAAACTTCCCAACGTTTCGACATGAATGTCTTCCTCAGGGGATGCGGTACCAAGCAAGGGGCGAGGGAGTCTTATATACAGATCAGACCCAGCCTGCTAGATGGCGCCAAAATCAAGCTGCGTGCACTCTGGCGCTGCTTGATGACGTCATCAGGGATCATTGTCGGGTGTCCCGACCGCCCGCACAGTGGGTGGCAATATTAGCCCTCCAATGGTGGGTCGGCGCAGGGGGCACCGCGCGAAGTCCACAACCATCATTCTGCCATATTAATTTATAAAGGAGAGAGTGACTCATATGCGTAGAAAAAAACGGGGCTCCAGTAAAATGGCGCTGATTCCGGAAGCGCCCGCCGTGTGTGTAAGTGATTGCTCCAAAGAGGGCTCCAAAAAGATGGAGGCTGATGGGTGCAGTAAGCTCCTATATGATGGCCGCGGGATTCAAGATGGCCGCCGCAACTCTCTCGGCTTTCTCAAAGGGCAGTAGACTACGGAAAACCTCCAACAAGATGGCCGCTGCCGTAGCGGCGACATGCAGGATCAAAATAGCCGTGCGCTGTCAATCCAATAAAGCTAGAAATAGGCTCCAACATCAGCGGAGAGCGTGGGCAGGAGGTGGAGGGGTCACCATGACGGGACTTGGCAGGCAGTATGTGGTGGAGCACGCTGGGATTTAGAAGAGCACGTAAGCTGTCTCATGCACGCTGGGTCAAAAGACCCAAATACTACAGCTGACAGTTGCCCCTATAAAGAATAAACACATGGTTAAAAAAGTGTACAGTGATACCTTAAAAACCAGTCCAGCACAAATCTGGACAAAATGGAATCTTATTGCACAGTATTCTATACTAACCTAAATCTACTCTAGATATCAGTACCATAGTCTCAGTGAAGGGATCCATATTGGAAACGGATACTGCTGTAAAAAATGTGAAGATGACATTATCAGCATGATCAGAGAAATACACTGAAATCCATTTCTTCATTAAGTCCATTGGGGTTAAGTGTTTGTAGTGTAAATATCCAATATAGTTCTCGTTGTAATGGTTTTTGGTCAAGGTTACCCCCCCTGTCTGGTGGTTTAACTGTCTCAATAACAACGAAGCGTAGTTGACTGATATGGTGTCCAGCCTCCAAAAAGTGTCGGGCTAGTGGGGATTCTAGTTTATTGTTCCTAATATCCGAGCGATGCTCACTGATCCTTTGTCTTATGGTGCGCTTTGTTTTGCCCACATATCCCTTGCCGCATGGGCATTTCAAAAGATATATCACATTACTAGATGAGCAGTTGGCAAACTCACGAATTTGGTATCTGAAGCCTGTTCTAGGATGAGTGAATGTGGTAGTTTTATACGTGAATCCACATTGGGCACAGTGGCCACAAGGGAACATGCCCCTTGGTGGACCCTGTGCGCAGAGCCAATTTGGGTTCCTCCCTGGAGTTGGGTGGTTAAAGTCAGCTTTGACCAGTGTTTGGCGTATATTTCTTGAACGTCTATAGGCCACCATGGGAGGGTCCTTATAGGCCTCTCCTAATCTTTCATCGGTACTGGTTACATGCCAATATCTCTTAACTATTTTTTGCACTTTTTGTGAGAGGTTGGAAAATGTTAAGACTAATGGTATACGGGTGTTTGTTTTTTTCCCTTTAAATTTGCACAGGGTTTGTCTGTCCAATCCTCGTGCTCTCGATTGGGCAGCTTTCAGTGAAGTGAGATCATAACCCCTCTGAAGTAATTTTTTAATGAGATCTTTCGACCTTTTCTCAAAAAGTGCTTCTGTTGCAGTAATACGTCGTATTCTTACAAATTGGTTGTATGGCAAGGCTTTAATGAGAGATGGGGGGTGGAAGCTGTCTGCGTGTAGGAAGGTGTTGCGATCAGTGGGTTTTCTAAAAACATCAGTGATCAGATTACCCTCATCGAGGGAGATGGAGACATCCAAAAAATGGATGTTAGTGCTACTATGTTCCATCGAAAATGTGATAGTCGGAGAGCAGTGGTTAAGGTATGTATGAAAGGTTTGCAAGGAGTGTGTGTCACCCTTCCAGAGGATGAATACATCGTCAATATATCGTAGCCAGATAAGGATGTTCTGTTTGAAAGCATTAGTGGGGTACACATAAAGTGCCTCGAAATCGACCATAAAGAGATTGGCATAGCTTGGGGCCATATTAGACCCCATTGCCGTGCCCTGTGCCTGCTGGTAAAATTTACCGTTAAATCGGAAATAGTTCTGGGACAGAATTAAGGTTAGAAGTTCAACTGCAAGGTTTTGTGTACCTACCGGGATTGCTGTATTGGCCAAGGCGTTCTGGATGACTTGAATACCGGCTGTGTGTGGGATAGAGGTGTATAGACTAGTTACGTCCATGGTCACCAAGATACAATCCTGGGTCAGTGGGCCCAGTGAGGTAATCCGCGTCAAAAAGTCAGTGGTATCCTGGAGGAAAGATGGAGTTGTGGTTACCAGGGGTTGCAATAGCTGATCTAAGTATATTACTGGATTCTGAAATATTGAATTGGCACCCGCTACGATTGGGCGACCCGGAGGGTTCTGCAATCTTTTATGTATTTTTGGCAGGCAATAAAATAGAGGGATTAGTGGAAATTCATTGACTAAGAATTTTGCTGTTTTGTCATTAATTACATTGGACTCAGTTGCCTTCCTCACTATTTCCTCCAGTGTGGCTTTAATTCTTGAGGTGGGATCCCCTTGTATTGGAGTATATACTGTGGTATCACTCAATTGACCCTCTATTTCTTTCATATAGTCCTTAGCATTCATTACTACTATAGCCCCACCCTTATCGGCCGGTTTGATGATTATACTAGAGTTTTCCTTCAGTGTTTTTAAAGCTACACGTTCCTTGTTGGTTATATTGGGACGAGGGCTGGGGGGGGGGGGTTTAAGACGATCTATATCTTGCTGTACCAATTTGATAAAGGTCTCCACAGCATTGGATGAGGGGGGAGGGTTCCACTTGCTTTTGGGTTTACACATATTTGATTCTGGGTTGTCACCGGTATTGGATGGTGGATGATGTGAGAAAAATGACTTTATACGTAATGTACGAAAAAATTTCTGTAGTTCAATTTCAATAGTGAATCGGTCACCCTTAGTATATGGGACAAAGGTGAGACCCTTAGACAATACCTTTGCTTCGTCCTGAGTCAATGTGTAATCCGAGATATTGATCACTGTCGCCTCGATTTGCTCCGAGTGTTGTAAGGTTCCTGAGACGATGGAGGACGGTTGGTCCCTTGTCGGCGGCTTCTTCCGCCCTCTCCTGGTTTTCTTGTGCTTCTTTTGGGTAGGGGGCCTCTCTGATCTGGGCCTGGCTCTAAAAAATCTTCCCCAGAGGAAGATTTGTGTTGCTTGAGTCTGAGTCAGAGCCTTGTCTGTTAGAGTTATATGGGAATCTGGGGCGTTTCTGATCGCGCCAAGTATAGACACGATCCTCCTGGAAGTCCAGGGCGTCGCGCCTATATTTACTTAATTTAAATTGGATAGTGTCTTGTTTGTATTGGTATAGTGTGGAGTTACATGTTTCTAGATAGGACTTGTACACATCAACCGACAGCTTAGATTCCAATTGTGATTTCAGAGTAGTGATAGTATCATTGATTGAGCGCAATTCTGATTGTAAGCCAGTGATGGTCAATGCGATCAAATCGAGACTACACTTATTCAAAATCTTTTGCCAATCACTCACAAATTCCTTGCTGTGTTGGCAAATGGTAGGTTTAATGGGGAGTCTGAGACCCCTAGGGATTCTTTTAGATTTCAGATATTCAATAAGGGTGTCCGAATGTAATTGGTATTGGATAGATTTTTTAGAGAAAGATTCAAATTGTTTCTTAGTGGCAGTGTGGTCGTTAACCAAAGGACTATCAGATCTAGAATACTGTGCAATGATATTGTCCACCTGTGTCTGGCTAAAAGCCAGAGTATCCGCCTGGTGCTGCGTCAAGGTGTTGATGTCTACAAAAGACATATCAGTCTGTAGCAAGCTTACAAGGGTGCTAAATAACCTGGTGAGCAGAGACACAAGGAACAATGTTAAGTATAAGGTTATAGCACACCAATGAGATAAAAGAGGTAATCTTCAGAATTATTTTTCGCGGGGTTCAAAATATTCCCAAAACTGTGTCTGCCCAGTACACAGTGAAACCACAAAGTCAATAAACAATTTTAGGGAAAGATGAACACCCGACTAGCAAAAGTTTGCAATAACAAGAGGTGATTTAATATGGTGAAAACACATATACAAGCACATGAGAAACATAGATATAAGTTATATACAATGAACATAATGACCGCTAGGTGGCGCTGTTGAACAGGTTTTCATGGTCCATTTTTCTGGTGCTCAAAGTAGGATATCAGAGAGCAATGTCCATCAAAGTAAAAGAGGGTAATTTCAATATGAGCAACCAGAGTTATAAATCCAATCTTGAGATGCAAACAGATAACAAGTATATCAGTAAAAGAGGCTTACAGGCTGGAAGAGGTGGAACAACAGCAAAAAACTTCCCAACGTTTCGACATGAATGTCTTCCTCAGGGGATGCGGTACCAAGCAAGGGGCGAGGGAGTCTTATATACAGATCAGACCCAGCATGCTAGATGGCGCCAAAATCAAGCTGCGTGCACTCTGGCGCTGCTCTGCGCTATTTGGGCTCCTGCTGCTGCTGCTGCTGCCAACTCCAGGGTGTAATTCATCCAATTTTTGGGCTCCTGAAGCTAACCCCAGTGTCTCTTTAAAGTAATATTTGGGCTCCTGCTGCTGCTGCTGCCAACTCCAGGGTGTGATTCATCCAATTTTTGGGCTCCTGAAGCCAACCCCAGTGTCTCTTTAAAGTAATGTTTGGGTTCCTGCTGCTGCTGCTGCTGCTTCCAACTCCAGGGTGTGATTCATCCAATTTTTGGGCTCCTGAAGCCAACCCCAGTGTCTCTTTAAAGTAATGTTTGGGCTCCTGCTGCTGCTGCCAACTCCAGGGTGTGATTCATCCAATTTTTGGGCTCCTGAAGCCAACTCCAGTGTCTCTTTAAAGTAATATTTGGACTCCTGCTGCTGCTGCTGCCAACTCCAGGGTGTGATTCATCCAATTTTTGGGCTCCTGAAGCCAACCCCAGTGTCTATTTAAAGTAATGTTTTGGCTCCTGCTGCTGCTGCTGCCAACTCGAGGGTGTGATTCATCCAATTTTTGGGCTCCTGAAGCCAACCCCAGTGTCTCTTTAAAGTAATGTTTGGGCTCCTGCTGCTGCTGCTGCTGCCAACTCCAGGGTGTGAATCATCCAATTTTTGGGCTCCTGAAGCCAACTCCAGTGTCTCTTTAAAGTAATGTTTGGGCTCCTGCTGCTGCTGCCAACTCCAGGGTGTGATTCATCCAATTTTTGGGCTCCTGAAGCCAACCCCAGTGTCTCTTTAAAGTAATATTTGGGCTCCTGCTGCTGCTGCTGCCAACTCCAGGGAGTGATTCATCCAATTTTTGGGCTCCTGAAGCCAACCCCAGTGTCTCTTTAAAGTAATATTTGGGCTCCTGCTGCTGCTTCTGCTGCCAACTCCAGGGTGTGAATCATCCAATTTTTGGGCTCCTGAAGCCAACTCCAGTGTCTCTTTAAAGTAATATTTGGGCTCCTGCTGCTGCTGCTGCCAACTCCAGGGTGTGATTCATCCAATTTTTGGGCTCCTGAAGCCAACCCCAGTGTCTCTTTAAAGTAATGTTTGGGCTCCTGCTGCTGCTGCTGCCAACTCCAGGGTTTGATTCATCCAATTTTTGGGCTCCTGAAGCCAACTCCAGTGTCTCTTTAAAGTAATATTTGGGCTCCTGCTGCTGCTGCTGCCAACTCCAGGGTGTGATTCATCCAATTTTTGGGCTCCTGAAGCTAACCCCAGTGTCTCTTTAAAGTAATGTTTGGGCTCCTGCTGCTGCTGCCAACTCCAGGGTGTGATTCATCCAATTTTTGGGCTCCTGAAGCCAACCCCAGTGTCTCTTTAAAGTAATGTTTGGGCTCCTGCTGCTGCTGCCAACTCCAGGGTGTGATTCATCCAATTTTTGGGCTCCTGAAGCCAACCCCAGTGTCTCTTTAAAGTAATGTTTGGGCTCCTGCTGCTGCTGCTGCTGCCAACTCCAGGGTGTGAATCATCCAATTTTTGGGCTCCTGAAGCCAACTCCAGTGTCTCTTTAAAGTAATGTTTGGGCTCCTGCTTCTGCTGCTGCCAACTCCAGGGTGTGATTCATCCAATTTTTGGGCTCCTGAAGCCAACCCCAGTGTCTCTTTAAAGTAATGTTTTGGCTCCTGCTGCTGCTGCCAACTCCAGGGTGTGATTCATCCAATTTTTGGGCTCCTGAAGCCAACTCCACTGTCTCTTTAAAGTAATGTTTGGGCTCCTTCTGCTGCTGCTGCAAACTCCAGGGTGTGATTCATCCAATTTTTGGGCTCCTGAAGCCAACCACAGTGTCTCTTTAAAGTAATGTTTGGGCTCCTGCTGCTGCCAACTCCAGGGTGTGAATCGTCCAATTTTTGGGCTCCTGAAGCCAACCCCAGTGTCTCTTTAAAGTAATGTTTTGGCTCCTGCTGCTGCTGCTGCCAACTCCAGGTTGTGATTCATCCAATTTTTGGGCTCCTGCTGCCAACCCCAGTGTCTCTTTAAAGTAATGTTTGGGCTCCTGCTGCTGCTGCTGCTGCCAACTCCAGGGTGTGATTCATCCAATTTTTGGGCTCCTGAAGCCAACTCCAGTGTCTCCTCAAAGTAATATTTGGGCTCCTGCTGCTGCTGCTGCTGCCAACTCCAGGGTGTAATTCATCTAATTTTTGGGCTCCTGAAGCCAACCCCAGTGTCTCTTTAAAGTAATGTTTGGGCTCCTGCTGCTGCTGCTGCCAACTCCAGGGTGTGATTCATCCAATTTTTGGGCTCCTGAAGCCAACCCCAGTGTCTCTTTAAAGTAATGTTTGGGCTCCTGCTGCTGCTGCTGCCAACTCCAGGGTGTGATTCATCCAATTTTTGGGCTCCTGAAGCCAACCCCAGTGTCTCTTTAAAGTAATGTTTGGGCTCCTGCTGCTGCTGCCAACTCCAGGGTGTGATTCATCCAATTTTTGGGCTCCTGAAGCCAACCCCAGTGTCTCTTTAAAGTAATGTTTGGGCTCCTGCTGCTGCTGCTGCCAACTCCAGGGTGTGATTCATCCAATTTTTGGGCTCCTGAAGCCAACCCCAGTGTCTCTTTAAAGTAATGTTTGGGCTCCTGCTGCTGCTGCCAACTCCAGGGTGGGATTCATCCAATTTTTGGGCTCCTGAAGCCAACCCCAGTGTCTCTTTAAAGTAATGTTTTGGCTCCTGCTGCTGCTGCCAACTCCAAGGTGTGATTCATCCAATTTTTGGGCTCCTGAAGCCAACCCCAGTGTCTCTTTAAAGTAATGTTTGGGCTCCTGCTGCTGCTGCTGCTGCAAACTCCAGGGTGTGATTCATCCAATTTTTGGGCTCCTGAAGCCAACTCCAGTGTCTCTTTAAAGTAATACTTGGGCTCCTGCTGCTGCTGCTGCCAACTCCAGGGTGTGATTCATCCAATTTTTGGGCTCCTGAAGCCAACCCCAGTGTCTCTTTAAAGTATTGTTTGGGCTCCTGCTGCTGCTGCTGCCAACTACAGGGTGTGATTCATCCAATTTTTGGGCTCCTGAAGCCAACCCCAGTGTCTCTTTAAAGTAATGTTTTGGCTCCTGCTGCTGCTGCCAACTCCAGGGTGTGATTCATCCAATTTTTGGGCTCCTGAAGCCAACCCCAGTGTCTCTTTAAAGTAATGTTTGGGCTCCTGCTGCTGCTGCTGCTGCCAACTCCAGGGTATGATTCATCCAATTTTTGGGCTCCTGAAGCCAACTCCAGTGTCTCTTTAAAGTAATGTTTGGGCTCCTGCTTCTGCTGCTGCCAACTCCAGGGTGTGATTCATCCAATTTTTGGGCTCCTGAAGCCAACCCCAGTGTCTCTTTAAAGTAATGTTTTGGCTCCTGCTGCTGCTGCCAACTCCAGGGTGTGATTCATCCAATTTTTGGGCTCCTGAAGCCAACTCCACTGTCTCTTTAAAGTAATGTTTGGGCTCCTTCTGCTGCTGCTGCAAACTCCAGGGAGTGATTCATCCAATTTTTGGGCTCCTGAAGCCAACCACAGTGTCTCTTTAAAGTAATGTTTGGGCTCCTGCTGCTGCCAACTCCAGGGTGTGAATCATCCAATTTTTGGGCTCCTAAAGCCAACCCCAGTGTCTCTTTAAAGTAATGTTTTGGCTCCTGCTGCTGTTGCTGCCAACTCCAGGTTGTGATTCATCCAATTTTTGGGCTCCTGCTGCCAACCCCAGTGTCTCTTTAAAGTAATGTTTGGGCTCCTGCTGCTGCTGCCAACTCCAGGGTGTGATTCGTCCAATTTTTGGGCTCCTGAAGCCAACTCCAGTGTCTCCTCAAAGTAATATTGGGGCTCCTGCTGCTGCTGCTGCTGCCGCCAACTCCAGGGTGTAATTCATCTAATTTTTGGGCTCCTGAAGCCAACCCCAGTGTCTCTTTAAAGTAATGTTTGGGCTCCTGCTGCTGCTGCTGCCAACTCCAGGGTGTGATTCATCCAATTTTTGGGCTCCTGAAGCCAACCCCAGTGTCTCTTTAAAGTAATGTTTGGGCTCCTGCTGCTGCTGCCAACTCCAGGGTGTGATTCATCCAATTTTTGGGCTCCTGAAGCCAACCCCAGTGTCTCTTTAAAGTAATGTTTGGGCTCCTGCTGCTGCTGCCAACTCCAGGGTGTGATTCATCCAATTTTTGGGCTCCTGAAGCCAACCCCAGTGTCTCTTTAAAGTAATGTTTGGGCTCCTGCTGCTGCTGCTGCCAACTCCAGGGTGTGATTCATCCAATTTTTGGGCTCCTGAAGCCAACCCCAGTGTCTCTTTAAAGTAATGTTTTGGCTCCTGCTGCTGCTGCCAACTCCAGGGTGTGATTCATCCAATTTTTGGGCTCCTGAAGCCAACCCCAGTGTCTCTTTAAAGTAATGTTTGGGCTCCTGCTGCTGCTGCTGCTGCCAACTCCAGGGTGTGATTCATTCAATTTTTGGGCTCCTGAAGCCAACCCCAGTGTCTCTTTAAAGTAATGTTTGGGCTCCTGCTGCTGCTGCTGCCAACTCCAGGGTGTGATTCATCCAATTTTTGGGCTCCTGAAGCCAACCCCAGTGTCTCTTTAAAGTAATGTTTGGGCTCCTGCTGCTGCTGCCAACTCCAGGGTGTGATTCGTCCAATTTTTGGGCTCCTGAAGCCAACCCCAGTGTCTCTTTAAAGTAATGTTTGGGCCCCTGCTGCTGCTGCCAACTCCAGGGTGTAATTCATCCAATTTTTGGGCTCCTGAAGCCAACCCCAGTGTCTCTTTAAAGTAATGTTTGGGCTCCTGCTGCTGCTGCTGCCAACTCCAGGGTGTGATTCATCCAATTTTTGGGCTTCTGAAGCCAACCCCAGTGTCTCTTTAAAGTAATATTTGGGCTCCTGCTGCTGCTGCTGCCAACTCCAGGGTGTATTTCATCCAATTTTTGGGCTCCTGAAGCTAACCCCAGTGTCTCTTTAAAGTAATGTTTGGGCTCCTGCTGCTGCTGCCAACTCCAGGGTGTGATTCATCCAATTTTTGAGCTCCTGAAGCCAACCCCAGTGTCTCTTTAAAGTAATGTTTGGGCTCCTGCTGCTGCTGCCAACTCCAGGGTGTGATTCATCCAATCTTTGGGCTCCTGAAGCCAACCCCAGTGTCTCTTTAAAGTAATTTTTGTGCTCCTGCTGCTGCTGCTGCTGCTGCCAACTCCAGGGTGTGATTCATCCAATTTTTGGGCTCCTGAAGCCAACCCCAGTGTCTCTTTAAAGTAATGTTTGGGCTCCTGCTGCTGCTGCTGCCAACTCCAGGGTGTGATTCATCCAATTTTTGGGCTCCTGAAGCCAACCCCAGTGTCTCTTTAAAGTAATGTTTGGGCTCCTGCTGCTGCTGCCAACTCCAGGGTGTGATTCGTCCAATTTTTGGGCTCCTGAAGCCAACCCCAGTGTCTCTTTAAAGTAATGTTTGGGCTCCTGCTGCTGCTGCTGCTGCCAACTCCAGGGTGTGAATCATCCAATTTTTGGGCTCCTGAAGCCAACTCCAGTGTCTCTTTAAAGTAATGTTTGGGCTCCTGCTTCTGCTGCTGCAAACTCCAGGGTGTGATTCATCCAATTTTTGGGCTCCTGAAGCCAACCCCAGTGTCTCTTTAATGTAATATTTGGGCTCCTGCTGTGCTGCTGCCAACTCCAGGGTGGGATTCATCCAATTTTTGGGCTCCTGAAGCCAACCCCAGTGTCTCTTTAAAGTAATGTTTTGGCTCCTGCTGCTGCTGCCAACTCCAGGGTGTGATTCATCCAATTCTTGGGCTCCTGAAGCCAACCCCAGTGTCTCTTTAAAGTAATGTTTTGGCTCCTGCTGCTGCTGCTGCTGCAAACTCCAGGGTGGGATTCATCCAATTTTTGGGCTCCTGAAGCCAACTCCAGTGTCTCTTTAAAGTAATATTTGGGCTCCTGCTGCTGCTGCTGCCAACTCCAGGGTGTGATTCATCCAATTTTTGGGCTCCTGAAGCCAACCCCAGTGTCTCTTTAAAGTAATATTTGGGCTCCAGCTGCTGCTGCTGCCAACTCCAGCCTATGCTGCTGCTGCCAACTCCAGTCCTATGCTAGGCTGCTATTCGTGGACTTCTCTTCGGCTTTCAACACCATCGACCCACACATTCTCCAAGAGAAGCTGCTATCCTTAGGCATCCCTCCAAACATATCAAACTGGGTTTTCAGTTTTCTAACAGGCAGGTCCCAAAAGGTCAAACTAGGACCCTTCATTTCATCATCCAGGATTACAAACATGGGTGCTCCTCAGGGTTGCGTCTTGTCTCCGCTACTCTTCTCACTCTACACTAATGACTTCATCTCCTCGGATCCGTCAGTAAAGATCATCAAATATGCTGACGACACCACCTTAGTCGGCCTCATCAGTGACAATGATGAGTCTAGCTATAGGGCCCAAGTTGATGCTCTTGACTGTTGGAGCAAAGCTAACAATCTTATTCTGAACACACAAAAAACAGTTGAACTTATTATTGACTTTAGGCGATCCCACCAATCTCACCACCCCATTCTGATTGGTGAGGAGGCCGTCAAGATTGTTACCAGTGCCAAATTTCTTGGTACTCACATCACGCAGGACCTGAAGTGGAGCTTGCAAGCGTCTGCCATCCTAAAGAAGGCCCAACAGAGGCTATTCTTCCTCAGGCAGCTGCTAAAATTTGGATTGTCCAAAAATATCTTGAAGGCATTTTACAACGGGGCCATTGGATCAATCCTTACCAGCTCTTGCACAGTGTGGTACAGTGGAGCGTCTACAAAAGACAAGCAAAGGCTGAGAAGAATCACCAAGATCGCGGAGAGGTTGATTGGATCCCCCCTACCTTCCTTGGATGACCAACACATGTGTAGAATCTCCTCAAGGGCAAAGAAGATCTATGGCGACGTGACGCATCCGGGTCATCACTTCTTCAGACTCCTACCTTCAGGCCGCAGATTTAAGGCTCATGCTACCAAAACCTCTAGACACAGGAACAGTTTTTTTCCACACGCTGTCATGGCGATGAATAATCTCAAAGCATGAGAGTCAATTTATTAAATCCTGGCCTGCATCACGAACTTGTGAGTCAATTCCGATACCTGAACTGCATCATTATTCCTTTACTTGTTTGTTTTTTAAGCAATTGTTATAGCTCTCATGGAGTTTCTCCTTACCAAAAAAGCATTCCTTGTCTGTACACTGTACTTACTTGGCGGTTCAATAAAGTATTGAAGTTGAACTCCAGGGTGTAATTCATCCAATTTTTGGGCTCCTGAAGCTAACCCCAGTGTCTCTTTAAAGTAATGTTTGGGCTCCTGCTGCCAACTCCAGGGTGTGATTCATCCAATTTTTGGGCTCCTGAAGCCAACCCCAGTGTCTCTTTAAAGTAATGTTTGGGCTCCTGCTGCTGCTGCCAACTCCAGGGTGTGATTCATCCAATTTTTGGGCTCCTGAAGCCAACCCCAGTGTCTCTTTAAAGTAATGTTTGGGCTCCTGCTGCTGCTGCTGCTGCCAACTCCAGGGTGTGATTCATTCAATTTTTGGGCTCCTGAAGCCAACCCCAGTGTCTCTTTAAAGTAATGTTTGGTCTCCTGCTGCTGCTGCTGCCAACTCCAGGGTGTGATTCATCCAATTTTTGGGCTCCTGAAGCCAACCCCAGTGTCTCTTTAAAGTAATGTTTGGGCTCCTGCTGCTGCTGCCAACTCCAGGGTGTGATTCGTCCAATTTTTGGGCTCCTGAAGCCAACCCCAGTGTCTCTTTAAAGTAATGTTTGGGCTCCTGCTGCTGCTGCTGCTGCCAACTCCAGGGTGTGAATCATCCAATTTTTGGGCTCCTGAAGCCAACTCCAGTGTCTCTTTAAAGTAATGTTTGGGCTCCTGCTTCTGCTGCTGCCAACTCCAGGGTGTGATTCATCCAATTTTTGGGCTCCTGAAGCCAACCCCAGTGTCTCTTTAATGTAATATTTGGGCTCCTGCTGTGCTTCTGCCAACTCCAGGGTGGGATTCATCCAATTTTTGGGCTCCTGAAGCCAACCCCAGTGTCTCTTTAAAGTAATGTTTTGGCTCCTGCTGCTGCTGCCAACTCCAGGGTGTGATTCATCCAATTTTTGGGCTCCTGAAGCCAACCCCAGTGTCTCTTTAAAGTAATGTTTGGGCTCCTGCTGCTGCTGCAAACTCCAGGGTGTGATTCATCCAATTTTTGGGCTCCTGAAGCCAACTCCAGTGTCTCTTTAAAGTAATGTTTGGGCTCCTGCTTCTGCTGCTGCCAACTCCAGGGTTTGATTCATCCAATTTTTGGGCTCCTGAAGCCAACCCCAGTGTCTCTTTAATGTAATATTTGGGCTCCTGCTGTGCTTCTGCCAACTCCAGGGTGGGATTCATCCAATTTTTGGGCTCCTGAAGCCAACCCCAGTGTCTCTTTAAAGTAATGTTTTGGCTCCTGCTGCTGCTGCCAACTCCAGGGTGTGATTCATCCAATTTTTGGGCTCCTGAAGCCAACCCCAGTGTCTCTTTAAAGTAATGTTTGGGCTCCTGCTGCTGCTGCTGCCAACTACAGGGTGTGATTCATCCAATTTTTGGGCTCCTGAAGCCAACCCCAGTGTCTCTTTAAAGTAATGTTTTGGCTCCTGCTGCTGCTGCCAACTCCAGGGTGTGATTCATCCAATTTTTGGGCTCCTGAAGCAAACCCCAGTGTCTCTTTAAAGTAATGTTTGGGCTCCTGCTGCTGCTGCTGCTGCTGCTGCAAACTCCAGGGTGTGATTCATCCAATTTTTGGGCTCCTGAAGCCAACCCCAGTGTCTCTTTAAAGTAATGTTTGGGCTCCTGCTGCTGCTGCCAACTCCAGGGTGTGAATCATCCAATTTTTGGGCTCCTGAAGCCAACCCCAGTGTCTCTTTAAAGTAATGTTTTGGCTCCTGCTGCTGCTGCTGCCAACTCCAGGTTGTGATTCATCCAATTTTTGGGCTCCTGCTGCCAACCCCAGTGTCTCTTTAAAGTAATGTTTGGGCTCCTGCTGCTGCTGCCAACTCCAGGGTGTGATTCATCCAATTTTTGGGCTCCTGAAGCCAACTCCAGTGTCTCTTTAAAGTAATATTTGGGCTCCTGCTGCTGCTGCTGCCAACTCCAGGGTGTATTTCATCCAATTTTTGGGCTCCTGAAGGTAACCCCAGTGTCTCTTTAAAGTAATGTTTGGGCTCCTGCTGCTGCTGCCAACTCCAGGGTGTGATTCATCCAATTTTTGAGCTCCTGAAGCCAACCCCAGTGTCTCTTTAAAGTAATGTTTGGGCTCCTGCTGCTGCTGCCAACTCCAGGGTGTGATTCATCCAATTTTTGGGCTCCTGAAGCCAACCCCAGTGTCTCTTTAAAGTAATGTTTGGGCTCCTGCTGCTGCTGCTGCTGCCGACTCCAGGGTGTGATTCATCCAATTTTTGGGCTCCTGAAGCCAACCCCAGTGTCTCTTTAAAGTAATGTTTGGGCTTCTGCTGCTGCTGCTGCCAACTCCAGGGTGTGGTTCATCCAATTTTTGGGCTCCTGAAGCCAACCACAGTGTCTCTTTAAAGTAATGTTTGGGCTCCTGCTGCTGCTGCCAACTCCAGGGTGTGATTCGTCCAATTTTTGGGCTCCTGAAGCCAACCCCAGTGTCTCTTTAAAGTAATGTTTGGGCTCCTGCTGCTGCTGCTGCTGCCAACTCCAGGGTGTGAATCATCCAATTTTTGGGCTCCTGAAGCCAACTCCAGTGTCTCTTTAAAGTAATGTTTGGGCTCCTGCTTCTGCTGCTGCAAACTCCAGGGTGTGATTCATCCAATTGTTGGGCTCCTGAAGCCAACCCCAGTGTCTCTTTAATGTAATATTTGGGCTCCTGCTGTGCTGCTGCCAACTCCAGGGTGGGATTCATCCAATTTTTGGGCTCCTGAAGCCAACCCCAGTGTCTCTTTAAAGTAATGTTTTGGCTCCTGCTGCTGCTGCCAACTCCAGGGTGTGATTCATCGAATTTTTGGGCTCCTGAAGCCAACCCCAGTGTCTCTTTAAAGTAATGTTTGGGCTCCTGCTGCTGCTGCTGCTGCTGCAAACTCCAGGGTGGGATTCATCCAATTTTTGGGCTCCTGAAGCCAACTCCAGTGTCTCTTTAAAGTAATATTTGGGCTCCTGCTGCTGCTGCTGCCAACTCCAGGGTGTGATTCATCCAATTTTTGGGCTCCTGAAGCCAACCCCAGTGTCTCTTTAAAGTAATGTTTGGGCTCCTGCTGCTGCTGCTGCCAACTACAGGGTGTGATTCATCCAATTTTTGGGCTCCTGAAGCCAACCCCAGTGTCTCTTTAAAGTAATGTTTGGGCTCCTGCTGCTGCTGCTGCTGCCAACTCCAGGGTGTGATTCATCCAATGTTTGGGCTCCTGAAGCCAACTCCAGTGTATCTTTAAAGTAATATTTGGGCTCCTGCTGCTGCTGCTGCCAACTCCAGGGTGTGATTCATCCAATTTTTGGGCTCCTGAAGCCAACCCCAGTGTCTCTTTAAAGTAATGTTTGGGCTCCTGCTGCTGCCAACTCCAGGGTGTGATTCATCCAATTTTTGGGCTCCTGCTGCTGCCAACTCCAGTGTCTCTTTAAAGCAATGTTTGGGCTCCTGCCCCTCATAGTGATGCCACTTCAACTCTCTGCAATTGTGCCGCTCTGCGAGTCTATTAGCGATGCCTCTGTTCTGCATGTGATATTTATTTAAAGTATTATTTAACTAACCCAGCACGCATCCTATGCGTGTTACAGCAAGGGAGAATGGTTTACAAACCTATTGAGGCTCTAGGAGGCTCAGAAATAGCCGTTTTTAATAGCGATTCGTCGCGAATAAATTTGGGTCGAAACGATTTTTGTCAGAAACTTCGGCGAATCAGTCGAATCGAATTTTTCAAAAGTTCGCTCATCTCTAGTTTGTACGAATGAAAAATTAATGAAAAAAAGCAAAAAAATGACACCCACCCAAACTTTCACAGACAGCTACGGAAGTCCAGACGAATGTGTCTTTGAATCAAGGCTAATGCGCGGGTCTGTGTACCTTGTGCCGAGCAGGTGCTTGCACTGCAATCTGGCCTTCCAGTGGCTGGGCCTGCACCTCGTTTCACTTCACCTACCCCCCCAAGCTTAAATCTGACTCCTACTGAGTTGCAAGCAAGTGGAGAATCTCAGCCTGATGTGTCTTCTAGACTGGCTAGTGTTGAGAAGTTAATTGCTAATACCTTGGCGCGTAAGGCCCCGGCAAAAAAGCGGCACTTAACGCCTGATGTTACTCTTTTCCCTATGGAAACTGATGAGTTTTTGCATCTATGTGGCTACACCCCTTTCGGATGAAGGGGAGCTATTCTCCGACTCAGGGTCATCTGATGAGAGGCCCAGGGGTCATGACGAGTCTGGCTCTGACCCCTGGGCCCCGGATGATACTGATAGATTGCTGGCCCAGATTTTTGAGGTTCTGTCCATTTCTCCCCCTGTTGCGGCTCCCAGGCAAAGGGTGGAACTTTTTCATACCGCTAAGTCACACTTGGAATTTCCTGAGCAAGCACATTTCAATAACCTTGTGCTCAAGGAATGCGAACGTCCCAGTAGACTTCCCGGTGTACCTAAGGGTTGGGATAGGAAGTATCCCTTTCCTGCTGATGTGGTAAAGTGTTGGTCATCCCCTCCCGAAGTGGATGCCCTGGTCCTAGGGTTATCTAACACCTCTGTCATGCACTCCCCTGACTCTACTACCCTGCGGGATGCTGAGGACCGGCGCATTGACCAGCTGGCGTCCCATGCCTTTGCATGTGTGGGGACGGCACTGCGCCCGGTCTGTGCCTCGGCCATTACGGATGTGGCCATTAGGACCCTGCTCAGAAGTATACTTGATAGTGCCCATGATGAATTTGCCTTGTGAGGTGTTTAATGCACTCTCTAGTTGTGATTTTTTTGTGAATTTTGTCCTCTCTGCCTTGGATGACACCATTAGAATGTGTGCCAGAACATCTGCCCTTGTGGTGGCTATACGCTGCTCGGTTTGGCTACGCCAGTAGGCTGCTGACAACGCTGCCAAGAAGGCCCTCACTGGTTTTCCCTTCAAAGGACTACGCCTGTTTGGGGACCGCCTGGACCTTTTTGCTAAGGGAGGCAGGTTACCCCAGTGCAGGCGGCAGTCTCGGCCCTTTCGGGGTCGGGGCTCCTTTTCCTCCCCCTACCATGGTGCTAGACAAGGGAGGGGGGTATCCTTTACTGGGGCCCGAGGAGACTTCTGGGGTAGGGGCAGAGGACGTGGACGTCCTGGCTCCTCCTGTGGCCCCAAGCTTAAGTCTTCTCCCAAGCTCCCTCAGGCATGATGGGGCGCCCTCACCCATCCGGGGGGGGGGACGACTTAAGCACTTTTCTCACGTCTGGAGGCTTCATGTCTCAGACCAGTGGATTCAGGAGGTAGTGTCCTCCAGTTACAAGATAGAGTTTTCTGCCTGGCCGCCCCCAAGATTCATCAGATCCCGGTTTCCTCAGGACCCTTTGTCAGCTCAGGATCTAGTGTAGGCAGTGCAAAGCCTCCTGGAGCTGGGGGTCATCTGCAAGGTCCCTTTAAGAGAAAAAGGCAAGGGCTTCTATTCCAACCTCTTCACAGTGCCCAAAAAAGATGGGTCACTCAGGCCCATCCTGGACTTGAAGATCCTCAACAAATTAGTCAGGAGCAGGCGCTTTCGCATGGAAACTCTGCGCTCTGCCATCAGTTCCCTGCACCCAGGGGATTTCATGACCTCTGTGGACATCAAAGATGCTTACCTTCATATTCCTGTATTTCTAGGTCATCAAATGTTCCTCAGGTTTGCTCTAGAGGATCAACACTACCAGTTTGTAGCATTGCCCTTTGGTCTCACTTCAACTCCCAGGGTGTTCACCAAGGTGCTGGCTGGAGTGATGTCTCTGCTCAGGTTTCAGGGCATCTGCGTGCTGCCCTATCTGGACGACATTCTCATCACCTTCCAGTCTCTACATCAGGCAGAATTGGATACTCAGCTGGTGGTGTCCACCCTGGAGTCATTTGGATGGGTGATCAACCACCCCAAGTCTTCGCTGTCCCACTCCTTGGTGACTCCATTCCTAGGAATGAATCTGGATACAGTTCAGGCAAGGATTTTTCTTCCTCAACAGAAGGTGGACAGTCTGATTGCACAGGTCCAGCTCCTGCTATCTTGTCATCATCCCTCCATCAGGCAGGGAATGCAGCTGGTGGGCCTGATGGTGGCGTGCTTCGAGGCGGTCCCTTATGCTCAGTTCCACTTGAGGCCTCTGTTTTCTGCGTTGCTCTGCAAATCCACCTCTTGTCAGTGTGGGACAAGGACCCAGTGTCCCTGGACTGGGTCTGTGTGCTTTCCCCCCTGGTCAGGTGGTCCCTCTCGTGGTGAATGGACTCAAGGAACCTGTTGGGGGGCAGATCCTTTCTGACCCCCTCCTGGGAGACGGTCACCACGGATGCCAGTCTTTCAGGTTGGGGGGGTTTCTGGAAGTCCCTGCGGTTCCAGGGGAGGTGGGGCCCTCAGGAGGCCCACACATCTATCAACGTCTTGGAGCTGCGGGCGATCAGGTTAGTCCTGGCTCAGTTGACTACTCACCTTCGGGGCCTGCCTGTTCAGGTGCGCTCGGACAACCAGATGGCAGTTGCCTACATCAATCATCAGGGAGGGACCCGGAGCAAGAGGGCCCTCCAGGAAGTGTCTCTGATCCTGACCTGGGCGGAGACCAATGTTCCCTGCATATCATCTGTGTACATCCCGGGGGTGGAAAATCTCCTGGCAGACTCTCTAAGCAGGGGGACCTCTCGCCAGGGAGAATGGTCCCTATGCAACAGGGTGTTCCAATCTCTGTGTCACCGTTGGGGCCAACCAGATGTGGATGTGTTTGCGTCCCGTCACAAGCACAAGCTCCCGGCCTTTGTCTCCCTGTCCCAGGATCCTCTGGCCTTGACCACGGATGCTCTAGCATTGTCATGGCAGGACTTTCAGTTTCTGTATGTCTTCCCTCCATTCCCCCTGCTGGGCAGGGTTCTGCGCAAGATTGCTCTGGAAGGGGTGCCAGCAATTCTGGTGACCCCCAGGTGGCCAAGAAGAGTGTGGTTCGCAGACGTGGTGCAGCTGGCAGTAGATCAGTACGTTCTACCCATGGTGCCAGATCTGCTCACTCAGGGCTCCCTACGCCATCCCAATAGACAAACTCTGGCTTTGACGGCCTGGCTGCTGAAACCTCCATCTTGATGGAGAAGGGGCTGTCTACCTCCGTGGTTGATACCATGATAAAGGCTGGGAAGAAGTCTTCTTCTTCCATTTATTACAGGGTTTGGCGTGCCTACATTGACTGGTGTGAGTCTAAGTCTCTTCCCTGTCGTGTGTTCTCTATTCCCAGGATTCTGGAGTTCCTGCAGCATGGGTTGGACAAGGGGCTCCAACTTAGTACTCTGAAAGGTCAGGTTTCTGCCCTGGCTGTTTTCTTCCAGAAGTCCTTTGCTCAGCATTCTCTGATCAGGAATTTTTTCCAGGGGATTACTCATGTGCGTCCTCCACGTAAGCCTATGGTGCTTGTTTGGGATTGAACTTGGTTTTGTCTGCCTTGCAGGGTGCTCCCTTTGAACCTGTGCAGGATGCTGCCCTGACCATTCTTACTCTCAAAGTTGTCTTTCTGGTGGCTATCACCTCTGTTAGGCGTGTGTCTGAGTTGGCGGCGCTTTCTATTCAGCCCCCCTACTATGAGAGACACCAGGACAAAGTGGTGTTCCGCTTTTAGCCAGATTTTCTGCCTAAGGTAGTGTCTGCCTTTCATTTGAATCAGGACATTGTTCTTCCTTCATTGTGCCCTAATCCTAGTAATGGTAAGGAGAGGGTTTTGCATTCTTTGGATGTGGTTAGGTGTCTGAAGTACTATCTGGTGGCTACTGCACCTTTCAGAAAAACTGATGCTCTTTTTGTGGTCCCTTCTGGTCCTAGGAAGGGTTTGGCTCCTGCCAAGTCTACTATCAGCAAATGGATCCGTCAGGCTGTGATTCAGGCCTACTCTGCTAAGGGGAAGAATCCTCCCTTCTGCCTTACTGCTCATTCTACGCGTGCTATTGGTGCCTCTTGGGCTTTTCAGCACCAGGCTTCTGTTGAACAAGTTTGCAAGGCCGCTACTTGGTCTTCTGTTCATACCTTTTCAAAGTTTTACAAGGTTGATGTTAGGGCCTCAGCTGATGCTGTTTTTGGCTGCAAAGTTTTGCAGATGGCAGTGGTTTAAACTGTCTGCTGTTACCTTTTTGGGGATCCCACCCTACTTTATGGACACTGCTATTGGATGTCCCGAATGTAAGTATTCTATCTGGAGCAGGATGTACTGTATACTAAGAATAATACAATTCTGTGAATACTCACCTGTAGAATTGGTATTATGAGTATACAGTACGTCCTGCTCCACACAACCCTTGGTTTTTGCATTATCTTGGATCCCCTATATGGTGATTGTTATCATTGTAATAGTTACTAGTTGGGTTGTGTTATTTCTCCCGGCTTCTCGTTAACTGCTTTTCAATTCTGGGGATTGTGGGAGGTCCCTGGGTATTTGAGGGGCTGGGAGGAGCCTATTTTCGATGTCTCTGCAGTCCAGCGCCATCTGGCAAAGTAGTACCCGAATGTAAGTATTCTATCTGGAGCAGGACGTACTGTATACTCATAATACCAATTCTACAGGTGAGTATTCACAGAATTGTATTTTTGAGCATCCACTGCTGATAAGTTTATATGTTCTTTTAATGAGGAACAATGACCAACGATCCCTCAATCGGGATGCCCTGCTGTGTGAGATTGCCTGGTATACTCAAAGCACATAGGTGAGCAGTATGCTTCTGTCTGAGGCCTGTACTTGCGCCAGACATTTCTGAACCCTATTGCCCAGCGGTGGTCATGTGAGCTACTAAAGTGGCATAGAAGCATAGAAATAGTGTAAGTAATTCTACCTGATTCTGGACATTTCCATGGGCTTTTAGAGTTATCCTCCAGTGAAATGAGACCTATGTCCTATAAAGCAGCAGTGAAGGTGGTGCATCTGATCGAGGGATGCCCGCACTGAATACCAACAGGAGAAGCCCAATCACTAACTGCCCCTAAACACTTACCTCCTTCCACTACTCCTGCATTGCAGCAATATGGAGGCAGATGAGTACAAGGTCCTGGGATCAGGCTGTCTGCACTGGTACACGGTATAATCCAGTCTTGTTTGTCACTTTAATGCAAGGGGCCACCCTAACCAGGATGTGATAGCCCTGAAGAGGTTATGATCTGCCATTTTCTCCAGTCATCACTTGTTCTTATTTTCTCTGGCTTTAACTTTATTATTTATCATCTTCTCTTCCTCTTTGTTCTATTAAATTGTTTCTCACATGTGTCTCTTCTCTGTCTTTCAATTCTCCAATTTATTTTCCCTCTCAGAGTAGTTCTGACTGCCATTCTGACTTTTTTCATCCCTCTCACTTTCATACATTTTTCACCATTTCTCTTTTTACTATTTGTTAGCAGGTCAGGGGTGATTATCTAACCTCTCATCACACTGTAGCTTGTTGAAGAAATCCGCGTCTGTTTGCATTGGCACTGTCTGCAGTCAAGCAAGACCGATGACCTGTTTCTCAATCCCATCACTGTGTGCTTAATTTACAAGCCCGGGGAGCAACATTCAGAGCAGGGGAGAGGTTCCAGCTCTGGGAGCAGCTAAGGAATCGGCTTACAATGTACAAGAGACAGGCTGCATGGAGCTTAGAAGGTGTAAAATGTTATCTATGTTTCTGGCCGGCCCTCACACAGTTCCGGGCTGGGGCACTCAGCCTTTACTATACACAAAAACAGAGTAGCAAGCTGGTATGTGGAGAGACCCATGTTAGGCTTAATATAGGGGGGCTAAAGAGACCAAAAAAACTGGTCTTTTTAGCCCCCCTATATTAAGCCTAACATAGGTCTCTCCACATACTGGCTTGCGACTCTGTTTTGGTACTCACCAAGTCTCACTGCCCATACAGGCAGAGACATCCACCCTAGTGCTGATGAGAGCCTAAAGCTCGAAACATATGTTTACTAGTTGGATGTGTATGCCTGTGTAAATTTAAAGCTGATCCTTGGCATTGCACCCTTAGCGTTTCTAAGGGCATTGGATGGCACAGAGACATAAAGAGATGATTTGCATAGCTCCTCCCACTGCAAGGATAGATGGGTAATGCTATCTGCATTACTTGTATTGGGTACTGTGCAAATACTTTCCATTCTAGGAAAGCTTATCTCTTCCTATACACAATAAATAAAGCCAAAACAGCACAGCAAATCATTCTGCACATGGACCATTGTCATATTTACATATGGGGGGCGCAGCCCACAGGGACAATGCCCGGCAGTCCCTATGGCCAGCCCACCCCTGGCCATACTCAACTGCCCAGTTAGCCGTTGCCCCCATGCCACCTCTGCCTTCACTGCAAATCCAGAATCTAAGTGGACCTATTGCTTTAAAGACAGCTCTAGAGTCTAAAAGACTCCAGGACCAAGTTACAGCTTACCCATGCGATATGCTGATTAGGGATGCCCCACTGTGTGAAATCCTGCTGGTCGTCTGTTTACTTAGCTCCGTAATCAATCCCACAGCACATGTGCTGGCCTCCGGCAGCATTCCTGGCATTCTTTTAACTGATGCATGCACCCACCACCAGCATATCTGAATGGCTGGTGATGGGTGCCCACGGCAGTACACAGAGCTCTAAGTTGACAACCAGGATAAAGTCTTTTTTACTCTCTGTTTAAGATATTCATGCGGTGCAGGAGAATATTCACACTATAAATAATCCGCCACCGTTTATGCAAAATTCTTACCAAAGCCTATGGTCAGAAGGGCATATACATTATCAAGATGTTTTCCAGAATGATGTTAAGCCCAAAGAAGCATAAGCGTCCAAAACGCATTCAAATTGGTTCCCACGCAATAGTATTTCAACACAGAGCAGTATCCATAGTTGGTAGCATGCAAACAAAATAAAAAAATATAAGATATAAAATTTGATGAGCTTAAAAACAAGGCAAAGTTGATTCAGCAAGTCACATCATCTTTCACTTTAAATCCTCCGCCTGAGTATCATAGAGCGATGTCCGCAGAGATGAGATCTCGAGAGTGGCCGAAATCCTACGTGTTTCACCCCTGGAGGGGTCTTGAACCCAGATGCTCGGCAGGGCGCGAGACTCGGTTTTTATACCCGAGCACGCTGTCAAGAAGGGCGGGGAGAGATTTCCAATTCGTCAGTACGTCTCACAAGCTGAGAAAATCACCCTATATGTAAATGAGAGCAGATACAGCCAATGAGCAGGCGGGGGGCGGGGATCTATCAGATGTAAATAAAAGAAATGTCAGATCACCGCGACCTGGTACATTAACAGACAGGGTCGGCCCATGTAAATGCAAAGGACTCCAGGAGAGGATAGCCCTATTTGTGCTGAGTGCACCACTGTGGTAATTTCGGAGGCAGTTATCGCCTTCAAGGAGGTTTGCTATGGAGCCCTTCGGGTCTGGGCCCTTAGAGCTTTGTGCTACCTCTGTAGCTCAAAGGCCTTGCTTGGATAATCCAGGATAGGTTGGCCAGCTTGGTATTGTGAAGAGATTGGCCCACATAGAAAGCCAGTTAGTGCCTCTGGTCTCAAGGTCCTTGAGGACATCAGAGAAACAGAAGTATTTAGCTTCCAGGGTTTCTTCGAAATCCGATGAGGATATTATGCTGCCATAGAGTCTCATGACGAATTATCGAAGGGTGAACTCTCATCCAGTAAGGATGCATGTATTTTGGGGACTGCAGAACATGGGGGCTCTGTGTTGAACAGATGAAAGGTCTGATAAATTCTGTGTTAGAAATTCTGGTGATCTCATTTTACCAGACTTATCCAAAAGGAATGGGCAAAGCTGGATAGGCTCCCGTCTATTATTATGAGTTCTGGATACCAAATGCCCCTTTTTTCTTCAGACCTGATTAAGGGGCAAACCTCCATTCAAGGCCACCTCAGGTATGAGGTGACGCTTCTGCATTTTGCTCCCATTTGGAGGCTCCATGTAACAGATGTTTGGATATGTTGGCCAAGCAGAAGCTGGTTTTCAGACATAAGGGTTGATTCAGAGCCCCTTTCTCATCTTTTTTTTGCGTGAATATTTCCATTTTCGTTAATTTTTTCCCCTCGTCTGATTAAGCAAAGCCTTTTTTCTGCAAGAACTTTAGTGTGAAATGTTTTCATTTTTGCATGATTTTTCGTTTGGTAGCAAGACCTCCATAAAAATGATGAGAAAGGGGCTCTAAATCAACCCTATAGTGAGGATGTAGGAAGGTGACCATTCCATATCTCCTCACACAGGGGTCTCTACGGCACCTCAATTTATGAGTTCTAGCTTTGACGGCCTGGCTATTGAAACCTCCATCTTGACAGAAAGGAGTCATCCAAACCATGATTCAGGCCAGGATGCAAACTTCTTCAAAGATTTACTACAGAGATGGTGAGTGTTTATCGCATGGTGCAGATCTAGAGGTTTCGCTTGTAGAACCCTTTCTGTCTCCAGAATATTGGAATTTTTGCAGAAAGGTCTGCACACTTTATGAGGACAGACTTCTGATTTATCCATCTTTTTTTCTTTTTTTCCATTGCTGGAAATAAATTTTATTAGGATGTTTTTACAGGGGGTCACCCATGTGTGCCCTCTCCGTAAGCCTCTGTTGCCTGTCTGAACTTAGTTTGATCAGCTCTTCAGGGTCCTCCGTTTGAACCACTGGAAGAAGTGCCACTAAGCTTAATGACATTAAAGGTCATCTTCCTAATGACTATTACCTTAATGCAGCGGGTTTCTGAGTTAGCAGCCTTATCGGTTAAGCCTCCTTATTTAGTTTTGCATAAGGACAAGGCTGTCTTTCTTTTTAGACTGGACTTTCTTCATAGGCTTGTCTCCCCATCTTAATGAAGAGGTGGTTTTACCCTCCTTATGTCCTGCTCTGGTCAGCCATAAGGAGAGGTTCCTCCACTCTCTGGATGTAGTGTGAGCCCTAAAATATCATATCACTGCTACGCAGACCTTCCGCTAGTCTGACTTATTTTTTATGTTTGAGTGGCCATGGAAGGGTCTACCACCAGCTAGATCTACCATCTGCCGATGGATTAGACAGGCAGAAATAAGGGCCTACATATCCAAGGGGAAGAATCCTCCTTTTCGGTTCACAGGCCACTCTACACAGGCTCTTGGAGCTTCCTGGGCTTTTCAGCACCAGGCTTCGGCAGAGCAGGTATGCAAAGCTGCTACCAGATCTTCAGTTGATACATATACTAAGTTTTTTAAGATAGATGTTAGAGATTCAGGGAGGTATTGCAGACAGGTTAGAGGAAGGTATTGTAGATAGTAGTAAGCTCTTCAGCTAAGGCTTGATTTTTGGAAGAATTTATTCCTCATTAAAGGAATAAGCTTAACACCTGGGATCCCACCCTAAAGTAAGAGAACTGCTTTTGGAGGTCTCATCCATTTCTAAATTCCTGACACCCTGGAGTGGAATATGAGTGAAAATATAATTCTGTGATTCTCACCTGTAGAACTGATTTCTCTCTTTTTCCACTCCAGGGCAGCAGGCCCACCCTATCTGCTAGACTACTAGATCTGTTACTCGGATGCCATAGTCATAGTGGAGCTTGTATATATGTAAATAGTTGATCAACATCGGGAAAAAAAGTGGAAAATAAACAGAGAAAGGAAGAGGAGCTTATCTCATCTCTCCTTGTCTCTAGCAAAGAGGTAGGGATCCTTAGGATGCCTCATCTTTGCGGGTGGATGTGTCTACTGCTTTTCAGAGAGCATCCTGAAGTATATATAGGTTGGAAGGTACCACACCTTTTGTCTTGCAGTCCCCACTCTTCGGTCTAGAGTTAACCCATCTGTTTTTGAATCCCTGCCTTCCTGGAGCGGAAAAAACGAGAATCACAGAATTGTATTTTCCAGGGCACATTTGTCTTTCTAGTGTGATAATTTGTAATTTATCACTTGGGTTTTTAAAAGCACTATATACTTGTGGTGTTTATATTGATTGTTCAACTATTCTTACCTTGACAAAACACATTTGGAACAAGATACACAATGCTCAGGTTCGTGTGATGAACATACTTGGTAAATGCTTATTCTAAGTATGCAGCACGTCCTGCTCCAGATAATGATTCATAACAGATGGGATTTCCTCCGCCAGAGGGCGCTTGACTGCAGAGATGGCAAAAAGAGGCCCCTCCCGGTCAATATATACCCGGGACTTCCCACAAATTCCCCAGTTTCTTCTCTGCAGTCGGCTGCGAAGGTCAGAAGATGGCTTCTCTTATCGCAGGTGAGCGGGGCTTAACAGCCTGCGGCCCTGTAGGACTATTCCCACCCGTTCCACTTTTTACTTATGCCTCCCAGCTTTGGCTGCGCTGGTCGGGTGAGGTAGGCAGCACCTATCACAGGTGCTATTCTTTGCGGAGCCTGGCTCCGACCGCAGTCCCCCACCAAAGGGTAGGCGGTGCAGGTTATGGTGAACCTGAATTGGGATGCCCCGTCCGCTCTTCCCCTTCCCTGCCCTGGTCATCGGTGGGTCTTTTATTGATATCCACTTTCCCCCCTCTCTCGTTATCCCGTTCGGGGGGGGGGGTGTATGTGCACTTATTGTCTTTGTGTGTGTGTTTGCACTTCATTAATGCTCGGGGTCCCAGGGCTCTGCGCTTTGTCTTTTACCATGTTCATTTGAATTTGGCGCCACTGACACGCTGCCTTCTGGCGTCCGCGGTCAGCGGCGGCATCATCATCAAGAATCCCTGCACGCCCATTGGCTGTTACGCCTGGCCTGTCTCTGCGCTTCTCGGAGGGGGCGTGGCTTGCTCTGATGGCGCGTTCCGCGTCGGACCCTCCTGTGGCCGCCCCTTGAGGTTCCTCCAGCGCCATTTTGGTCCTCTCCTGGTGTGATTGCTGGCTCCCCACCTCGGTCCGTGAGTGCTCCTGTGGGCTTGACTTTTATTCATTTGTCTTTTCTGTGTGCTTATGGGGTGTCTCTATTATGTCTTTCAGGCGGGATAGCCGTTTCTTAAGAGGTTTCTCCCGGTCCTGTCCCCTCTATTAGTTTTAATAACTTTATTAGAGACCTACACTGTTTAATCCTCCCACTTCCCTGGCGGACATTTGGGGCACCCCGGGTTGCTTATACGGCGTAATTCCTATTGGCCAGTTGTGCCACCTTAATCACCATATGGAGGCTTCACAGGACATTGTGCTCGGGATTCCCTCGGGACAAGCCCGGCTGTGTGTAGTGTGTGGGGCATCCCCTGTGAGCGATGATGTGCGGGTCTGTTTACCCTGCGCCCAGCAGGCACTTGCGCGGCATTCTGGGCTATCTGTTACTGGGCCTGCGCCCACTATGCCCTCACCCACTCCCCCTCGCCTGATTATGACTCCCAGTGAACTAAATACTAGTGGGGAGTCTCAGCCTGACGTGTCTTCCAGGTTGGCAAACATTGAGAGGCTGATTGCTAGCTAAAAGGAGGCATGTGGCGCCGGGTGCGTCTGCCTTTCCTGTGGAGTCTGAGAATTTCCTTGATTTGTCTGATTATACCCCACTTGAGGAGGGTGAATTATTCTCGGATTCAGAGTTATCTGATGATCAGCATTTCAGTTGTGCTGACTATGGCTTTGATCACTGGGATGCTGATGACACCAATAGACTGTTAGCTCAGATTTATGATGTGCTTTCTATTTCCCTTCCTGCGGCGGCTCCCAAGCTATAGGGGGAACTTTTCAGTACTGCTAAACCACGTCTGGAATTTCCAGAACAGGCCCATTTCAATAATCAAAGAATGGGAGCGTCCCGGCCGGCTTCCCGGAATCCCTAAAGGCTGGGATAAAAGGTGCCCCTTTCCCACTGATGTGGTTAAATGTTGGTCTACCCCCCAGAAATGGATGCACCAGTATTGGGGTTGTCCAACACATCTGTGGTCCATTCCCCTGATTCCACTACCCTCAAGGATAGTGAGGACCGGCGCATTGACCAGCTGGCCTCCCATGCCTTTGCCTGTGTGGGGTCTGCCTTACGTCCTGTCTGTGCTTCTGCTATTACTGCTGTTGCTGTTAGGACTCTCCTCAAGGGTCTGTTGGAAGGTGCCCCGATGAGACTTCTAGTGCCGAGTTCAGGGCCTTGTCACAGTGTGAAATGTTTATTGCATATGTCCTTTCTGCCTTAGATGACACCATTAGGATGTGTAGTAGAACCTCTGCCTTGGTGGTTGCTATACGCTGCTTGGCTGCGTCAGTGGGCAGCTGATAACGCTGCTAAGAAGGCCCTCACTGGGCTCCCCTTTAAGGGGCTGCGCCTGTTTGGTGATCGCTTGGACCTGTTTGCCAAAGGGGGTAGGTTGCCCCAACGTAAGAAGCAGCTGCGGCCCTTTCAGGGTTTGGGTGCCTTTGCCCCCTCCTACCGAGGATCCAGGTCTGGGAGAGGGGTTTCCTTTGCAGGTCCTAGGGGAGACTTCTGGGGCAGGGGCAGAGGTTGTGCCCACTCAGGATCTTCCTGGGGGTCCAAGCTCAAATCTGTCACCAAGCCTCCTCTGCCATGAAGGGGCGCCCTCACCCAACCGGGTGGGGGGACGGCTGCGGCTCTTTGCTCGTGTCTGGGGACAGCAGGTTTCAGACAGGTGGATTCTGGAGGTTGTGTCCTCCGGCTACAAACTAGAGTTCGCTGCCTGGCCGCCTCCAAGATTCCTCAGGTCCTGGATTCCTCTAGAACCCCTGGCAGCTCAGTGTCTGTTTTTGGCTGTACAAAACCTATTGGACATGGGGGGCATCTGTCAGGTCCCTCCTGGGGAGAGAGGTCGGGGTTTTTATTCCAATCTCTTCACAGTGCCCAAAAGGGATGGTTCCATCAGACCCATCCTGGACTTAAAGCTTCTCAACAAGTTCATCAGGACCAGACACTTTCGCATGGAGACCCTGCGAGCCGCGATCAGCAATTTGTGCCAGGGGAACTTCATGACCTCCATAGACATCAAGGATGCTTACCTTCATGTACCAGTCTTCCCAGGGCATCAGAGATTCCTCAGGTTCGCATTAGAGGACCAGCACTACCAATTTGTAGCACAGCCCTTCGGTCTCACCTCGGCCCCCAGAGTCTTCACCAAGGTGCTGGCAGGTGTTATGGCTCTCCTCAGAGCTCGGGGCATTCGCATTCTTCCTTATCTGGACGACCTCCTCATCACTTTTCATTCTTTCCAGCAGGCAGAATTGGATACCCAGCAGGTGGTGACTGCTCTGGAAACATTTGGATGGGTGATCAATCACCCCAAATCCTCCCTGTCTTCGTCTCTGGTGACCTCCTTCCTGGGCATGAATCTGGATATTGTTCAGGCCAGGGTTTTTCTTCCTCAGCAGAAGGTGGATTCTCTTCAATCTCTGGTTCATTCCCAAGGGATGCAGCTTGTGGGACAAATGGTGTCCTGCTTCGAGGCAGTCCCTTATGCTCAGTTCCACATGAGACCTCTTCAGCTCCATCTCCTATCAGTCTGGGACAAGAGTCCCCTGTCTCTGGATCAGGTCTTTGTTCTGTCTCCTCTGGCCCGGCGGTCCCTCTTGTGGTGGCTGGACTCGAGGAACCTGTTGGGGGGAAGATCCTTTCTGGCCCCCTGTTGGTCACCACGGATGCCAGTCTGTCGGGTTGGGGGGGTTTCTGGAGAACCCTTCAATTCCAGGGGCTGCGGGGCCCTCAGAAGGGCCATGCCCCCATCAACGTCCTGGAACTGAGGGCGGTTCGGTTGGTACTGGCCCAGTTGACTCCTCACCTTCAGGGCCGGCTGGTCCAAGTTCGCTCAGACAACCAGACGGCGGTTGCCTACATCAATTATCAGGGAGGGACTCGGAGCAATAGTGCCCTCTAGGAGGTGTCCATGATTCTGTCCTGGTCGGAGGACAATGTTCCTTGCATCTCAGCAGTGTACATTCCGGGGGTGGAGAATCTGGAGGCGGACTCTCTGAGCAGGGGGACCTCTCGCCTGGGGGAATGGTCTCTGCAGCGAGGTCTTCCTGTCCTTATGTCACCGTTGGGGGGTACCGGAAGTGGATCTGTTTGTGTCCCGCCACAATCACAAGCTCCCAGTCTTTGTCTCTCTGTCCCAGGATCCCCTGGCCCTTGCGGTGGATGCTTTGACACTATCCTGGCAGGGGTTCCGTCTCCTGTATCTGTTTCCTCCGTCCCCCCTGCTGGTCAGGGTTCTGCGCAAGCTGGCTCAGGAAAGGGTACCAGCAATCCTGGTGGCCCCCCGATGGCCAAGACAGGTGTGGTTCGCGGATATCGTTCAGCTGGCGGTAGATCAGTATGCTCTGCCCCTGGTCCCGGACCTTCTCACTCAAGGGCGGCTATGCCATCCCAATTTACAAACGCTGGCTTTGTCGGCCTGGCTGTTGAAACCTCCATCTTAAGGGATGAGGGGCTTTCTGAGTCTGTGGTTAACACTCTAATCAGGGCTAGGAAGAAATCCTCTTCTACCATCTACTATAGGATCTGGCGGGCTTACATTGACTGGTGTGAGTCCAGGGTCCTTCCATGTCGGGTGATTTCCATTCCTAGGATTCTGGAGTTCCTTCAGCATGGTTGTTGCTTTTTGAGATCCCACCCTAGTTACGGACACTGCTTTTAGATGTCCTATCTGTTATGAATCATTATCTGGAGCAGGATGTGCTGCATACTTAGAATAATACAATTCTGTGATTACTCACCTTGTAGAATTGGTATTATACGTATGCAGCACATCCTGCTCCACCCCACAATGTTTGCATTATCTTGGATCCTCTGTATGGTGATTGTTATCCTTGTTAACGTTGTTAATTTCATTGGCTTCTCCTGGTTCTCCTTACTGCTTTTCTATACTGGGGAATTTGTGGGAGGTCCCGGGTACATATGGACCGGGAGGGGCCTCTTTTTGCTATCTCTGCAGTCAAGCGCCCTCTGGCGGAGGTAATCCCATCTGTTATGAATCATTATCTGGAGCAGGACGTGCTGCATACTTATAATACCAATTCTACAAGGTGAGTAATCACAGAATTGTATTTTTCCACTTCAGTATTCTCGCTAGCACACTCCATGAGAAAAATTGTCATAAAGTTTTTGTCAGCATGCATAAAACCAAACAATATTATCAGAATTGTGCAACAAATATGTGTCTGCATGCTTGGAGGGATCAGCCAAAATGCAGGTGTGCTGTAGTCTTGTATCCCTTTCGCTTATTGGTTAGTATCTGAAAGATATTGTTGTAAAATAATACATTAACTGTCTTGTATAGACGCACTTCTTGGTTTTACGGAGTTGTCTAGTCTCAATCTGCCAAAACGTCTTATTTCTAAGACGTGCTATTGTGCTATTTCCAAATTCTTCTTTGTTGTAGGGTCTGAATTTCAGATCTTTCAAACTGTCAAATTAATTGTCTGCACATTAGCTTTGTTTAGTGTTATCCCTTTAACTTTTAAAAGGGTTTACCAGTGTTGAATTTATAACCCTAAATCTTTGGGCCTGTCAGGGGGGATTTTGCTGATCAGTTCACTGAAATAATCACTCGAGACGAGTTCCACTCGACCTCTTTATTGACAAAAATGAGTCTGTATCATGATACACATCTCCTGCAACCTATCTAGAAAAATGTGCAGTTGTGATCTAGCTGAAGTAAAGCAGTGTCACACCTAGGTGAATAACATCGCTGGGCATTCAAGGTGTGTTGGGAAATTCCTGGTTTCGGGATCGGAACTCAGGACAAGGAGGCGGCTCTTAGCCAAGCAGTAAATTCCTGCCAGTAGGCCATAGTCAGGGGTCACTATCTGGGCACAGAGAAAGCAAGGTAGCTTACTGGGAACTAAAGGACATAGGACAGACAACCCTCCTGCTCCACCAAAGAGGCAAGCTGCTGACCACCGGGGCATGGGTGGTCCGGTACTCGCAGAGCCCAGAATCCATTCAGGTCTTCAGCATGGCCTCGAATGGTGGGGATGCGCAGGCCCTAGGTAGTCCCTTTATGGTCAAGGCTTTGGAAGGGAAAACACAGGGCAGATGTACACAGGACGCTAACAAAATGATGTTGGCCCCGGTGCAGACTTTAGTGAAACTGGGTCCCAGTGCAAGATGTGGTGAAGCTGGGTCCCAGAGCAGGCTGTGGTGAAGCTGGGTCCCAGAGCAGGCTATGGCAAAGCTGGGCCCCAGTGCAGGCTGTGGCAAGGCTGGGCCTCAGTGCAGGCTGTGGCAAAGCTAGGTCTCAGTGAAGGCTGTGGCAAAGCTAGGTCTCAGTGAAGGCTGTGGCAGAGCTGGGTCCCAGTGCAGGCTAAGACAGAGCTGGGTCCCAGTGTAAGCTATGGTGGAGCTGGGTACCAGTGCAGGCTATGACGGAGCTGGGTCCCAGTGCAAGCTATGATGGAGCTGAGCCCCAGTGCAGGCTTGGACCTACAATAAAGGGTCATAGGCCCAAGACACACACAGCTAGACACTGGAAGGCCTGCAGGCCCCAATACAGACAAGGAAACAAATGTGGACCACAAGGCCTAGCACAAACAAAGACAGGAATTATGAAGGGCAGTAAGCCCCAGTACAGATAGAGACAGAAACTACGAAGGGTTGTGAGTCAAGCACAAACAAAACATGAACTAAGGAAGGCTTGAAGGGCCACAATGACTAGGAGGTAGGAAGGGAGGTTGAAGAGCTTGGCTAGGCTTCGAAGAGACAATGCAATGATCCAAAAACAGGGGTGGGGACAAGCACATGCATTTATAGGAACCACAACAGCATTGGATCTCCATCCAATCACATTTGAATCAAGGCACCAGTTGCTATGTTTGGTATTTAAAGTGGTCTGCATACATAACACCATTATAACTGGCTAGCAGTCTTTCTTGGCAAAAAAACAAATCGGTATTAAAGTGGACCAACACCCTCCCGTGATCGGCCCGGGAATCTATAAGATTCCCGGACCGATCAGCCCCCTGACTGCGGGGCACCCCCGATCGCTGTGTGAAACCCCCCAGAAACCCCTAAATCCCTAACTGATCCTCGATCCAGCGGCGCCCGCCGCCGCCGCACCCTGTAAGAGTGACGCACGGGAGGCGGCGGCGGGCGTCGCTGGATCAAGGATCAGGTAGGGATTTAGGGGTTTCTGGGGGGTTTCACAGAGCGCTCTGTTGTCCGTTGCCTCCCACTTGTCCGTCGGTGGGGATTGGCAGCAGCGGTCACGTGGGAGCTGGGAGAGGTGAGATTTTGGGGCTTTCTGGGGGGTTTCACACAGCGGGGCACCCCCGATCGGGGTGCCCCGCCGAAGTGGACCAAAACCCAGGATAGTCAAAATCCTGGGTGTTGGTCCACTTTAATCTTTGTATCTAGGTTGTCTGTCTGTGTTGCTGTAACACATTGCTCTTTGGGGGTTTGCACGGCCAGCAATAATTTGATATCTGCCATAGCAGAAATATCTCAAAATATCCTTAAGGGCAAAATACCTGTAAAAGAGTGGCAAAAAAAACAATTAAAAAAAGTTGTACATGTTGAGGAGACCATCAATAGTGCCCCATGACATATGGGAGGCTGTGGTCCGTACTACATCCAGGCTTTGCCACGCAACAGTGGTTGGCAACTCTTCAAACAGAAAACATTTGGACAATTTAAAGCTACATGTTTGCAATACCACAACACAATTGTCTTTCAACTGAAGATTGTATACACCACTATCAACAAAAAAAGCACAAGGCACATTGATTAGGCACATTGACAAGAAAAGAGGTCTACCCTTATTACTAACTACATCGCTAACATTAAAATGATGATCCTGTATATATTTTTGAACTTGTATCTAATATGTTATGACAATGTAAATATTGTTAACACTAATTTTTTTCAAACTTGTAAATATTAAACAATTTATGTTTTAATACTTTGTTACTATATTTTACACATGCAAATTTATACACGTATTTTGTTTTCAATAAACATTTAACATGCCCTATAAGACACACCTGCATATAGGATGCACCCAGAATTTGAAGCAGAAAAATAGGAGAAAAAATATTCTAAACTAAATGGTGTGCTAAAATACCCCCTCCCAATAACCATATTATAGAGAGTATGCAGATTTCCTCCAATCACACCATTACAAACCCCACATTACAGGCAGTGAGCGGTATCCCCCATTACAGGCAGTGAGGAGCATCTCACATTACAGACAGTGTGTGGGCATCCCAATTACAGGCAGTGTGCGGGCATCCCAATTACAGGCAGTGTGCAGGCATCCCAATTGCAGGCAGTATGCAGGCATCCCAATTGCAGGCAGTATGCAGGCATCCCAATTGCAGACAATGCAGCATGCCACACACACACACACACACACTTCCAGCATCTGCTGCCTCTGCAATTGCCATCGCTGGCACCTCCCTGTCCCTAGCAGCTGCTGCTGCCGCCTCAAGCTCCTGTTGTTTCTGACTTCTGGGTGGGCGTGATCTGTTAATCCTGCCAGTGTCATTGAATGTCACAGGCCATGCCCCACCCGGTTGCCTGAACCTGGGTCTCTAGGTATTAATTTGCATGTCTTTAATGTCATGAGCAATGATGGGATTCGGATGTAGGTTGATTTGGTCCAGTTCACCACATTTGATGTAGTGCCAAGGTCTGGATGCTCGTAGATGGCATGCAAACCAACACAATCGGGTTTTTGAAAAAATTTGCAAAGCTAAATATGGCGCTGCATTACACCAAGGGATAAAATTATGATAAAAAGTGTTTTCTCCCCCAAAAAAGTGAGTAAAAAAACTCACGGTGCTGAATCAACCTTAATTGGTAAAGATACGGCAGCTAATGAGGCAAATTATTCTGAGCTGATCAAGCATGCCACTGGCCACATCCCTGCTCACCTCTATCTGTGGACATGCCTGGCACGGGTACGTACCGCAGACAGAAGTACACTGGGAATACAAGTGCAGTGCTGAAACACAGTGAGGGCTTGGGAAGAGGTAAGATCAGGCAACATGGGGGTTTCATGCAATGGGGCATCTCCATTTAGGATGCCCCAGGAAGTGGACTTTGGATGGCCCTGTGGTCTTAAAAGATGTCCGATGTTCTTCTTTTACTAGCATTAGACTTACCAGTTAAGAGTTGGTTAAATAAATTATTAAATTATCAAATTATTAAATTAAATAAATCAGGCCACGTCCTCTCTTTAGATATCCCCGAGTCATAGCTACCTTCTCATCTGGTCGGTGCCGATTATTAGGGCATTTCTTTTAGCTGTAGTCTTTAGTGAAGGGGGTACAGATGCCTTGCTGTCCTACAAAGCTAATGCCAGGCCACTGGGAATGGAACATTTTATACCACAAAGGAGGAGCCTCTGTAAAAGCCTCCCATGTGACTAACAACATCACTGGATGGGAGGGATATTCCCCAGGTAATCCTCATCCAATTCCCTCCCCACCAGTGACACCATTAATCACATGGGGGGGATTTCACAAAAGTTTTTAATAAAGGTTACTTCCCTAAGGCCCGGACATCGCTTGATGGAGGACAGGAGTAGGAAGGCACCAAAAAGTGAGTTATATATATATATATATATATATAAATATATATATATATATATATATATATTAATTTTTACTAGTCTGTAAACTGGTAAGAGGTCCAAGAGACCCCTATTCAGTTCACGCATTGTGGGAATGCTTGATACTGAGGCCTATCAAGCCAGAGGGTTTCTGAAATGGATTGTCCCTGCTCCAGCTCATCACTAGTTTTAAAATAACATTAATTAACATTCACAGCTTGTTAAACTGGTGTCTCCCATGGCTTTCAGTTCTGAACCTGCTCTAAGAGAGAAGCAGCACTATAAGCATGTTTATTTAATAATCATTTATATAAGAAAAATGAAAACACAGTGAAGAATATAGTGTATTTATTAATGTATTCAGACATGGTTAATTAATGCCACATTGTCAATAATGTATTGAAGCTTTTTTGACGTGCCCAAAAAAGGTACTTTAAATACAGCATAAGATTGACATGTGGACAACTTTGCTTAGGTAAAACATTTCAGTATACCATAGACTTGAAGATTAATATGAAATTTGTTTCTCTCCATACAATTTAGGCTTTGCAGACGTTGATAGATAAAAACAGCAATTCCTGAAAAAAAGGTGAACAGTGGATTATAGTCTGCATCAGTGATAACACATCCATGCTGCTGGCATCTACAGTTTCTTAATTGCATTTCAGATCACCTCTGTACATTTTGGTTGCTTGTTATTAAGGCAATTTGCATTTGTTGTTCAATGAAGAGCACTTACAATTTAGGAAACTATGATCTAACTCCTTTTTAAATATGTATAAAAAAGGTTTTAAATCATTGGTGCCTCCAAGTTTTTTTTGAGCATTTCAGCCCTCCCCTTCTATATGACCCACTGATCAATTTTCAATTTTAACACCAGTTCATATAGACCATAGGGGGTTTATCCGTCATATGCTGGAGGTCCCCCTTCCTGGGGAGGACGCTTGGTCTTCCTATCCGTCTCCCAGCCGAATAATATAAAACAGGTCTGTGGGTCAGGACAGTGCAGGGTGAGGCTGTCAGCACAATTACCAACAAGGGTGAGGAGGAACATACTTGTCAGCCAAAAGCTGCCTCTCTCCAACAATGAGGTCTAGCTTGCTGCTCACATGAACCCCTGCTTCTTCAAGGTGTTGAACTGCAATATATTTTTTCTTCAGCAGTGTGGGGCTTGTCGTTGACAGTTTTACATTACACATTCCTGCCCTAAGAACGCTGAAAGAAAGGAAGAGCAAGCCCCCTCCTTAGGGAGTGGGACCGCCAACATATTTAGGAGCAACTTCTTTGGTTAACGTGGGTTGAAGCCTTTAGAAAAACTAATGGGTGGCTCATAAGCAGAGGGAAAGGTGCATAATTGAAAAAACCCACTAAAGTACCAAGGGTTAAAAAAACAAAAGCTTTAATTACATGCATTGAAAGGCTGCCAGAAGATGATAGTTCTCCTTTAATTAGCGGGACCCATTCAGTGTACCCCATCTGTCTTGAGGCAGGGTCTAATCACACACTGAGCTTTTAGAAATATATTCCCTTACCTTGCCCACAATCCAGCACTGACCAAGGTGAAAGGCCGATAAACAGGGCAAGGGAAACAACTCTGTGGTAGTCTCTCCAAGATGTCTGCACCAGGCCCCAAAATGCTGGGAGAATGGCGCTGGATCTCATGTAGGGTAAGTTATTTTTCTTGTAGCCTTGCCCTATGCCAGGGAGAGGCGGGGGGGGGGGTTAAAATTAGACTGGACATTCACTTTAAATAAAGTAAAATACCTCAAATATAAAGCACTAAAAACAAATATACTAATTATCCATCTCCCTCCCCGTGCTCACCCAACAACATTGATTAACCCTTTTATTACCCCAAACCAGAAACTTTATATTAATATAAATTTAATGTAAATCTAAAAAAACCCTTGTTATCAACGTGCAGGCTGATTCATCACTAACGCCAGGTAGCGACAGATGAGCGTCTGTAGCAGGCATTTTCAGAGCGCCCGTTAGTAGTCACTGTGCTCGGCCGTGAGTCGCTAGTTTATAGCGACTCAGTCGCTGTGCATCAATGTTGAATACATTGTGAGGAGTCGTTATTTGACCAGTACAGAGCTGTATGGGGGCGGATGTTAGCGACTTGTCATAGCGACCGACTCACACCATATTAAAAAAAAAAACGCCTCACACAACTCTGGCGCAGAAAAATGCGCCGGAGGCGGTGTGTTTAAAGTCTGTTTTTCAGCATCTATCCACTAGTACCAAAGTGAAAACATATGGAATTACATTGTAGCAACATTGTAACATTGAACACTTTAATGCCAGACCTGTAATGTCATTTCTGAAGAAATATATAAAAAATGAAAAAATTGTGAAAAAACTGCTTTTTCAATGCCAGAAAAGGTCACAGCATTATTTGAGATTTTTTGCAAAAAAAAACAAAAACCCTGTTTATAGAGAAGAAAAGGATCGTCCATTGAAATGTATGGGAGAGCGACAGGTAGCGAGAGGTCATACCTGGCGCTGTGCAAGGCTGAACATCGGCGCTGTTCACTGAGGCTGTGAAAATGATAAATCGGACGCTACATGGCGTTATCCCAGTCACTAAACAGATTCTGCTTGATAAATGTGTAATTGCATGCCGTGTGCTGCGTTCACCAGTCGCTACCTGTTGCTACCTGTCATTAACCAGACACTACCTGATGCTATCCCTTCTTAAATAAGGGCTTAAGCCTCATTCAAAAAAGAAAAATAAAAAAAAAAAAATTGCTCTGCAGTAACAGCTGCATTATTTCAGCAATCACTGTATTATTCGCTTTCCTCTCAAACCACACCTACCTCCTGCTATGTTTGTCTCTCTGGGGCAGGATCCCCTTTGGTTACCTAAACCAATCCTGCTGTCCACCAAGCCCAACATATTCCCCTTTCTCCTTTCCAATTTCTGCACTGCATACCCTATGGTGGCCAGAAACTTCTGCAATAGGATGCCTGAGCTGATGCAGAGTGTGCTGAGGCTTCTTGTCCCTAAGGCCCACTAAGAGGGTATGGTGAATGAGGGGGAAGCAGGAGGGACATGTAGATGCTAAGGGAAAGCCTGTTGGTTATATTAGAAAAGAAAAAAGGTGAGTTATATCAAGCTATGAGAGTAGTGACTGAGTTAAATGTGTGTCATTTTGTTTGAATGGATACAAAAATACAAACAAATGGCATAAAAGCAACATATACAAGTATAAACAAATTGTATGGTGTGGGTGCCCTCAAATGTCACATGTGATGTCCCTGTGATTTCCCATTGACATCTACTGTATCAAACCAAGGATGAATAATACTTTTCAGTATGTTTAATAAATAATTATCCAACAACCATTATGGCTTGGGGGATATGGTAAACAATAGAAGCCATTCAGGTTAACTGATAACTGGTAAAAATTGGGCCTAGCAAAGACAAGGGAGCCCAACTGAAGGCATGCTTTTCTTTTTTGGGCTGCATAAAGACAAGGAAATGGCACGTGGCCTAGCTAAAGGTCCTTATTGGCTGTGAGACAATTAAAATGTGATTACAATGTTATTAGATCCATTGGCCCAGAGTGAGTTGGGTTCATGCCTCCAAGGGGACGAGGACACTGCCCACCTGCTTGACCACTGAGCATACAGAGCCTGTACATCACTGAGGTTTCGATCCATCATGCCAGGCCCACTTGACTCCTGCCTATAGCTGATTATATGCAGCTTATATGTCTCCTTCAATTTAATGATATTGGACAGTAAGGCCATCATTTCTATTGGGTTGATTCAAAGAAACATGTAACAGCTTGGATTTGGCTCACGATCATCCTAATTTTCACGTCCGCTCGTGCGTTCGTATGAACTTGCGAGTGATTCAATAAGCAAATACGTTTCTATCCTAAAAGATACGTCCGTTCGTATGATATCTCCCGAACTTGCCTCAGTCAGTTGGCAATCGTAAAAATCACGTTCATGTGCTCACCTGTTGCGGCGGCAGCCTGTTTTTTCGGCTGCTTCCATCGTCAAGCTCTTCCAATTACTTGCGTTTGCCTCTGGTTTTCATTGGTTTTTGGCCTCTTAGATTCGTGCGTTCGTATGTTTATAAGATCTTGCGCATGCGCACCCTCAACCAGAAACTTACCTAAACCCCTTAGCGCTTGCATCCCACTTCATTTCTCGGTCCCTCAAACTTACCTAAACCCCTTAGCGCTTGCATCCAACTTAATTTCTCGGTCCCTCAAACTTACCTAAACCCCTTAGCGCTTGCATCCCACTTCATTTCTCGGTCCCTCAAACTTACCTAAACCCCTTAGCGCTTGCATCCAACTTCATTTCTCGGTCCCTCAAACTTACCTAAACCCCTTAGCGCTTGCATCCCACTTCATTTCTCGGTCCCTCAAACTTACCTAAACCCCTTAGCGCTTGCATCCAACTTCATTTCTCGGTCCCTCAAACTTACCTAAACCCCTTAGCGCTTGCATCCAACTTCATTTCTCGGTCCCTCAAACTTACCTAAACACCTTAGCGCCTGCATCCAACTTCATTTCTCGGTCCCTCAAACTTACCTAAACCCCTTAGCGCTTGCATCCAACTTCATTTCTCGGTCCCTCAAACTTACCTAAACCCCTTAGCGCTTGCATCCAACTTCATTTCTCGGTCCCTCAAACTTACCTAAACCCCTTAGCGCTTGCATCCAACTTCATTTCTCGGTCCCTCAAACTTACCGAAACCCCTTAGCGCTTGCATCCAACTTCATTTCTCGGTCCCTCAAACTTACCTAAACACCTTAGCGCCTGCATCCAACTTCATTTCTCGGTCCCTCAAACTTACCTAAACCCCTTAGCGGCTGCATCCAACTTCATTTCTCGGTCCCTCAAACTTACCTAAACCCCTTAGCGCTTGCATCCAACTTCATTTCTCGGTCCCTCAAACTTACATAAACCCCTTAGCGCTTGCATCCAACTTCATTTCTCGGTCCCTCAAACTTACCTAAACCCCTTAGCGGCTGCATCCCACTCTCATTTCTCGGTCCCTCAAACTTACCTAAACCCCTTAGCGCTTGCATCCAACTTCATTTCTCGGTCCCTCAAACTTACCTAAACCCCTTAGCGCTTGCATCCCACTTCATTTCTCGGTCCCTCAAACTTACCTAAACCCCTTAGCGGCTGCATCCCACTTCATTTCTCGGTCCCTCAAACTTACCTAAACCCCTTAGCGCTTGCATCCAACTTCATTTCTCGGTCCCTCAAACTTACCTAAACCCCTTAGCGCTTGCATCCAACTTCATTTCTCGGTCCCTCAAACTTACCTAAACCCCTTAGCGGCTGCATCCAACTTCATTTCTCGGTCCCTCAAACTTACCTAAACCCCTTAGCGCTTGCATCCAACTTCATTTCTCGGTCCCTCAAACTTACCTAAACCCCTTAGCGCTTGCATCCAACTTCATTTCTCGGTCCCTCAAACTTACCTAAACACCTTAGCGCCTGCATCCAACTTCATTTCTCGGTCCCTCAAACTTACCTAAACACCTTAGCGCCTGCATCCCACTTCATTTCTCGGTCCCTCAAACTTACCTAAACCCCTTAGCGCTTGCATCCAACTTCATTTCTCGGTCCCTCAAACTTACCTAAACCCCTTAGCGCTTGCATCCAACTTCATTTCTCGGTCCCTCAAACTTACCTAAACACCTTAGCGCCTGCATCCAACTTCATTTCTCGGTCCCTCAAACTTACCTAAACCCCTTAGCGCTTGCATCCCACTTCATTTCTCGGTCCCTCAAACTTACCTAAACCCCTTAGCGGCTGCATCCCACTTCATTTCTCGGTCCCTCAAACTTACCTAAACCCCTTAGCGCTTGCATCCAACTTCATTTCTCGGTCCCTCAAACTTACATAAACCCCTTAGCGCTTGCATCCAACTTCATTTCTCGGTCCCTCAAACTTACCTTAGCGCCTGCATCCAACTTCATTTCTCGGTCCCTCAAACTTACCTAAACCCCTTAGCGGCTGCATCCCACTTCATTTCTCGGTCCCTCAAACTTACCTAAACCCCTTAGCGCTTGCATCCAACTTCATTTCTCGGTCCCTCAAACTTACCTAAACCCCTTAGCGCTTGCATCCAACTTCATTTCTCGGTCCCTCAAACTTACCTAAACCCCTTAGCGCTTGCATCCAACTTCATTTCTCGGTCCCTCAAACTTACCTAAACCCCTTAGCGCTTGCATCCAACTTCATTTCTCGGTCCCTCAAACTTACCTAAACACCTTAGCGCCTGCATCCAACTTCATTTCTCGGTCCCTCAAACTTACCTAAACCCCTTAGCGCTTGCATCCCACTTCATTTCTCGGTCCCTCAAACTTACCTAAACCCCTTAGCGGCTGCATCCCACTTCATTTCTCGGTCCCTCAAACTTACCTAAACCCCTTAGCGCTTGCATCCAACTTCATTTCTCGGTCCCTCAAACTTACCTAAACCCCTTAGCGCTTGCATCCAACTTCATTTCTCGGTCCCTCAAACTTACCTAAACACCTTAGCGCCTGCATCCAACTTCATTTCTCGGTCCCTCAAACTTACCTAAACCCCTTAGCGGCTGCATCCCACTCTCATTTCTCGGTCCCTCAAACTTACCTAAACCCCTTAGCGCTTGCATCCAACTTCATTTCTCGGTCCCTCAAACTTACCTAAACCCCTTAGCGCTTGCATCCAACTTCATTTCTCGGTCCCTCAAACTTACATAAACCCCTTAGCGCTTGCATCCAACTTCATTTCTCGGTCCCTCAAACTTACCTAAACCCCTTAGCGGCTGCATCCCACTCTCATTTCTCGGTCCCTCAAACTTACCTAAACCCCTTAGCGCTTGCATCCAACTTCATTTCTCGGTCCATAAAACGTTAGAATATCACATAATTTACATGTGTCTATATGTTTCTAAGTGTGTTGTTTCTGGTTTGTGTAATTTTTTGGGTGTGTGCATATTCGAAAAGACACATTTCTGAAGGATTAAAATATAATTTATTTAAAATATTTTCTTTGTTTTTTTTTTGAATAATTGTAAAAACTTTGTTTTTTTTTGGGGTTTTTTTTTGTAAACCTTTTTTTTTTTTTTTTCAACGAAAAACAAATATAAATATTTTGTATTTTTTTAACAGTAAAACACCTTTTTTTTTTTTTTTTTTTTTTTTTTTTTAAAAATACATCTTTTTGGGTTTTTATCCAAAAACATAAAACAAGTGTTAAAATTTGTTAAAATTTTAAAACAACTTTAAGAAAGGAGCCAGGACCAAGGGCACTAATCCTCCTCGTCTTCTTCATCTGTTGGCCCCAACGTCGCCTGTATGGCCAGCAGCTCGGCCACCAACTCCTTCATTCTTTTTTTTTTTCCCGCCAAGGTTTGGGGGATCATCCCTGTAACCAATAGAGAAAGAAACATAAATAGGAGTCCCAGACCGGTTTGTATGCTGGAAATAGATTTATGGTTAATCAAATACATGTAAATGCATGACATATGTCCTTCTTCAAAGGGATACAGTTAATGCATTTCCCACAGGTAAGTGTTTAAACTCCTTAAACCGG